>JAHXGP010000028.1:2707156-2907953 GCA_028505775.1 Aspergillus minisclerotigenes | reverse complement strand
AAAAAAAAAAAAAAAAAAAAGCCGACCTTAATAGGATCTACCAGCGCCCCCTAAAGGCACCAAAAATCTTGTAGGTTGGACGGTGTTTTTATGTTGGCGACGTTCGTAGAGTTCTCCCTGAATTTATGAATTGCTGAGCCGCTATAGACGGTGGATGTATATTTTCTGTTGCTTACTTTCCACCATATAGTCAGGCTCCAACGATGGTACGGTTATACCAAGTTACGATATGGGAAAATCCCGCTTAAGGGAGAGGCAGCGCGACTCCGGACATGTCCATAGCGCCACTACAACTCCAGAGCAGGAAAGCCCATACTAAACCACGAAGGAGACCGGAAATTAAAAAAAAATAAAAGTAAAAATAAATAAATAAATAAAATGTCGTTATAACAAGACCTAAGCATGTTATACCTCTTATTACTAGAGGAATAATTGGTTTCGCTAGGTAGCATAGTTGAGTTATCTCGGAGATCCCGATATATATAACTGATCCGAGCTTGACGATAGCATCGTCCTGGAGGGGTTATCCGAGACTACAAGCTTTATAGACACATAATTCTGTGTGACCAAATAATAGTAGAAATTCCAAGTACTCCCGACAGATTTCTAATTGTTTAACGAGTACCCATTATACAAAAAAGAACATCTACATCTCTAAGAAGAGAGAGTGCAAAGGCCCACCGTTTCTCGACGGCACGGACCCACAGTGGAAGGCAGAGTAAAACAGAAGACCCATGTATATAGTACCGTGTGAACGGTACGTCCGCTTGTCTTACTTACATCCGGTTATAGGCTTATAAATGCTTAGGTTTTGTTGGCCATCGCGAGATATTTTCTCGCTCGTTCAGTTTGTGCCTAATTTCCACAACATAGCTGAAGGATCGCAAAGTTCTTGGCAAACCCTCCAATGAAGGATGAATATTCAACGTTTCTGCTGGGGATTCAGTTTAATTCCCGGTGCTTCCGGGATATGAAGAAAGGACGAGAACATCCAGAGCATTAATTACCCCACTCGACAAGCAGTCAGAAAAGCAAAGCAGCTCGGGATATGTGACCAGGCAACGTTGAAGGATCGGCAGTTCCACCATGGTTGGTTCGCGTGGGGGCTGGAAAAAGTTCAATCACAATCGACATTCATCCGTGCACTGAATGCTTGATAGTTCAATTAGGAACTGCTGAAGAGCATAGAATTGGATTAAAAAAGACAAACTAAAAATCGAAAAAGGCTAGAGAGGGAGTGAGAGACAGGGGAAGCACAGTGGGAGAGTCTTGGGAGTCTGGCAGGCCCTCACTCTCACAACAAACATGGCTTGGCAAAGGATGCGTTACTGTGCAATCTAGACTCGAAAAGGTTAACCGCAGTGGAGATCGCAAGCTCAGCCACTGCTAGACAAGCTGGATAAAGTCCCGGATTCGCCCAATCCATCACCTCGGTAGTTTGGACATGGAGGGCCTTGCAGATCCACTGGACACGCTAACAGATGGGTCATTTTGGGGCCATTTCCCAGCAAGGCTGAGAGAATCTGATCTCTCCAAAACTGCTGACACCAGTCATCCTGGGAACCTCATCATTGAAGACGACCCGAGAATACGAATGATCGTGGGCGATATTTCTTCCCCAGAGAAAGAAAGAGGCCCGTAGAAGATACTGTCCCTCTTGAACCCATGACGACGAGGAAGTTACTTCTATTCCTGGGGCTCGCCGGGTTGAGCCTCCAGCAGAAAGACATATTGAAGGACTTTTGCCGGCTCTGGGGACACCAGACGGCTGTGATCGATCGCAAGTGCGACCTCCATTAACCATACTCAGGTTTGACGATTGATCCCACTGACAATCTCAGGCTCTATATCGATGGCGGCTTCGTGAACTATAATCCTCTGAGTGAATATCCCGACAATGCCACAAGTATGTCCGTCATCCATCGGTATCCTCGCGGCGACTACTGACCTCTCCTTTTCTGAAGATACGGCCTTGCTCTACGCGGACTTCGATGTCAACAATCAGGGTATGCCGGCGGTGTACAACAATCTGACAAAACCCACCGACGCGCCTGATGTGAATGGAGGAATTCTATGGCCCGACACCGTCAACAAGATGATCTACCTCTACGGTGGCGAGTACTCCCAGGGTACCCCCAGCAACTTCTCGTTATGGTCGTACGATGCGCTCTACAACAAATGGCAAACGGTCAGCGCCGATAGCACACAGGCAGGTATCAAAAGGGCAAGCTACGGCGCTGGAGTAACGATACAAGATCGTGCGGTCGCCTTCTACTATGGTGGATGGCTATCGAATACGTCAGTCCCCAACTGGGGATCGCAGTCTTCCCGGGCTTTGTCGACTATGCTTCAATACGACATGCTGCAGAATACGTGGACGAATTCGTCGGGTCCGGACACGATCGGCCGCGCCGAAGGGTCGATGGTATATATCCCAGCAAGTGACGGCATGCTGGTGTACATTGGAGGCGTGCAGTCCGCAAATAATGGCACTACCATCGGCCAGCCTATGGATGTGCGTACCTCATAGTCACCCTCTCGACTTGGACTACAACGACTAACATCCATCAGGAGATCTTGCTCTATGACATTTCGGGTGGTAAGTGGTACACTCAAAAGGCGACCGGCGACGTACCAGATCAACGGAGAAAATTCTGTGCCGGTGCAACCTGGGCTGAAGATTACTCCTCGTATAATATTTATCTCTACGGTGGCCTTGGGGCTCCAGAAGGGATTGGCTTTGATGATGCTTATATTCTGACCTTACCGTCTTTTCAATGGATTAAATGGTACGTTTTGGGCCTTGCGTAGTTCAGGTTGATGAGTTGACACTGTTCAGGTATCCGGATGGTAGTTATCCCAAGAATTCAATGTCCTGTACTGTTGTAGATGGCGCCCAGATGCTGTAAGTACCCTTTCAACAGACGTCGTGCCAACGTATATATCTAATCAGAAGAAGTATCATGGGTGGTACGATGCCAAACAACACGGACTGTGATATCCCTGCGATATACGGAATGCACAACATGTACCTCGGAAAGCAAAACCCCCAGGATGCAATATGGGCACTGTTTAGACCCAACCTCACGAGCTATGAAGTTCCGTCCGAGATTATCTCCGCGGTTGGAGGATCGTACGTATCTTGGGTCATCGCAGCCGGAAATTTGAAGCTGACCATTTCGATAGTGCCACAGGGGGCGCCAATACCACAGAGCCCGCGGACGGCTTCGATAACCGGGACCTGTCGGTTTTCTTCACGCGCACATATACCGCTGCTACTCGCGCACCTACACGCACGATCCCAACCTCAACCTCGGAGTCATCCAGTGGCTCATCTAAGCATGTAGGGGCGATTGTGGGTGGTGTTGTAGGCGGCGTCGCGGGCGTATCCCTACTGGCCGCGCTTCTATTCTTTTACCTGCGGCGGAGGAAGAAGAGCAGTGTACCGACCGAAGTGGAACAATCACAACAAGACGTGAAAGACCCGGCAGCAGCCGCCCTTGTCGGAGGCGCCGGACAAGATGACTCGAGGCGCAGTGAGCTCGCTGGAGGATACCCCGGGCAGCAGGAAGCCATGAGAAGCGAGCTGCCTGCTGAAGTCGCCGGGCAACGACAGTCTACGAGAAGCGAACTCGGCAGCTCGGCTCTCGTAGAGCTAGAGGGAGATATCGCGCCCTATTCACCTACCTCGGCTACCTCGCCCCCCAGCTCTCCGCCACCATCCCACCCTCTCTCCCCTGCTTCTCCACACCGCGGATCTTGATACGAATAGTGGAAGTCATAGCAGCCATTGCAATGATGCTCACAACGATAGCCATAAAGGAACACCTACACCGAGTAGCAATACTCGTTTCAGGACTGATCTGTCCCATCCTTACCCGGGTGAATGTTTGAATGTTGATAGATGACCCGACAGTTTATATACTTCGCGACGTGGGCTGAAACTCTTTTTCGAGTGTCTAGCTTGTTCGATACTCTTGTTCTATACCTAATTTGCAGTAATTATTATAACATTTCTATATGTTTACTTTTCTTTTCTTTTCTTTTCTTTTTTTATTTTTTTTTTGTTTTCCATACTTTCAAAAGTGGCGGTGCTGTCTTTCCTTGCTGTGTAGCAAATTAGCCTTAGTCTAAGTTATACATCTCAGCTAATGTATATAGGTCTTGCTTAGGGCTAGTGTGCGCTTCAGCGTCCGACCCGCAGAAGTCGGTTTGGACATACAATGTAAGAGCCACGGGCAAACAAGATGTAAGACCCTAGAAAGGTCCATAGCAAAGAATTAATGTAATAGACACTGGACTAATGGGTAATCTGGCTCGTGAATGAAGGGGATGTAGCGGTGTAAAGCTAATCGGGGTTCATCCCAGCCTATCGGTAAGGGGTGGATCAACCGAAGAATGCGTTCCCTTGATGCATGCTCAGGAGTCCAAGGCTCCTAAGAGAGTCCAACTGGAGGCGATGTTAGACTAGGTTTTGGGGAACCCACCGAACTCAACCTCTGCTAATTTGAGAGAGTTTGCAGATCGACGGTATCGTTTGATAATGTCCTGTTTGGGGATTTGATTGTGTTGTGTGGGTGACAAACTGGCGAATAAAGCTACGGAGAAGAGAAACCACAGTGCGAAATTTAAAGTATTTTTTCTTGTTGAGGTTGATGCTGGGATAGTCGTTGTTCTTTGTGTAAGATTTGGCCTTGAGAGGAATACGCTTCTTCTTTGAACCGCTAGAATAATGTCTCTTAATGTAAGCTTGCTGATATTGATTTGGGAATTCGTAACGTTCTTTCGCACGTTAATAACAGATCTACTTGCGAGTCTATTCCTCGTAAACTCGCTATGAAAAGTTAAGTGTTGAACACGTCAGATGAACATTTCAATATTAAGCAATTTACAATTTGGAATACAAATACGCCTCGTCCTCCAAAAGTCAATTTGAAATCTCACATTTCCTTCCTCATCTCAATCTCTATCCCAAGTCACGGGAAGTCCAACGATACCCACGTCCCTAGTAGGAGGTGTCCATTGAATCTCCGATTTTGGGACCGCCAGCTTAAGGCTCGGCAATGTTTGGAATAAGGTAGCTATAAAAGTATCGACTCGTAAGTTTCCAAATCAAAGCACAAGTTCTATGAACCTTTGCTTACAAAAGACAGTTTCTAGCTCCGCACGCGCAAGCATTTCCGCGATGCAACGATGGTCACCGTATCCGAAACCCAGAGCCTCCTCTGGTCCTCGCTTTCGGAACATATCGAAGGTGTCTGGGTCTGGGAAGACCTCGGGGTCACGGTTCGCTGCTTGATTTGAGGCGATGATGCCCTCCCCCGCTCTTATTTTCTAGTATTAATAGTTAGTCATTGGCGAAGGGACTGATGCACGGAGGGTTCAGACTTTTCCTCGGAGTTCGATGTCCACAGTAGCCACACGCCGTGTAGCGAGAGCGGATGCCGTGTGGAAGCGACAGAGCTCCTCCACAAATAGCTTGGAGAGCGACGGGTCTTCCAGTAACCGCGATAGTTGGTCAGGGTGCTCGAGCAAGGTTACCACGCCCTATAGAGGCGATAAATCAGTCCAAGCTATTTAACATTTCTAGACTGTGGGCAATCTGATCATACCAAGGTAATCATGCTTACGACGGTAGCGTTCCCAGCCACTAAGAGCAGAAATGCGATTTGGACGACGTCAAGCTTCTCAATATGTCCTGGCTTTAGTTGCTGTATGACTAGGGTGCTTATCACATCGTGGCTGGGGTTTGTAGTTTTCTTATCGACCAACCGCTCCAGATATTCCAGAATCTCCCTACAGAAACATATCAGTTCAGTGTCATACTCACGCGTAATTGACATGGAAATGGCGTTACTTGTTGGCAGCTTGAGCGGCAGCGGCAGTGCTACTTCCATTAGTCCGCGTCGCATCACAACCGCTTAGGTACTCGAAGTCTTCAATTGGTATTCCGAGTATGTCATAGATAATCTGTGACAGTATCCGATCGTTAATCCAGATGACCACAAAGTGACACTTCATACGTGTAGTACTCACATGGGAGGGAATTGGCAGAGCGAAATGCTTCACGAGATCCACTTCTTTTCCATCTTTACCTGCCCGAACCAACCGATTGAGATAATGCTGAACAGTGTCTCGAATGAACGGAAGGCGAGACTCCACATATTCATCGTTGAAAAAGGCGCTGACCATACTCCTGCACCCCGATTAGTACGAGATAGTCTGTGAGCACTTATTGGAGAGATATACCTCTGGTGCATATGATCAGGAGCGTCCATATCAACGAACGTCGGCCGGTTTTTCGCAGCGGCCTTTCCACCAGGGGACATTTCCGGAAAGCCGTCTCGTTGACGAACCTGCGACAACGTTAGTTGATTCGACCGTGCTTCACGGAGGTTTGTCTACATGCTTATACCTTGGATAGTCTGGGATCCGTAAGTACTTCGCATACGTCCTTATGCTTTACCACTAACCACGGATGGCTTCCGTCCCAGAGTTCCACGCGGGAAACAGGACATTCTCTGAGGAGACGGTGAAACTCTGCGGGTGGCTCATCGCCACTTGGGCGAGCGAAAGGAAACCTGGGATACACTGGATCTAACTGCATGTTAGCGTGAAACCCCAATTCTAGTACCGATATGCTGCAAACCTGCACTCATTGTGAAGCCTAAACGATCCTTGCATGGCAACTGTAGTCTGCTGTGTGCGTGTCATCTTAATATATGTTCCTATGTCTAGAACCGATCACCCCACAATGTGTCATCCTGCGACACCCCCTCCAGCATCAGGCAATACCACATCCTGATGTCATATGAGACATTATTTTAGATATATATTATTGGCGTTTGGTCCGCGGAAATGCTGGTATGAAGACACACCCGCGGCTATTACGGGCTTTATGCATGGGTAGGAAAAGCCGTAGAGTCAGATCTGAGTAACCGAGAAGTCATGGCATTGGTCTCGATTTGCCCATTCTGTTTCTGTTACCTATAGTAATTCCAGTCACTGCAGAGTCAACTCTCGACCACGCCATTCGGAAATGGAAAGAATGGGTGTGGACTCCTGAGCCAGGGAACTCAACCCTTGAATGTCTTGGAAAGGCAGCACTTGTTTTCCACAACTATCCTGCCTAGACCATATGCGAGTTTGTCTCACCAAGGGCCGTCATGCTTACAATATCCCGTGACACAGAACGCTCACATATTCCGGTTTATCATTTTGCTATTCGGTTAGCGAAGCGTAGCTGGTAAAAGAACCCAGCGAATACAGTGTGAGTTTTGTATAGAGTTCATATAAGCCGGACGGTGTGCGCTTTTGTAAGATGTATGTTTCTCTCAATCATAACCAACAGCCTCCTGGGCCTGTTATAGCGATGATGTACTCATTTCTTCAATCATCTTTCGCGCCTGAACCCATCTGACGGCAGATCCTCATAATGAGCTTCCTTGACATATCTTAATTATCACTGATGATAAGTCACATAAGTCCGAACTTCTCCTTGGGGAATTGGTTGAAGCACAGCTTCATTAAACCCGAACCTTGACCCACAGACCATTCTAGTCAAAAGTTTGCCGGTAAGATGATTTATATACAACGAACGAACTAAGCGCTGTTCCTATGGATATAGGTCAAATGCACCTTCAAAGGACCCCTCTGCCACATTATAACGTTTTTCTGCCGAATCCAATCTTGCGAATCGTCTGATAGCTTCATGTCAAAGTTGAAAACCAAGAGGGCTAAAATCAAGCGCATTTCGCTATATGCGAGACTGGAAGACGCTTGGTTAGTTTTCCTCGTTTCCTTTAGGAAGATAATATACTTACTTGCGACCTAGACAACTTCTGGGGCCAATATGGAACGGTTGGAGGACGTTGTGTCGATCATTCAAGAACCGAGGGTCCCCGAGGAATCGTTCTGGGTGGAAAGTATGTGGATCTGTGAAATACTCCTCACGCCGATATAGAGCCCAATGGTGAATCGAAACATATGTCTATACAGCAGAGATTAGCGACGACCGTAGTTGAAGACCGTGTTGTAAATACTTTTCCTGGAATCCGAGCTCCTAATATCTCCGCTCCGCCCTTGGGAGTTACACGAGGAGGACCAATAGCACCAGGCGGATACATGCGCAATGCCTCATCGACACAGGCCAGCATATACGGTAATTTAGCAGCTGAGCTGAGGTTGATATCCTCTTCGCTGCTGAACGTCGAGCGTACTTCCTCTGTTAGCCTCTGGTAGGCTTCCGGGTTTTTGAGAAGTAGGTAAGTGACACCGGAGAGCAGAGTGGCCGTTGTCTCGGAGCCGGCGACAACCAGGGTTTCCGCATTGGCGGTGAGCTTGTCTATGGTCAAACCCTGAAGTAGTTAGTAGCGAACACCTAATCATTCAGTGGAGGGCGTACCAGCTCTTGCTTTTTCTTCAAAAGCCCTTCGATCAAGTCAGGCCGCTCCTCTGCAATTGCCATCCGACGAAGCATCTTTTGCCGTGTGAAATCTCTGAGCCTCTCACGCCTGTCACGCATAGACCGGGGTACCAAGGCCAGCAAGACCTCTTTGAATAGGGGAGTGAATGACAGGGCCTGCAGAGCTGTGACAAAGGGGAACGCCTGAAATATACTTTCAATCCACTCGTCGTAGTTTGAGCCCTTGAGGCAGCCAAATGATTCGCCGAACGACAGGTCGCCGATGATATCAAAGGTTGTATAGTTGTACCAGGCGGAAATGTCAACTATGTCTTCTCTGCTACCCATTTCGCGCAGCCTCTGCAGCAAAAGATCAACATACCCCCGGATCATCGGCTCCTGATCTCTCATCCCCTTGTCTGAGAAGCTATGAGCCAATTGCCGACGCAAAAGACTGTGTGCTTGGCGGCCCTCGTTGAAAATATGTGGTGGGTCATATTCAAGAGGTCGGTAGAACCACCTAGCCTTTTCTAGATACAAGCCTCCCTTGCTGTGGCCCATAATGTCTTTCCATGCGTCCGGGTGAGAGAAGGCTAGTTCGTCCGGGGCGATACGAACAACATCACCATAGCGTTTGTGGAAATCCAGCATATCAAACGGAAGAGTGCCCTTGAACACGCGGATGAAGTACGGGATCCGTGAGGCGGCGTGAGATAATGGACCAGGATATCTGGCTAGTGGGTGGAAAAATATATTATAAACAACGGTGCTCGCAAGGCAAAAGGTGGCCTGTTTTGATTAGAGAGAAGGGCGCAAGGTGTACAGGGTAAACATACAGCTGCCGCACATGCCACTGCCCATGATATGGCGTTCTGCGGAATATTGATGCTGTTCAACATCATATGAGAGAAATCCTCCACACCTGGGAGGATATTAGTGTTAGAAGGTATCAGAAATGCGTGATTTCGTTCTACTTTCCAATCCTCATCACAATCCGAACGGCTGTAGCAATGAGGAAAAGGGTCGCAATATTACTAACTGGTTGCCTTATGGATTTCAATAACGCAGATGGAAATCTGGAATGTGGACATTCCTGTCGCCGACATGCAACCTCGCGCGCTTTGACCTTGGATTCTGACCCGAACCGTAGATCAATTGGTTATTACAAGGATTTTAAGTTTGAAACACTGGTAGTCTACAATCCCTGCGGGTTGCGCTCGTGTAGATAAGAATTCATGTCCAAGGGAACACCACATGGGGCTTTAAATTTGGTATGGCACATCTCAATGATTGCCTTTGCGGGTTGCCATTTCCAGAACCTAGTTTATGGGTCTATTTGTATCCTTCGTGTAATCTCTTCTTCAAGAATCCCAATTCCGTGGACGAGCATAAATTTTATCTGCATGCGGTAAGAAGGTTCTGTCATCGCACAAAATTGATTAGTCTAGAGATCTAGAACACTTGTTTTTTTTTTTTTTTTTCGGTGGGAGAAGGGGGGGGGGGGGGGGGTGAGCTGGCAAGTGTACGACTCCCTGAGACATATCACATCGCTGGAAAACGATATTCATTCCTGATCTGTAGAATTCCTTCGTTGGAAATACATTCATTCCGAAGGAATTGCTACCCAAAGGTGTACACGTAGCTCTACAGTACCCAATCGACTAATTGCAACACCGCTTAGAGCATTCTCTTGTGTACACGTAGCTCTTCGGCATTGATTTCTGCTCCAATACCTCCCATCATGTAACATGACAGCACGTCATGACGATTACACTGGAAACCTTAAAGCTTGTATGTAGTAGATTTAGTTGCCGGTTTCATATATACACTGCAATTCTTATACGTCGGTCCTAAGATGCAACATCCCGTTGAGCTTTCTTTCATTCTATAAGATCGAGCGTGCCCCTACACTCATTCCAAGGACCTCGAACACTTCCATAGGTCTTCTTCTTTCCCCGTCCGAGGTAGAATATACACAACATGAATCCCAAGATCGCGTCATCTAACAACCACACCCTCAGGATCAAGAATCACCTAAATGCCCAAGTGGATAGCGAGGATGGGAGACCCCCATTCTCGGCCTGCACCACTGATCGCGAGGCATGGCGTCTGGTTGTCGAGAAGGACCTTGGACGTTTGAAGTGGAAGTACTTGAACTCTCAGAATGAACGAGATTCTAGACCACAGGATTTGGTTTCACGGTTCTTTCTTGGACTTCCTCTGGTTTGTGCATAGTCTCATATATATTCTCCGTCTCTTCTGTTTGTTACTTGTTTGTTACATCGTCCCAGCCTCGCAGAATGAGTACAATGCTAAGTAACTGCAGCCAATGCCAGATTGTGAGGCAACAAAGAGCCCATCTCAATCCATCTCCAATGGTCTCCGATTCCATAGCCGTCTCCAAGTCGCTGGACGTGGTTGCTGGGCGGATGACTTGAAATGTATTGTCTTTGTAACCCCGATGCTGATCATGTCTTGGTACATCACTGGTGCTGAGATTGACGAAGCTTATGCCATTGAGTTAGCCAATTATCTTTTCACAATTCAGGACCCAACGGATGGTGGGTTTCCGACGCATATAGGAGGGAAGACCACGCTCATGGGCACCATGTTGATCTATGTTGCTCTGCGCCTAATGGGCATTCCCTCTGATGAGGAGCATCTCATCAAAGCAAGAGCATGCTTCTTGGAAATGGGTGGTGCCGTGTACCTACCCAGCTGGGCGAAGTTCTGGCTCTCTCTTCTTGGCTTGTATGGGTGGGAAGGAACTGACCCCTATCCCGTCGAACTCTGGTATGACTTCGTTGCCCCTCTTTTTCTCCCTGGTTTCTTCCCGAATGACCTAGCATCTACTAACGATATCTCTCATAATATGAAGGCTTCTCCCTGAATGGACGCCCATCAGTCCATGGAGATGGTATAACATTGTACGCCAGGTTTATTTACCAATGTGCTACCTCTCCAGTAAAAGGTTCACCATGCCATCAAACCCTCTTCTGGACGAAATCAGAACAGAAATATTCACTGAGCCATATGCGTCTATTAAATTTGCTTCTCTGCAGGGATGCGTCCTCGAATGTGAGCGTCATCAGCCGCAGAGCCGCGTTCTACGCACAGCTAGCTGGGTATTGTCCAACGTGTGGAATCCATGGTTGCGCCCGAGAGTTCTGGCTGAAAGTGCCGAGCGAAGAGCTTTGGAAATCATTAAGGCGTCAGATAACACTTTCAACGGTACTGGATTGATCAGTCTAGATTGTTTCTTGAATATGATTGTTTTCTATTGCGAGGAAGGACCCAACTCTAAGAAGCTGAAACAAAGTCAAGAAAGAACTCTTGAATATCTTTGGTTCAGTCCACAGGGGATGCAAGTCCAGAGCATTCATGGTGCACACACTTGGAATACATCTTTCGCCCTGCAAACCCTTGTAATATCAGGGGTTTCAGACCATCCTGACCTGAGAGGTTGCACGAAAGATGCGTACAAATTCCTGCTCGAGCAACAGTTCCTTGAAGACTGGCCTGATTCACCTCCGTGCCATCGCCCTAGTCGCTTAGGTGGCTGGCCGTTCACCACGAAATATCATGGATCGACTTGTTCAGACTGTACTGGGGAAGCATTGAAGGCAATTTTGCTTGTTGAAAGTCAAACGAACATTGATCGACTTAGCACCGAGAAGAATATCCGGCTAGCAGTCGATCATATGCTCATGATCCAAAACGCATCCGGGGGATATAGCTCCTTCGAGCCCATTCGTAGTGGCCCTTTCTTGGAACATCTGAATGGGACCGAGCTTTTCGCCAACGTAATGACGGAATACGATTACACAGAGACCACTTCTTCTTGCATCACTGCACTGAGCCTCTTCAGAGAACGTGATAGCAGCTACCGAGCAGAGGAGGTGGTGAACGCCATCGACCGTGGTGTTCGCTTTATCCATCAAAATCAACAGATCGATGGAGGTTGGCTTGCGTCCTGGGGGATTGCTTACACGTACGGTGCCTTTTTTGCCATGGAGGCACTTCACTGTGTCAACGAAACATACGAAAACCATGCTGTTGTCAAACGGGGGTGCGACTTTATCCTTGACAAGCAAAAAGAGGACGGCGGATGGGGAGAAACTATTGAGGTAGGTCATTTAACTATTTATTGAAGTATTCATGCCAAGCTAAACAATACCCAGTCTATTATGAAGAAGACTTATATCCAGGCTGAATCTTCCCATGTGGTTCAGACGGCTTGGTGTTGTATGGCACTACTCTACGCCGACTATCCCGATCCTGAGCCAATCAGACGAGGTATTCAGCTTATAATGAGCCGACAAAAGCCAAGCGGTGAATGGGAACAAGAAGCAGGTGTGGGAGCAGGCATTTTCACCTGGTAAGTCGTGGCCCTACTGAAGAATGAGATGGGATCCTGATGTTGCCTTTTACAGTCAACTGTTCTATTACAACTATATCTACTCTTTTCCTATCAGGGCTATTGCTCTGTATACGCAGAAATATGGTGACGATAAGCTTCTCTGATACAGACAGTATAAGTATGCAGTACTAGGCCTCACTACAGTTGGAGTAGCCGAACAGAACATGTTACTTGAGACTGGCTGTTAAGGATATCATTTGTATAAAGATAACGGGACTATAAGTATAGCTATTAAGCAATAAAATGGAATTGAGACGAAGACCTAACATTAGGTATATGAATACGTGCTCGTATATATTCTATACCATTGTGTCCGTGTTATAAGCTCATCCCGTTGTTGATATACCGGGTCGTGTCACTGCTACGATGTATATGACTCTCGCGTGGCCATCATAGCTGAGCTTAGTCATAGCACTGGCAGGTTGGCCCTTACACACACTACCTATACTTGTGTATCATGACGGAAGGTTCTCATATTAGTTAGCTATAATTCATTGCTTACATAAAATGATCCTAAAATGCTTAGGTCGGAATACGCCTTGCGTCTGTCCAGTGACCCCGGTCCCGTTCTCTCGTTATTGAACGCTCACATCCACATCATAACCTTTGACCTCGGACATATACCATGAGGGCCTTCCCAGGGGCTACATTTACAAATGTCCCAAATGCTGCGCCACGCCCCGGTTTGTCACTCGGTTATAGCTTGATAAGGCGCTATTCCCATGCTGATCGACACCCAATGCATCAAACCCTGTCGGACGTAAAAGATAAAACAGATCAATATGCACTAGTTCGGAGTCGCGGGATGATAGCAATCTTAGATCCAAAAGATGACCTTGATACACTTAGCCGGTTTACGCCAGGTAGGTGGCTCTGGCGCGAGCAGGAGCAACTTGCGTGTCGTTACGTTAAGTTCGGGCTCCAAGAGCTCCTAGACATTGCTGCTTCTGCTGTTGGAGCACCATCCTGCATTCGAGCTCGGAAAACTTCCGAGGGCCAGTATAATAAAGTCCTTTTCCTGACTATGGATAATGGACGTGAATTATTGCGACAATACCAGCCCATCGCCGCAAAAAAACTTTCAACACTTCATAATTACCCCAAGGTAGCCCCTTACACCCTTCCGGAGAACTCTGCCACACACGCATCAGTTCTTTGGCACGGAAATTTGAACTTGCAGAATATATTCGTCGATCCTAAGGAGCCAACCAACCCCGATTCTGGGGATCATTGACTGGCAATCTGTAAGCCTTTCTCCTCTCTTCACCCAGGCCACCCGTCCAGCGTTCTTGGAATACAACGGTCCTCTTCCCGAAACATTAGACAAGGTCCGTCTACCCGAGAACTTTGAGTCCTTGAACCCAGAGGAACAGCAGAAAGCAAAAGCACTGCACTAAGCACAGACACTGCATAATCTCTACCTTGCGCGGTCACGACAAATGAACCCTGTTGTCTTCGAAGCTATTCAGGGCCAAAAGACACTTCGTCACCAAGTCAGTGTTATCCCGGGGTTGACGATAATGGATTATGAGCCATGCCTCAACAGTCTTCTCAGAGACATACGAAAGGAGTGGCCGAGTATTGTCGGGCACGGGTCGGATGACGCTTCATCAATACCTTGCCCGTTGCAGTTCCCAGCCCATGAGGTGCAGGAGCAAGAGCGGGATGAGGGGCTATGGGCTCAAGGCGTGGGGCTCAAGGAGGAACATACGGGCGACATGGGCTGTTTTAAGCATTGGGCTGGGAGGGTGAATGAACAGGATTACGAGCTGTCAAGGAAACAGCTAGATGAGGGAGTGGAGAGGTTTCAGCAGCGTGAGGCAAGAAATGAAGAGGAGCGGAAGGAGTAGCTTGAAGTATTACCATTTGTCGATTAAATTATTTATCTCTGCTGTGGATTGATTTGCAGGGGATGCCTGAGACGGAGTTAGGCCTAGGCTAATTCCTGCATTCTATCTATGAGTGTCACTCTAATCAATCCATCCATAATATTATAAGAGTCTGATATATGTTCCTCGTCTCTATATGAGGATTGGACTATCAGACGGCTATTATATCCTCGGTCAGATAATCTTTCAATTTATACGTGTTAGCCGCCTGCCAGTGAACAGATCAAATGATATGATGCACGGTCCCTAGCATTGTTCAGCCAATCTCCATTCCACCATCGTGTCCACCTCTACAACAGAATGGCCATAACTGGGAAAGGACCTGCCTTTTACGTGACAATACATCTAAGAGGGAGCTCTTGAGATGGTTGTTCCAACCTCAAGTCGGAGTCACCTACTCCCAACATTCAAAGGAAACGAAGATTCAGTGGGATACTGCTGGGTACTTTACAATGCTACTACTCCCAGCTATCTTAATTTAGTGTGTCAGAGTGTGTCTAGCGGTGGATTTATCTTTTGGGGTTCTATCTCATGAGCAAAGTCAGTGGAAATCACCGGGGACGACATTGATTGATTGGTTTCCACTGAATGGGCGATAAATGTCCTATCGTCGGCCTGGCAGAAGCTTCTCGTAGAATCTGCCTTGGTGTATTGGTTTGTATGTCGCTCATACTGATAATCCTTCTGATTTACCGTTCTCTCCACTGGCTGTTGAATATACCTGAATATTGGTATACTTAATCAATAATGTTGCCATTCGGGTATTCTCTCACGCATGACAGGGATCAGATATCGTCATTCTCTGCACTATATACAACATGTAGAATTGCCGATACGAAGTCCTTAATGGTGGGGCTAATAATGCCATCTTCGCGGGGTTGGATGGCGTGATAGACAACCGACATCTTGGTGAACAATCTAATTGTCATCTACAAACTAACCTTCGTTTGCACCTGCACTGGAGTCTCGATCGAACTCTCCCCGTCGGTTTGAGTATTTTGCTCTTTTCTGCAACGGTTCGTTAGCGTAGTTAATCAATTGTGACACTGAAGTGAGAGACATACCTTTCACGTTTGAGAAAGTACTGGATCAAATGGGCCGTCGCAATCAGACAGATCGCACTCGCCAATGTAAATGAATATCCCTTGGTAAAGCGAGGTCCTTCGACTGTCTTAAAAACCAACAACGGCGTCCACACAGTTGTCGACTGCGCAATCGTGTTGGTGATAACCAGCGCCAACGACCGTTCCACCGGTGATGCCCGCAACTCACTATTGATCCAACCGTATAACACACTCGACATCGCCACGGCCGCATAGGTCGTTTGAAAGGCAAACCATTTTGCAGATTCAGGCACGTCCCAAACTACTAAAATGACCAGACCAATGATGTTCCAAGTATGTGAGACAGTGATGGCCCATGCTGGTCCCAGCACGAGATCTGACGCGAAACAGATGAACAACGTGTAGAACATACCAAGAGCGGGTGATATAGCGGACAGCTCATTCAGCCGCGCTGTTGAGAACCTATTCAGACTTTTCAGCCAGAGCAAGTATCCACCTGCAGTGGTATTCAAAGAACCATTCCAGAAGAAGATGTCCAGCAAAAGCATCGCCCAGAACTTCCAATTGCGAGCGATGTTAATCACAGCTCGCCATTGGAATCCAGGGTTGAAGCCATGGCCGGCTCTGGCAAGTCGCGACTTTGCGAGATCAACGTCTTTGCGCCGCAGTACCATGCGATTGGGCTTGTCGGGGGTGCCGGGCAAGATGAAGAAACCTAGAACTCCGATTGGGATGGTGATGATAGCGCAAACAATGTACATCCATCGCCAACCGGCAAGACCATGCACGCCGTCAAGTCGGGCTGATGCGCCAGATTGGATCAGACTGGCTGTGAGAGTTCCCAGTGTGAGGCCGACATAGAAACAGCCACCCCGACGGGCGATTTCATCCCCACGATACCAGGCACCTGTACATGTCAGTTGAAATGCTAACTTTACTCACTGGAATGGCCTACCGAATATGTAGTGCATTCCGGGAAAGAAGGCGGCCTGGTAGTCAGCATTGGTTTACAACAAATAGAGGACGACATACTTCAAACCATCCGACAAGAAATCGATAAGCTGCTAGCTCGCCGAAGGAACTTGCTCGGAATTGCAATAAGGTGAAGACACCCCACGCGATATCCAAGATCGGAATCAACCAGGAAATGGGCAGTTTCGTAAATAGGTAGACAAAAGGTATCTGCCCCACGACGGCCCCAACAGTGTACATGGTTTGCAGCTGAACCAAATCATTGCCCTGCAGGCTGAGATCCTCCTTAACTCCAGAGACGTAGGCATTATCTAAAACCATTAATCTACGAGTGAGGCAGCCAGGAGAACGAAAAACCTACTGATGTTAGCCTGGTCGATATATTTCACCCAGTAAGCTAGGAAGGCATAAGGGACGATGAGGAGGTCAAGTTTCACGATCAGCCGTCGTTCCTCAGGAGTGTCCTCGTCAGTGAACCACCGAATACGGTACCATGGACGGGATGAAGAGCCCATTGTGTCGATGGCTCGAGAGACAGGTCATTGCATCGCAGAAGATTATATACATTCATACAGAAGATGTCACTTACGGCTCATTACGTGACCGCCGATCAGAGTCGCGCCATCCGGCCACTTGCAGAATCGAGATATCTCTACGATTCAGACGAAACATGGCAGGTGCGGTAGTCTAATGCAGGCCAAGAATCATGCCAGGAGGTGGCTATAAGACGTGCTCAGCCTCCGCATGTTAACCCGGCATTTGCATAGTGAGCTAGCAACGACCATTGATTCGTTTCATAGCTGCTTCTGATAAGGTTTCTATAATAAATATTTTGTGCCGAATATACTTCTACACTACGGATTAGTTTGGTCAAATATCGACAAATACTTTACATCCAACGACTGGTTCACTCCTAACCTATAATCAAGGCATCTCTAGTGTAGTGTTTATATTCTCATTGCATATCTGCACTACATGAGGTAAAAACTCGAGATCTACCTAGCTGATTGTCTCACAACATAAATAAAGCGATGGTGCGGGTTTGAAATTATCAAAATCTTGGTAAGCTTATTCAGATTTGGTTTTGAACTTGGCTACTCGGCGGAAAATTATATGTTAGCAGTATGAGTTCAGGTAACCTAACTTGATATTTATTTTTCAGGCAAGATATCATTCCAACTCTCAAGTTAGGATGCTCTACATTTATGGAATCGCGATAACATCACAGTGAACCGTGTATACTCTACAGTAAATTGTCAAGCTATTTCATAGCCTTGCTAACTCCTGTCATTGTACAGGAGGACAGTGTCGTATTCGAGGGTATATGTCTGCCTGAGGTAGCAGGGCAGTGAAAGGCAAGTGCGGGGCATGTGCTCACCTTGGTCAGGTGACATGGCTATACAGGCAACTTGTCTTTCAGACTGTCAGTAAAACGCAAAACCACAGTTCAGGGGCCTCAATACCGAGGATAAGCTCCTCTCCTAGCTAGCGAAATACCGTTAGCCTCTCTTGGTCTGTTCCTCTCTAGATATGAACATCACTCGGAGTGATGGCAGTCTCCATCGATGAGAAGCAAACAGTGCACTACCCATGCCATTCGGATGATGCTATTTCAGTTTTCAATATTCTGAAACGATGGTTCCCGTCCGAACTTGTCCTGGAAATGTTAGAGTACGCCGAATATTGGCTGCTATCCCGGATCCCTAGGGCGGACGAAATGCAGTATGCAGAGAGTGACTGCCACGGGCATCCACCATATTTGACATCTGCGCCGATTCAAGGCGAGCAGTCCCCCGTGAAAAAAATCCGAGTCACAATCTGGAGCCATGACCAGGGGTGGAGTAGTTATCCCCAGGATCATGGCTCCTTTAACAACTCTTGGACTGGTTTGACCTTAAGATCACTAGACCGGGGGGAAGAGATGACGTCTCTAAGGATGCTAACTTGCGGCTGGCGACCAACGTGCACACAAGCGAAGACACTATGTGCCATGAGATTATCTATCGTAGTGATCAGAACCTGCGGTGGGTTCAAAATCTGCAACCTGGGGATAGGATCTCTATCATTCCTCGCGCCTTGTTTCCTGGCTGGACGAAGTTCGTGGAAAAGGCTTGCATTGATATTTATACTACGCCTGCTTTTACTTGATTATTATGTTAATCAACGATTGCGGTGATAGTTTACGTTAGCCAATGAGTTAGGAACTAGATATAGAAACAGAACAAGAGGGCTTCTGACATTTCGGAGCGCTGATCGGAAGATTTAGTGCTACGCTTGACATAGTTAATGAAGGGTTTCTTTCAGTGTGCATTTAGTTTCTTTAAAGTAATCTAGAGTATACAGAGGTGGTTTGTTCTGGTAACGTATGAGTCTGGAATAGTGTTCATGAGCTCTAACAAGAATAATTGGCTTGTAGTATTATAATAGTTATACACATTAATCTTTAATCAGCAGCTTTCTGCGCCTTTATCTGCTTGTTCCACATACTAGTATACTTCCCATTCTTTGCCAACAGTTCATGATGTGTCCCGCTTTCCACAATCTGCCCCTCATTCAAGACCAATATATTATCAGCAGTTGCAATCGTACTGAGTCGATGTGCAATAATCAACATTGTCCGTCCACGCGACAACGCAGCCAATGCCTCCTGGATATGTTCCTCTGTTTCGGAATCCAGCGCGGCAGTAGCCTCGTCAAGCATGATGATCCGAGGATTCTTCAATATAGTCTGCGCAATTGCGATGCGCTGCTTCTCGCCCCCGCTTAGGCGTAAACCCCTGTCGCCTACTTTGGTCTCGTAGCTCTCGGGAAAGGCGAGGATTTTATCATGGATACAGGCTGCCTTGCAGGCGTTGTAGACATCTTCGTCCGTGGCCGCTTGGTTGGCGTATTTGAGGTTGTACATAAGGGTTTCGTTGAAGAGAACGGTATCTTGGGGGACAATGCCGATATGCTTTCTCAGTGAGGCGATAGTGATATCTTGGACATCGTGGCCGTCGACGAGGATACGCCCGCCGGCATTGTAGAAGCGGAAGAGTAGACGGAAGATGGTAGATTTACCACCACCCGATTCACCGACTAAGGCTGTTGTTGTTGCGGGCTTGCAGTGGAATGACAGGTTCTGGAGGGCTGGTTTGGAGTTGTAGGAGAATGAGACATCCTGGAAGGTGATGCTCCCGTTGCAATTCTCCAACGGGACCGCAAATGGCTCGTCCTGCACGGAGGGCTGTTGTCGGAATAATTCTAGGAGACGTTCTGCATTGATCATGGCGGACTGGATGTATCGGAAAAATGTACCGAAGAAGGTGAGAGGGGTTTGCAGCTGCGCCATGTAGGTGAGGAGAGTAACGAACTGGCCGACAGGGCGCTGACCGGTGGAGACTTGATATGCGGCGATGAAACAAGTGATAAGTAGACCTAGTATGAAGACGGTGTTTTGCGAGATGTTCATGAGGTTCTGGGCGTAGAGGGAATGCCATTCGGCGCTTTGAAAGTTAGATACGGTGTTCCTGTATCGGTCGAATTCGTAGTCTTCTGCGTTGAAATACTTGACCGTTTCGTAGGACATGAGCGAGTCGTTTCTGTATGGGGGTTAATTCTATACCGAAGAGAGAAGGAAGGGAGGATATACTTCACAGCATCTTCCTGTCTGGAGGCATTCACCATCTGCCGACGCATTTCGGCTCGCCATTGAGCAATACGGACAGTCACGTAGACATAGCAGAATGTCACGATGGCCACGACGAGTGCATAGTATGCATCGAATGCGATAAGGAAATATCCCACTGCAATGGCCATATCGAATATCATCGGCAAAACTTGGAATGTCACCTGTTCTAGGAATGTATTGATCGAGTTTCCCTTGGTCAAAGCAGATAAAACCTCGCCCATTTTCTTGTTCATATGAAAGTCCAATCCTAGACTATGGACGTGTTCAAAAGCAGCGGTGGACAACTCCATGTAGGAGTATTGGCTTACGGATATCCACAGATTGGATCGAATCGAGTCCAGGATTCCGGTACTTCCTTGTAGCCAGCGATAGAAGATATACACAGCAATCTGAATCCATGGGATCTGGATATCGCCATTATCCCAGGAGAGCGTATCGGTGACGACTCCCACCTGGTATGGGACGAGGACGTTGACGACACGCTGTACGATAAGTAGCACAAAGCATATGACAACCACTACCTGCAAGCGACGAGATTTGGCCGGCCACAGATATGGAAAGAAGAGTGAATAACTGCTGACGTACTCCCACCAGCTTGTCTTTGGTGTGGTAGTCGGCCGAATCCAGGGTTCTGGTGCCGAGTCATCTTCCTCATTCGATCCACCCAGTAATCCAGCCACTTCACTTGCACTTCCGAACTCAACGGTTTCATGGGGGTTGGACTTGTGGATAAACTTGATCATATATAGACCAACCATCAGAGAGAAAAAGAGGAGACGGATAGACGCGGAGACTATCTCCATCGTCTCCCATTTGGTTATTCCCTCCCGTCGAGGTCCACCACCGTACGGGTTTCCAATCACCGGCTCATGATGCACAGTTGTGTATACAGATAGGGATCCCGCTAGAATCACCATTTCAAACGGAAGCGCTGTGATCCATGGTATGAAATGCGCAATGGTCGGCGCAGGGGAGGCCTCGAGGAGTGCCACCAAGACAACCGCATGGGAGAAAAACGATCCCACGACGTAGATCTATCTACTCCTCAGCTGGTATTCTGCGAATGAGGAAGAATCAACATACCACAACCGCCTGTCCACACCACCACTGCTCTGATTTGGCCACCAACACATGCATTATATGAATCACCCCGTCCGCAACATACGTTAACAGGACCCCAACTGCCAACCAGGCAAAAGCAAGCTTCATCCGCCGAGATACATTCCGTTGCGCGTTTCGGAGATTGTTCATCGTACTTCGTAATCGCTTCGGTAGCGGTTTCCCACCAGGTCCCAGTGGCGTGGCGCCATTTTTCGTGGTGGACCTAGCAATGAGTATTGAATGCGAGATGAATGCAACGAAGAAAGCGACCAAAATGACGATGGGATAGCTTATGCGGAGGACGGCTAGCTGCCGTGAGTTTGGAAGGATGTCCATATTCAGGACCGCCCTATCATCCGGAGGATTGTCGGTCGACTGGGTTGACATGTCGACGAATACATAGGATAAGTAAGGAATGAAGTTGTCGTTTACTATTTAATTATCTCTGGTGCAGATCTACTCCGTACTAGTCCTAGTATTGCGGGTCCATCCACCAACTTTGGTATGGTAAAGAGTGGTATTGTACCATACACGTCCGGTAATTTAACACGGCAGTTCAGCTGAGAAGTGGATCTGTTCATCGCCGAGCTGAGGTGGATCTCCATTAAATAATAAATACACATTAGTTACTAGTCTATCAGAATCTAGGTAATTTATGTCAGGGCCAGGATGGACAATGGTATGCACTTGGACAGACTCAACCAAGGAGCCCAGACTGGTCCAGACAAAACATATCGTCCAAGATCTTCGCCTGCTGTTTCAGGATCTGTCCATCAATAGATGGACCTTTGAGTGCATGTCCAACAAAAGACAGAGCAGAACATACGCCCAATAGTCGAAGAGTATGTATACCCAACTTTCCTGCCGCAGTGCCTTTATAGGCTGTCAGGAATGCCCTGGAGCACTCGTCCATCTCCTTCTCTCTCATCTTCAACTGTTGCCCCGTGCGGCGCAGCATATGAAGAAAATGTCCTACATCTCTCTCAGGTGTGCCAGCGGGATGGCCGTTCTCATCAAGCGAGCAGTGTAATGTAGTCACGTCGATGACGGTGGTCCGACCGGATCTCGGGTCAAAGAAGAAGTTCCCGGGATGGGCATCACCATGCACTACTGCTGCTCGTGGATGACGATGCATCTCCTGCCGTGACTGAGCAATGAGTGTACGAATCTTCTTGTCGAGCTTATCCACATCAATCCCAGTGTATTCAAGTAATATGCCAGCATGGGAACGCAGCCGAACGACCCGTCCTGGCGCTGCGTCGTAGTACCATTCGAGATATCCCTCACTCGAGCGTCCTTGGGCGGCGTAAGAATGCAGTTTGGCCAGGGTTTTGGCCGCTTCTACAACACCACGCTTCAACACTGTGATGCTATCGTCTCGTTCGGGTCCATCTAGCAGACCCAAACGCGCCATGAGCTGATAGAGGGAGACTCCTTGAGCTACCCTGTATGTCACTACGCCTGTCTCCTTTTCGTCCCATGTCGTTCGTCCCACGGCAATGGGCGTTGGGGTGTTGATATCACCCTTGGTTCGATGCAACAACCATTCCAAACTCGACAGTTCTTCTGCGATGCCGTTATCCAGACCGGCTGGAAATAACTTGATCACTGCTAGCTCCTCACCCTGCGACAGGATAGCAGCGTCTGTCTGTCTTGTTTGGTGGCTGTGAGTAAAGGTAGAATGCGCGAAGAAGACCGGCGCGCCAGAGAATCCCTTCACATGGGGTCCATCTAATGGTCGTAGAATGACTTGATGTCCCAACGCTTTAGAAACGAACTCGTCAAGGGCGTTTAGTGATGGAGCTATCTCTGGTAGACTCTTCACTACTGCGGCGGCTTGTTCTCTTTCCGGTACTCCGTTATGATTACGGATCGTTGTAGCACATCGAAGGGAAGCATCCACCTCTGGACTCAGGAGCGGTCGATATGGCAAGAGAGAACCATGGGCAGTCTGCACTGTGTCCCCTTCATGATGCTCCATGGCAGCATCTAGTAATGCCTCTGCTGCATGTGCCCATGAATACCCCCGCATAACATTTTGTAATTCTCTCGCATTGCGTACTGCCTGGATTGGATTCTGTCGAACTTGATTAATTCGATCGGCCCAAAGGCCCACGCGACTGCTTTTGATCGAGGCAGGAATCCCGTACGCTTTCTCATCCATCACCACCACCGCATCGCCCAACTCAGCGGGAATACGACTTCGGTCCAAAGCAAACTGCCCAGCACCGCTGTCCTCTGTTACGAGCATAGGAATTCCAAGCCCTGCAACCTCGGTGAATATCATCCCGAACCCTTCGTGTGTGGATGGCATCACCACCAGATCGGCAGCTTGATAAGACCGACGCACCACATGCTGGTCGTTGGAGAAGGGATGAAACCGAACTAGTGCTGGTATACCAGTCATTTGGTCAACTTCCTCTTGTCTCTTTTCAACCTCTCCGGTAGGCACCCCAAGTATGTCGATGGTTATGTTTTCCACACCCGACTCCGCCAATTTCCATACGGCGTGGATCGCATCATCGACCCCCTTGGCGGGATCATCTGCCCTACCAGCTAGAAGCACCTTAAAGGGATCATCTGGTCGTCTTGCTCTTATATCCTTATTATCTTCCACAATATGAGCACCCGGAATGAGCTCGTGAAATCGGGGCCCCGTCAAACTCCATCGTGGCCGCGTCAACTGTCCGACCCACTCGCGCTCTCTGGCCTCGTTGGTGAGCACAGGACCAACCCCCACTGCCAAATCGGCCTGCGGAAGGATCCTTTCGTCCAACATCGCTAGCCTCGTTGCTTCCTCATATCCCTGTTGACGTGATCCCCCGTACCATGCCCACGCTGCATCCGCCTTCCGCAGAGGACTTGTATGCGTAATAAGGGCCAGTTTGGCTGCGGGATAAAACCGATCGCGGACCAAGGCTGCGGCGGCACTGGAATAACGGGAATGTCCAATGATGAGATCGAAGGGAGAGCGACAATTCGCATCTTTGTGGGTGGGCAGACCAAAGTCTTCCGGTTGGTGAACTTTGGCCATGTAGTATAGGAGCTCTCCATTGGCTTCTGAACCGGGAAGGCCGACCACTGTTACGTGTGGATGATGTGTTTGGGAAACGGAATTATTGTCTCCAACGAGAAACAGTGTTACAGAAACACCGTTGAGACCTGCCAAGCCGTTGACGAGTTCCTGATTCAGGAAAGGTATGCCACCTTTACCACATCCACTTGCGTTGGAAACCACGAGGATGTTACGCTTCCGAGCTCCTTGGTCTCGCGGCAACTCTGCTATGGAACGGAGCCGTTGGAATTCCCCTTCAACAACTGCTTGGTTTCCATCCTGGCTCTGGTTAAACTTGTCCACCGCGGACCAGAGCCGACTCATCTGGATGCGCAGACGAACCAGTCGAACAATGTCTGGATCAAGGGACATGTTATACTCATGATATGCAGTCCAGAATGCCTCCTGAAGACTCGTAATATCGTCGTCGCTGACTCCAAACGACGGTGCGTATTTCCGCAGCCGTTCATAGAATCCAGCGGCGTCCATCTCAGCCAGACCGGTTGGTTTCCCTGATTCATCTATCGACAAACGCACGCCACCGTAGTCAATCATAGTGACTCCAATGTTTGAATCCCAGAAGAAGTTCCCCGAAGAAGCATCGCCATGGGTCAGCGAGGTTGTGGCTCGGTGCTGTGCTTGGTGGATAGCATATTCCACCATACCCTGCATTTCTTCCCGTCGGTCTACTCCAATGCCGGCATTGTCGTATCCTGGAGCCGCGTCCGTCAGAATCTCTTCTATCCATCCTCGTACCCGTTTCCTTATTTTTTCCAGCGCATTCTCGGCTGCATCGCACCATTCTCCCCTTCTCCCAGTGTGCAGCTTGGCCAGGACGGATGCCACCGCCCTCATAGCAGATCGAAGATCCGTCAATAGGTGTTGATATCGCTGCTCAACGAACGCCGGCAACGCCTCTGAGAAGTAGATATCGACGCCTTGTTTCTCGAGAGCCTCATGCGCCTCCCAATCGACCGGAATGTCGCCACGATTCTGCTCCATAAATATCTGTAATTTATGACGGTTCGTCACATCCATAGCCGCATCCTGCACCAGGCTCCGCAAGCGAGATATCCATCCCAGCTCGTAAAGTATCGTATTTACGGCCTTTCCCGTAGCGACCTGATATACAACAACCCCAGCCAGAGCCCCAGATTCTTCATCACGGGTTCTTCCCACACCCATCGGATGCACAGCTCGAGGAGGGCTTGGTAACGAGCGAAGTGTCTTGTAGCTAGCCAATTCGTCCAACAGATCGCTGTGGCGGTGTGGTGGGTAGACCTTGACGACGGCGATGGGCCTTCTGGTTTTATCTTCGGTATCATTGTCGTCTTCATCGCGCGGTCGAGCAAAGTATATGGAACATCCCGATTGACCAGCTGCGCCTGATCCTTGTAGACGCCTCAATTGCACCCGTTGGCCGAGAATGGTGTCTACTACCTCCCCAAGGGTGGCCATCTCGGGGAGAGCAGTGATGCAAAGGTCGTCGTTGTCATTGTGGTTGATCTTGTCTGCATCGTACGAGTGGTTCGAGGTAAATGGGGAGGAAGGGGGTATGGTCTTCATCGTGATCTGGCTTTGAAACTATTCTGGCCGTCACTGAGAGCAGGGCAGTACTTCATTATTTCTATGGACCGACAGTATATCCAATGCCCATGCAGCAAAGATCGAATACGGTCCCATACATGGCCCGTATTACCAAAAATACATAATTTGATTGCCGATCGTCGGGATCGAAACTCTAAGATCGCGATACACCAGACCAAGATGGCATCTGGTCGCATGTCCCAACATTTCTTGAATCCGTGTCTGGCTGTGCTTTGCAGTCAATACATCACAATCTGCATACGACGTGCTAGGTTGCTACATACCATGCACTACATTCGCTATTGAGCTGACGCTCCGAAACAAGTACCTGCCCAGTCCATCTCCATGCCCTTCCCGTGGCTTGAGCTGAGCTGAGCTGAGTTGAAAGTGGGCCTGAAGCTCGTAGAAAATTTCCCATTTTCTCCACTCTCTACGAGCTATGCTCTTGTCTTCCCTTCCCCCTATCCGACCAACATCCACTTTCTTCCCGTGTTTCGTCTGCATGGGTTGAAAAATATCTTTAAGCGTAGTGTGACTAGTGTCCATAAGCAATGATGCAATACTATCGATGGCCTGAATGTTCCTCGGTGGGACCTCTAAATTAGTGTCAGGTACTATTGGCAGCATCATAAGTCTCCTTACGCAAGCTGAACAATTGTTTGAGTGGAGTTGAGGTCTCTTTGCGCTCCGATCGATCTTGCTACTGTTGCATGTTTGGCGCAAGGGCTGATGGGAAAATATTTCCGTACTTTAGTCAGCTTCCCAAACAGCAATATTCTAGGGCAGCAGGGCTATTCAGCCAAGGCACCTTCCTGCCTCTGCTACTACCTATCCCTGAAGTCTGCGGTTGCATACAGATATGCGCTGGACTCTTGTGATAAGATTCCTTGTGGCATTCTTGAGCGCTGATCAGAGAATTTAGTGGTGAACTAGATGGGGCAAATCAAGGGGTTCCTCTGAAGAAACGACTTCGTGGTCTGGCCCGTCAAAAGCTAAAGTAGCACGCGAAACAAATCATCACGGCTAACAAACAGATGGCCCGGGCGCTTCCCAGCCGAGGAGGTCAATGAAAACATCACGAGAATCAAGATTCCAAAGTGTTCTGACCTAGCCGGTCAAACGTGCTGGGTTAGAGGAACCCAAAAGGAGGTGAGAGAGGGCCCCATCCCAGAACTATGTCAAGAGGCCTCTCGCTCTGCCTCTATATAGCAGAATGGAATTGGTTGTCATGGACATGCAAGTTTTGCTTCCGGAGATTATGGAAAGCGACTCTTGGCATCCAAGGGAGAGTCAACTGGCGAGTGCGGTTAATCATCAATCCCGCGAAAAATCTGCAACGACGTTCACCGCCATCTGATCCCTTAGCTCGTCTTCTTAGGTCTATATAAAGAGTTATAGACAGCCGATCATGGATCTAGGGCTCGATGACGATCTGCTCCCAGCCAATAAGTACTGCCCCCTATGTGGTGTGGTTCTCCTGTGCGAAGAACTGGAAGACGACCCCGAGACCCGGCGTCCATGGTACGCTGAAGTACGCGGTGTGGCCAAGGAAAATTTCAGCGACATTTTCATGACAGGCGTTGGTTTTATGAGCGCCCGCAAGACTCTCTGTGCGCCGTTAGATGAAGAGTTGGACTATCTCACCGCCGACGACGAAGCGCTATACGATGTAGATTTACTGCAAGCGGAATCAGAAAGGCACGGCTTTGGTCTTCATGATTCCTGCTGGATGCTGCTGCAGGATCGTCTGTGGCATACGATTGACTCAGATAAAATTGCCCATTCTCTGTATAATCAGTTCTACTGCACCCCATGCCCATACCGATCTAGTCTCTCCTTTGGCCATGATTATGGGGGTGCTAAGCAATGGCAACGGGCGTTGGATGACATGGGCATGCCAGAGGACATGCCGCCTCTCTTACAGGCAGATCCCTATGCTATTCCCCTATTGGAAAAGCTGGAGGAGAACGCACCTGATGTGGGTGGTAGACGAGAATATCCCCCGGCGTACAATACGACGTCTACTGACATCAATACTGGCTACCGTAACTCCTTCGGCCGGCTGTCTTCAGAACTATTCTATGAAGTTGTATCGTACTTATCCGTTCCTGAGCTGCTTGACCTGAGATGTACAAGTCAAGAGCTTTCGCAGCGCGTGGTATTCTCCAGTCTACCACAGTCTTTTTGGAAGAGCCAGTTTGCTCGAGGCTCCAGCATGGATTTCCTGTTCCCTGATCTCGAACAGCCACGCGATTGGTTCCGTTTATATCGCGGTACATTGTCCATCCTTCAGGCCAAAGATTCATCGCCTGAACAGCTCTCCCTGCTCAACCGCAAGAGAATCCGTGAGCTCCTGGAACCGATAGCATCGGTAGTAGAAGCGGACAGTGGACGGTCGAAAGAACCTCGCGGGCGCCGGGCGAACTGTATGGAGTTAAGACCTGGGCAATGGTTCGTGTCGGAGGGTTTAAACCAATGGCGCGCTGAAAATATCTATACGGGATATCTGACGCTGGAAACAGAGTATCTTCCACATGGATGTCATGTCCCTCGCTACCGGATCGGCGCCTTTCCACAGTCTATGCCGCGTGGTGGAGAAATGAAAATATCAACTGTGCAGCTAGGTGCACGAGTATTCATTTCCGGTATCAGTCTTCAAGAAGGGGCCGTCGGATATGGTGGTTTGACCGGCCTGGTAACGATCAAGGTGCCCCCTCGCGCCATATTCAATCAGATTGAAGTCGCATTTTGTCCAGAAGGCCTGCGGGCGATCCGCTTTCATTTTGGCGGAAACACTACATCTGACTGGGTCGGGGATACACTGGATACGGACATGAGCTATGGTGTCCTGCGAATTCCCCATTCGCCCTGTGCAAAATATCATATTTTCGCTGGCACTGATGTAAGCGCTTCTTCCACCACTACTGATTCAATGACTAACGCGTGCAAGGCACATAAAATAACCGCCATTGGAACCATTCATAACGAGTCGCGGGAAGAGAGAGCTAGCAAGCCCTTCTGGCTCGATTATCCTCTAGATCTCACTCTCCCTGATTCATATTTATGGCAATCCGAACGACCCAGCTATGATAATCTACGGATTTATCAATTCCAAACCGAAACCGTAGGGACGCCCTATCGCCCCTTGATGAATATCGACTTTGGAGGGCCTAATGGCGAGTGGCTTGATTCCCTCCTCAGCATGGAGGTGCATGTCTCATCAGAGTTCTCTCCGATCCTAGGAATGGCATTCAGTTACACCGACAAGACCTTGCGGTTCGGCGAATGTACTTCAGACAAAAAATTGACCTTTTCAATCGATGGGCCAGGTGGGGAACGGATCACCGACGTTGTAGGGAGTACAATAAGTAATACTGATGCCAGCTGTATTTATGGCTTTAGGGTGTGTATTCTACCTCTGCCCACCTGGACCTCCATTTCTAACCCTACCCAGGTCACCACAAACTGGAGCCGAGAAATTGAGTTCCAGCCTCGCGATCCATTCGACGGCTCCGGCAGCCCAATGGGGGTTTGTCCAAATAGCTGCTACCTCGAAGATCTTCCTCAGGAACGCATTATTACCGGATTTGTGGCCACACAACGCGTGAGTAAGACCCTCCAAGCTTTGGTGTTTTCGGCTGCTTACAGATGACAGTATGGTCAGAGGTACTTTAAAGAGCTGGGTATTCAAATTCAATTACCCAATGGCTCTGATGAAGGCCAGAGTGCATGAGAGCTTTAGTGAGGGATGGGTCGACCTGCCTGGATACAATTGAAACATTGACTGGTCTGTCTGTTACCGCACTATGAAAGTCATGCATAGGGCTGTCTAGTGAAGCAAACAAGCATTCGAGTGTTAGCTTATTCAGGGCTATGACAGGTGCAACAATAGCTCTTCAGGAGATATTCTGTTTATGCCGTTACATTCGTGCAGTCGTAGGTTACTAGTCTATGATACTCAACAATCAGAGCCGTCATAATTCGATATTTTGTGGCTGGTAATCTGCGCTGATTGCAATAATGAGACTGATATATGTGCTGTGCGCTGCTGATATAAGCCCAGGACACTTTCTGTGTTTTGATATTAGGAAAGCTTTCTATTTAGATTCTCTTTCCAATTAACGTAAACATGACCCTCGAGCCTCAAAAATTAGGCCTCGACTACTAGTCGTTATTTTCATATCCACTTCCATAGACTATAGAGCGATATGATACGGCTTTGTTAAACAGACTTGGCAACCGATGCTACAATTAATGGCTGTGCTTCTCGGTTGTGGTTAAAAATTCGGAAAATATCGCTCACATGCGCGATTTCGACCCTGGATTCTAACTAATCCAGCAGTTACCGATGTCAGGGTGTCCAAAATAAAGCTTTACCTGACACTAAGGTTAAGCCTCCAATCTTATAGTCGTCGGGCTGTCGTATATCCCTCGCTTCGAGTATAGGTCCGGGTCGGCTCAGGGCGCTGCTAAGTACAGTCGCCGTTTGCCCATCTCTTAATATTCAGCCTAGCCCTCCCAAATGTAACGTACAACTTTGTGGTACCTCTTAGGCCTGATATAGAGATCTATTGGCAACATTGTGTCCTCAGAGCCCAATACGAGAGTCAAAAGCCACGCAACGGATAAAGTCTGACTTGATAATTAACTCTAATATGTAGCTCACGATTGGCCGAGAGAATTGCCCTGCTGCGGTGATTCATCCTTTTGTCTATAATTGATAAAGTTTTCCTTGGGCACTCGATTATCTGTCGACACTAGCTATGATAAGAACGGCATATAAACATCACAGCTTCCCTCTATAATTCACCAAAACACCATCTTCATAGAATTCTAATAAAGCGGCAAAAATTCCATTACGTTTTACCCAGAAGCTCGACCCATTACCACAAAATGTATCTTACTAAGATCATCCCTATGGCACTTCTCACAACGTTAGCTGTGGCCTCGTCATCTCCCCACCTCGAAACACGTGCATACAACTCGTGTCAAGACGCCGAGCTAGGGCTGTCCAGAGCCATTGCAGTTTTCACTTCAGAAAGTAACGGGCTCGGTGCCCAGCGCCCGGTATGTATTTGAGTTTAGACCATGGATATATAGTAATCGGCTCTAACTTACTACAAATAGAAAGAGCTGCCACGTCTTATCCAGCAGCTCAGCACCGAGTCACAGACAATTAAAAAGCTTTGTGCCCAAATAACTGGGTTACTTGACAAGCAACATCAGGCCCAGTATGTTCTTCTTCGGTCTACCCACCACATCCGATTATATATACTAATGGCATGTTCGTCAGGGTCAACGCTGAGAACAAAGCCGACAAGGACGCTTGGCTTCGTAAGAATGGTGGCAAGCCCAATGCTTAAACACCAAACATCTGGTTGCTCAAGGGCGGCTTCGGATTGTATCCTGCCACTAGCGATATCGTGAAGGAAATGGCATGTATATCTGTCTGAATGTTCTCGATGATATATTACGAGTTCATCATACGTCATTTGGTTCCAATCATTAAAGATGAGCTAGTAGTTATATATTTATCCTACACTATCTAGAACTATTGCCTTTATGTCCAATAGACATTCGTTACGCTTGCCCTGTTTGAAGAAGAGCATATGTCATGCATTAGCTCTACGGATCCTTTCCTGTTTCGACGTGTACCGCAGCAACATAAATAGGATTCGAGTCGTTAGATATATTAATATCTGACATGTCAAGAGAATATTGGAACACATCAAACCCGGTCCAAAACATACCAAGACTTATAGAATTCCCCAAGGCTAAGCAAGAAAGTAAAAGATAGTTAAACCCACTGCATAGGTGGCAAATCGACAAGAACCAAGGTAGTATCTTATGCATGAGAAAGGAAAAACTGCTAAGCTTGCTTGACCAGATTATTCATGGGTAGCGTAGAACCTTGTGCAGAGTTTCCCGTTATCTTGGCAGTTCAACGAGAGCCTTATTATCTGCATCGGACTGGACAGTAAGATATTTGATGAGCGATAAGCCCAGTAGGCACTGGCATTAGTGAAGCCAGGACAGATCCAGCTTGCGCGATTGAACTTGTGAAAAGGAGATTTAGGAGCCGCTATTTCTCCACTGCTGGCGTGGTCACCTGGGAGGAGAGGTATGTGAGTTTCTTCCTGCAGCGATACTGTCGTGGATAATGCGGGAAACTTCACGGATAATGCTTGATGCACTGCAGAGCAGAAGGTTAGAGGTTACCAGTCTTCAGGAAAGTCCAGGCAGGGGGATATACAATTCATTCGCCGCGGGTAAGTTACGATATCCACCCACACGCCAGCAAAGCTTCGAGGCAGAATCAGACTGAATAATCCGAAGAATGTTCAAGTCCTCACATGATTTGGGACATTCATAGTCCGCAGTGTGACAAATTTGGTAATGACTATCGACTGCAGCCACCAATCCCTGCCAATCCAGCCGTTGAAGACCGGATATCAACCACAAATCATCTAACGCATATTCATGATTGTATAAATCATACTTCTGCGTAACTGAACCATGATCAGTGGTGCAACCCCCCAAAGCCAGGTCTTCCAGGGCTGGTTGGAAAGAATGGCAAGACGATATGTTTTGTGATTTAACCGTCGGGGATAGGGGAGGAACTGGAGAGAATCTGCGCATCAGCTGCAGACTATTATTGGCTTGATGCCGCAGCCCTTCTGGTTGCTTTCGTTTCCCATTATTGTATTGGCGTTGCTGTTCGTTCGTAACGATCCTCTTCAAAAGTGGGCTGACCAAGGTAATTATTTTCTCCTGATCGCGAGGCCAAACATGGGACCGTGGATTCATTCCATGGTGGATAGCATTCTCCCCAAAGAACCGGTCTTCATACCCTTCAGCGTCTAGAAAATGTTGAGCGCAACGTAGTAGTTGCAACTTAGCCATATCCAAGCCACCCCTTCTTCGTTGGCCCACACATTCAAGTCTTTCAGGATGTCCGCTATCCAGCATATATTCCGTTGCAGCGTGTCGGAAGAGACCCAAGCTTTCTTGCGATAATCCGAGAGATGAGAGCAACTCTGCTAATGGCGGGCGAGATGGCTTCTTGCCGCTAGGCGTCCGAGAGAGTAGAGTGGAATTGGCCACCACAGCACAAGTCTCCGGCAACGACCGCAGTGGCACTCGGGGTCGCGTTGCTGATTCCTTGCGATTTATCTCGTGCTGAGGATACTGCTGTGATTTCTGGGTTGGCAGCAGCACCAGTCCTTGCTGAGGTTGGATACTAGATGGGCCAATACAAGTCGTGAGGGCTGGATCCAGTGAGTCTTCCTCTCTCTTCCTCTTTTGTGACACCTTTCTAGAAAGCCCGGCCGAATGGCTGCCATCAGCACACCGTCCACGACGAAGTTGTGACCCACTTTTTACCCCAGCTGCGAAACTGGTATCTTTGGCACCATCGCCTTCCGTGCACATATGAGGTCCGTATTTCTCCATATCATGCAAATTCCTACCGCTGCTTCTGTAGACGTAGTGAGTTTGTTTGAATCGAGTTCAAAGTGAGCGCTATGCAGTAAATAGGGCAATTGCACCAATGTTAGGGTAAGCTGGAGCCAATGAGAGCAGCTTGTGGGGGTGAGTTGTATACGAGCTGTTTGCGTGGTTTGCGTGGTTTGAAGGGGGCGCACAGTGCAAAAGGTGTAAACAGAGAAAACAACGAAGTGGAGTTTTGAGCCCTGGGCCACGTGACCACTACGCTTAGTCACCCCAGTAGGTTGCTCGTCCAACAGACGGTATGGTATGCGATGGTGTAGATGCTATGCTATGCGATAGGTAAAGCAGTTTCTCTAGACTAACCTAAACTTGCATTTTCGAAGGCAGCGTTTTATCTGGAGGCTTGATGTTTTCCTCGCATGCTCTGACAGCTTACATCACTATCTAATAGTATACAAACCGCTTAGCCTTCCGTTATATATATACGCGCAGAGTTTGTGTTCCTTCTATATCTAACAATTCAAGTCCTGTCCTGCATTTCATAGATGAATCAACAAATCAGTTCTGATTACTTACTCCCTGAATGTTTCTGTAATACTTTTTAAGAGATCCTCCGTCTATACCCTGGATCTAAACCCGACACGACCTGCCACCCGCATTCACCCACCGACTGCTTGAGGCATTATCAAAATAGGCAGATCAATGGTCTGCTCAATCTCAACAGCTGTGATGCACAACGGATCTCTGGTTAGGAGAAGACCGCCTGAGAAACAGGCGCATCCATTATATACAGTAATTTCTCCATTCGCACCTGTCTTTAATTCCGACGAACGATGTATGGCTATTCGTACAGGTACACTATAAGGACACTTGTTATTTCACGAATGCGAAATTCTTTCTTGGTCTGTCGGCAGTCCCATTGATAAGGCCTTTTGTCGTGTTTCATGTAACGTTCGATGCTTTCTCACCTTCGATCCTTGCTGTTTGTAGTTTTGTAGGTCCGGCTCGGTCGATTGCAGCGTATTTATCAATGCCCAGACCTTCACGAACGCGATCTAGAATGCGCCCTAGGAACCCTTCTATGTAGCCAGGCTCGTGATATCGCGCATCGAACACACTGGAAAGCTCCATCTCTCCACCCCAGCTCCCTAGGAAGAGCGCCACGCCGGCCCCTATTGGTTCGCTCGCCGCCCAGACATTTGTAAGCTCGAAAGGTCCATGCATCGGCTGTACTATTGAATTCACATTGCCCATCGAGGAGAGAGAGACTGGACAGAACAACGGTTCCGATACAGCGTGTGGATCTGAACGAGGTGGGGGAGTGAAGGCTTTGAATGTTGCGGGAGCGAGGGCAACCTGTTCGTCAATCCCTGTGGATGAGTCTGCTCGAAGCTCCTTGAAGAAGTCTCGGACTTGAGTTACGATCCTCCGCAGTTCATCAATGGACTGATCCTTTGTTGCCTTATCTGAGGATCCAGGTACAACCAAGTCTATTCCCAGTGCCTGCGCGGAGATGGTATGATACGCAGCAGCCGCATGATCAGGACTGTTATAAGGGCGACGACAATAAGGGCGGAGATTGAGCATACTGTGATTGACATAGCGCACGGGGTATGGCTCCTCTTTCCGAGACTGCAGGTCGGCAAGAGCTAATGCCAACGCTGATATGAAGACGTGTGTTACGGTGACTCCAGGTACAATTTCTTTGCAGCTATGGAGAACTTGCGCCGTGATAGTTTTGGAAACCGGAATTGAGAGGCGCAGTATCTTGTCATTTTCCATATCATCAGTGCCGGTAGAGCTCTGGGGAAGACCGATGAGGCTGTTATGTTCGTAAATCGCCGCATTCTGTCTTTGAATCACCTTGAAACGATTTGCATGAGTTTCAGACAACGAGTCGGGTATGGCTGCGGCAATCTGTAAACACGGGGAGAGTCCTTCGTATTCCTTCCCCAATTCAGGCAGGGAATACTGATCCCCCTGTTCGAGAGCCAGTGCGGCGTAGTGAAATAGTTGATTCACTAACTGCAGAATGCCGACACCATCGCACATATCGTGCGGACATTGCAGAAAGATGGTATGGTCGCGGTTATCTCCATCTTTCGACCTAACAAGAAAGAGTGTGGGACTTTCGAAGGCGAGTGCGTTGTCATTGAACCACCCAAGCGCGTTTATGCCAGTATCCACCACTTTGAATGTTGAGCACACCCAGCTCTTCTCTTCATCACTACCTTGGAATGGCCAGTACACTCTTCGGAACCGGTCGCTATCCTTGTCACGTTGGATACGGGAGCCCAGGGTCGGATGTTTGTGGCGAAGCGTGATCCAGGCTTTCCGGAGAGCAACTTCGACGAGCCGCTCTTCCTGGACAGTGGTCGTGGAGTTAGGAGGGGTGGCTAGGAAAGATGCATACCCTGTTACTGGGAAACATCCTTTCCCTTTTCTTGTGGAACAGATATAAAACCTCTCGCACTCGTCGATATCCCGTTCCCAGGAACCTTGCTCAGACAATTGCCACTGGAGACGCGAAGAGGGGGTTTCGAGAGCCATAGAGGGAGTTGGAGATGAGGCCTCTTAGATGAGTCCATAACAGGAGATGAGACCGCGTCGCTGATGAACGGGGCACCAAACAAATGAGACAATGAGGTCAACCCTAGCGTGCCGCTCTTTCGTGCGCGTCCTTCACGCGAAACTGACTAAGCAATGTAACTATAACTAGTTACTAACTAATGGAGTATAAGTAGTGGGATTCATGATCCAATTCCTGAGAACAGTTCACGTTTGCTACAGGTACCTATAAGTCACTTGAGGACCCCAGGGTTGGGGCAGTGGTGGCTTATACCAAGATAATAACCAAATGTGCACATAAGGTAATAAAAATAAATATTAACATAATTTGCTATCTGAACGATTATCACTAAGATTGTCTTTAAACAATCACAATCCCCCCTCCATTCAAGTTAGACTTGGACTTTTCTGTCTCAGCCCAGGCAAGGTAGGACGCCCCGGCGCTGTACATTATTGAATCGTCCCAAGACTGGAGATGCCAGGTAAAACCATCCTTTGAGACCATCGATGTGCTGACTCGCAGGCGGAGGTCTTTTGCCTGGGCATAGTCCAGCTCATCCAGGGCCAACAAGACCTTGGGCGTACGCGGGAAGGTCTTGTCAAAGATCACAGCGGACGTCGCATCATGCCTGTGCTGGCTCGGCACCCGGATGTCGTTTGTCGAAAAGCGTCCGCTAATCATGTCCGGTCGGCCAGCCTCATAGGCAAACCAACTGACACAAACCCCATCCATAACGCCACTCGACCTGGTATCCATGTGGATGGTGAAGCCGGTGCGATCGATATTTGTCGCGTAGGTCTTGACATGCCACTCTTCACCCTGGGAAAAGTCCAGGAGTGTCAGGAAGCAGACAACCTTGGGCTGGTGTTTGAATGGTGTCGAGAAGGTGACACGCTTTGAGTTCTGACTAGGTTTCCTTTGCCAGCCAGGAATATCGCGAAGGGAGACACTTCCAGTATGGACAAAACCACAGTCGGGGCCAACTTCCATCCACGCCATTCCAGCAGAGTGGATCTCACTGTTCATCCATGTCCCGATCCTTGCTTTGAAATGGTCCGGACCTTTGTCAGTAATATTGGCCTGGATCCTGAGATTCCCATTAGAGGGGATATCCAGATGATTGAATCCCCAGACCATTGCCGGAGGGGATGAATACTTCTTGTTCCAGGGAACGGTGGTGACGAACGCCTGCTGCGACTTGTTGCCGGTTGCAACCTCTATAGTGTTGAACATCCCCACATCCTCGGTGTCGAAGGGATATGTGAATCGCATGAACTCCTTGTCCCGAGCAGAGAGGAAGTATTTGCGCTCGGTCCCCTTCCCATCCATTGTCAGCGAGCCTGGGAAGGCATAGAGCATGATTGAATCGGGATCAAACTCGGTGGCTTTGGTATACTTGTCCGGAATTTTCCGAAGCACATTATGGTCGATCTTTGCTTTGTCCCACTTGTTTGGCGGGCCTGAATACCTTGCATACACAGCTTCTTTGTTCCAGTTGATCTCAGCGCGCGGACTGGAATGCTCGTGGACCGCACCTAGGGCGTGCCCGAATTCGTGGAGGATAGTTGAACGCCTTGCGTTCTCGCCGGTCTTCTCATTAATCCAACCCAGATTCATAGAGTGCCTACCATGTCTAGCGACGCCAGCACTGTCGGTCCCCAAGTAAGAATTAGAACCCCTGGAGGGGTCAAAGTTGATCAGTATATCTGGCGGCGATGATTTCTCGTAGTCGACGAATTTGAACTTCAAATTGGCGTACTGCGTCCAGATGGGAGCGAACTTCTTGACCTGGTCATGTTGCCATGGTGTGCCGCTCATGAAAGCAATACGCAATTCACTGCCAGGTTTCCAGAATTTACCCATCATCATGGCAAGTCTGGGCTTTCTTTGGTCCATCCCGGAACCGGCGATGGGGAGGCCCAGAGTTCCATTGCGAGGGTTGATGTGGATGGAGTCGGCAATTGCTTCGTTAAGGTCCTTCTCGTCCAGGTCGTCCATTGGCCCGCCGAACATACACAGGTCGGGGATTGTGTCTTCATACATGGTGATGATATTATCTCCGTTGAGATTTGTTGTGGTTGTATAGGTGGTACTTGAAGTGGCAGCAGAATTGAATGGTCGGATCTATGTCGAAGGAAGACTGCTCTTGGTGCACAATCCTCGCTTTTAAGATGAAAGAGGGAAGCGCAAATTGCATCTCCAATGTCACATATATACTGGTGACACCATCCTATATAAGTTCATAGATATCCTTTTGCTTCCATATTCGCCTTTACCGAATGCTGCTGCGCGGGTATGTCGCATAACCTGGTACACGACACAGGCTTCGTCACCGACTATAAAATATGCTTTCTATTGACTATATCGGATTGTAGCAGCCAATTGAATCGAATCTGGTATCGGTTCTTGGTTCTCTATTACGTATGAGAGGATCTAAGAGTTAGGTTTATTCCGACATATAACCCAACCATGGAACGAGACAACCTTAGTCGAACATAGATGACACCCATGTAACTGGACGTCGGAATTCTAGACGCCTTACACATGGCTGGTGTCGTATTGTCGCAAGGGCGTCTCCTATGGGCACCTCCTACTAGCCGTACTGCCTGACAGACCTCCAGATCAGTAAAGTAGTGTGAGATAGTCAACTCCACTGACAGGCAAGGACAGCTGAAAGAGCTGGTTATACCGTATAGGTCATAAACGTAGGTCGGCCAGTGGAAGGAGCCAGCAGCGGTTGTATCTCCAGATTTCTCAGGAATGCTTGTGCAACGTGAGTTAGTCTTAGCTCACCATGTCGAGCACCAATCCACAACAGTGCCCCCTGTTCAGACCTGACGGCCATCCTCCCGGAATTAACGTTACTAGAGACCAGTGGATTCCGGTACTATGTTGGTATTATATTGAACAGGGCTAACTTATACCCTGGGTGTGGGGAACTTCTGTATACTTGTCCAAGATTGATTACCACCGTGCTGGTATTTTTAATAGTATCTCTACCAATACTTGCAGATACCAGTGGCCCTTTGACAGTGATCCAGGAATCTGGAACACCAGAGTATTTCGAGACAAGTGACGGAATCCTTGGAAATGTCTATCTGAAATGTCCTGTAGCGGAGGAATAATACCTTTTTACACAACGAATACAAATGGCCTTTGTGTAGTACTATTGAAAATATCCACGGTGATGATATAGTACTTGGTCAGAATTCAGCGTTGTTGCAGTCCGGGGTTACATTAGCAACTACTGACATGATGCAATGTTGGCTCCTTGTATAGGGATAGCTGGCGGTTGGATTATGGAGTGCTGAATGTAACAATCCAGTCATGACGCATAGACCTATCCTAGTCCAATACTATCACTTCCTTACTAAACCTTTTGCTCGGGAGTGTCAATGTTGGTTTCCACGCTTGTACATGTAGACAAAGCCTTCAGCTTATGTCTCTTGGCATGGGTCGTATTGCTGTGCAAGCGAGTGGATATCCTTTAGTATTTCATCCAGCAGTGCAACAATCTTCTCTGTTACCTAGCGGCACGTACTATTGCGAAATTACATTTTGTTGTCTTATTTTGAAGTCAACACATCTACATCCTGGGCTTATTTTGTATAATTTTCGACAAAGGATAAATAATCAATCTCCCTCTTTACTAACTAGAGATTGGGTAGTGCTTCTATGACATGCTCTACAGCAGTGAAAGGTACTAATATTTGCACTGCTACAAATGCACGCCGTAGAAAGACTCCCCCCAAAGCGCTCCCGCTTCAATGACGGACTAAGGATAAAAGAAGAGGGGATTTACCGTTCGTAGGAACAGTAGTTAACATATGCAATCCGACTATATCAAAATGAAAAACTCATTCTTGCCACTGAATTCGCCCGCTGCGGAACAAACTCACCATCCCGATAGGCAACAGCCCAGGATCCACAATGTTAAACCCACCAAAGCGGTCGATAATCTCCTGCCCGTACAGTTCAGCCACCCATTTCCAGTACGCATCCATATCTCTCCAATTGCTTTTGATTCCTCTCAGGTTCTGGTGGCCGGAAAGCTGGTTCAGCTCCCGGAACACGGCACCGTTCGGATCGCATTCAATATGCTGTTGCTCGGGGCGTTGTAGAAGCGTTTCATATACCTCCTTTAGCTCACCAGTGAAGCCATAGCCGAGTAGCTCACGATACCGAATATATTCCTCGAATGGGAAAAATGTGTGCGCGTCGTCCGGGTAGAAGCCTTGATTATATATGGCTGCATGTTGGGTACTGTTGAGGCGTTGCTCATAGCGCACTTTGGCCGAGGCATACGCGTCCCGTTCCGCTTCTAAGAATTTATCTAAAAGAGTAGTCGGATCTTCGATGAGAGAGTCTCGTAAGCCTACCAGGTGAATGAAGGGACTAGAAAGCTCGAGACCGCCAAGTTCGATCGGGAGGAAGAAGTAACCGTCCGGCACAGAGGTGATGTTAAAGCGTTGGCAGATTATATCCCGGAGGAACTGGATTACACTAACGTCACTTTTGCCACCTTCAGCATCAAGCGAAAACACTATGCGCTGGAGGCGCTCATGGGTGGCGAGCATCATATCAACATGCTGGCGACCGAAGCAGTTGGCAGGCTTGCCGAAGTTGGACGTGAAGAATGTTGTCGCATATGAGTTCCATGCCTGAATCCAACCAAAGACGCTTCTGACCTGGTCTTGTAATTGGCGGTTCAACTCCTCGACGTGGCTGTCTACCATTTGCTGGTCGATTTCAAATCGCCCCGAGTCGGGGTTGAGATATAGCATGCCCCATCTTACCTGTCCAGGGGGTAAGGCGGGATCGAGGCTGGTCGGGCTTTTTGTAGCTTCGTGCTGGATATGGGCGGTACCGGTCTTTAATGGATCCAGAGAGATTCCCATTGTATTGTTGAATCTTTGGATCGCATTCCATGCGGTCACGCAGGTCTGATGGTTTGATGACCAGAACCAGAAGTCATCGTGAACTCGCCAGAGGAGCTCGCCCTCGGTCTTCTGGTTGATCATGAAGTCCAGACAGAAGAGAATAGACTCCCCAAACACGTCACTGAGTACATGGGCTCCAGGAGTACCTCGATGACGCTGACGAGGCTCGGCGTGAGGGTCATCAATGAACTTGAGTGGTGCTTTCAAGAAGCGCTGGAAAAACCCTAGCCATTTCTCAGAAACACCAAAAAATCCAAGGACTGCATGAATAGTTGCGTGGGACAAGTCCGGGTTTAGAGAATCATATTTCGAACGAAAGCAAGTCAGCTCTCCCTCAAGTCGAGTCTTGATCAGAATATCCGTGGTTAAAAGGTGCAACAGGTTTTGTTTGGCATCCATTGGACTTTTGGGGTTGAAAATCTCACGCCCATTGTCAGTATCACAATCACCATCGCTATCTTCATCCTCATCAACTCCGGCTTCCTCCTCGAAGAAATTTGCTGCTCCTCTCGACCTACGGCGCTTATTTCTGGGCCATACGGTTCTGCTTTTCCGCGCTGTCTGCTTTGTGCGTTTCCCGCCATATGACTGTGAAGCTGCCGTTTGCATGGGGACTTGTGCAGCACTAAACTGCGCAAAATCGGCCTCTTCCTCCCCTTGCTCTAGGCTTCGGTCTTGTTCTTCATAGTCGAGAAGCTGGGAGACAAAATACCCCTTCTGATATATTTTCTCCCGTGTAGATTGCACGCTGTGTTTGGGTGATCGATAGCCTAGGAAGAACTCGCGACGGCTCTTGTCAATTTCTGGAATATTACTTCCGGGCGATTTCCACACGCCACTCGCTTTTCTGAACTCCGTAAAGGCGCTCTTAAAGAAAACCGACCATTTGACACCGAGGTACTGTAAGAAGATGGCCTGGATCAGATCCTCGTGCATATAAATGTTATACGTTCCGTTCAGTTGGCGTCGCTGTTCGATGGGAACTTCTGTGCCCCAGGACCAAGCGTCCAGGGTCGTCATGCGCATGTTCAGCACGTCGGAGAGCTCATCCAGGATGATCGTGTTATTCAAGAAGTCTTTTAAAACCGTCCGCTTTTCTTCCGTCAGCAGATCGGACGCCATCAGGCCCGAGATCGTCCATCGTAGTGTGCTCGTGGAAAATAAACGAGAGTACGTCAATGACTCTTCGAACACTTGCACTTTTTTTTGGAGCTCTTTAAAGGCGACCCGTATACCTTTAGCATCTTTCGATGGGTTCTGGAAGAGCTCGCTGAGTAGAAGTTCAATTTCGTTAGTGTCGAGTTCAAGCGGAGTGAAGACGGCATCTTCCCATTGTCTCCGGGACTCCAACTTCTCAGCGCCCGGGATCTGCTCTGGTTCTTCAGACATGGAGACATCGTCGTCTGGCGGGGGGCCTTTCTTGGTCGACAGCCATTCCATGGTCAGCTGGCCGAAAAGTGTGGCAAACTCGTACTTGAGGGTTTGCATCTCGAGATTGTCGAGTAGGGACTGCTGCCATCGTTGCATGATGGATGGTGAGATAGACGGGTCATATTGAGCCTGCTTAAGAAACCGATCGATATTTGCCAGCGTGATCTCCAGGCGCTCATGGTTGCCGGTATGACCACGGATCATGCGGCCGTTCACCACTGGAATTCCGAAGCACGTCTTGAGCCCATTTGATAACGCCGCAAGTTTCTCGATAGTGGAGTCCAATGCCTGCACGGTCTGTAGGGTCGTAGCTTTGTGGCCGAGGAAGAGATCTTGTTTTCGCGAAAGCTCCCGCAGCTTGGCATGCGTAATATCCTGCAGCGTTTGGGAGAGCTCACTCTTCGCAGATGCCATGGTTACGATTTCCCGTTGACTTGAGTTATCAAACGGATGAGGAGTTGACTGAGGGATGGCAGTCCTTTTATACCCATCCTTGCGGGTGAGGGCTAGGTTAGTCGTATGGCTGCCTGGTAGTCGAGTTGGTTACCTAGAGGCGGGGTATTTATACCAATCAAACTCATTGAATGGAAGCTCGTATTCCCAAATACGGCAGCAGGAATTGCGTGAACCCGCAAATCATGATATGATAGAATACAAGGCTCTGTGGACTCATCAACGCAAGATATTCCTTACTTCTAGGATATACAAAACGCGTTACCTACACTATCTCATGGCAAGCCATATTTCGAAGTGGCTTACGTTGTTAAAGGGCGGTAGTTTTCTGATGAAACATGGGGTTTCAACTCGTATTTCTAATATGTACGACTCGGCGCTGGGATTATTCGTCTACGGACTACACATGCTACTGGTAAGTACCTATTGAGTAAAACACAAGCAATATTTATCTAGGTAACCATTCTAGCAACTACTCAACTGCCTCAGAATCCAGACATTTCAAGCACTAACAAGGCACTTCCCTCGTCGTCATCCATGTGTCTTTCCGATACGCCAGCAAAAATCGCCCAATGGCCAAATGACCATTAGCAAGTGCTAGCTTCGCTGCTCGTTTCCTTTTGATTTCAAATTCTTCAGTGTTCGGGTGGTAGTTTAACAGAAGATGCAGAGTATCCAACCTGCCATTCTCTGCAGCGCTCTCAATAGCATTACGTCCATCTTCGATGGCAGCTGCACCGTTGATGTCGACGCCAGCTGAAAGCAGCATCATGACTATGCGAATATTGCCGCTGCTCGCAGCCCCCTGTAATGCCGTGATTCCGCCAAAGTGTGCAGCTCTAGCGTTGATATCGGCACCTTGATTCAGCAGGTATTGTGTCATCTGCACATAGCCAGAGCTTGCGGCTTCTTGAAGGGCCGTTCGACCTCTTCGTGGACTGGGTAGGCCATTGACATTTGCGCCGTTTTGCACCAAGAGCTCCACCATTTCGAGATAGTTTTGTGATACTGCAATCTGGAGAGCAGTCTTCCCGCCTTTCTCATTTGCTGGTACATTAACATCGGCTCCCCATTCCAGTAGCAACTGGACTATATCAAGATGACGAGAAGCGACGGCTTCTTGAAGGGCTGTGACGTTTCCAGGAGTGGTGGGTTGCCCGCGACAGTCTACGTGAGCGCCTCCAGTAAGAAGGCACTGCACAAACCCCAGGTTGCTTTTTCTTGCTGCTAGCTGAAGAAACGGCAATGACGAATATGTGTACATATTATTAACAGCTGCCCCACTCTTAAGGAGAAGTTCCAATAAGGAAACATCACATTTCCAATGGCGCAAGGCGTTCCCTATAACAATGCCCTTTGTGGTTGGGTCGGAACGTATAATGCTGGGGTCTATATCGAGCAGGAGTTGTATGAGCTCTAGGTTGCAATTGTTCACAGCGGCCTCCATCACGGAAATCCCCTGGAGGGCCCGTTCCTCTTTCACGCTTGCGCCAAGTTGCAGTAGCCTCCTCACTATAGACAAGTGGTTGCATTCAGCTGCAGATTGCAACGCGGTGCGACCTCCGTCCCAATGAGGAGGGGCGTTTATATCTGCCCCATAGTCCACCAATACCTGGAATAAAGTTTCATCTCCCAATGACGACGCCTGTTGGAGAGGGGTGCGATTCGTCCGTGCACAGTAACCCACATTCGGACTGGCACCTTTTCGTAACAAGGTCTTTGTCATAAGCAGGTCTCCCTGACTTACTGCCGTGTGGAGAGAAGCATATTTTTCCTGGCCCTTCTCTGGCTGGATGTATGCGCCCGCCCGCAAAAGTAAATGCATGATTTCATCTCGTATTGACTGATCTCGGATTTTAGTAGCTTCTTGCAGGGGAGTTATCCCTTCAATCCGACTTAAGTCAGTGTTGACGGTTGCGCCTGCATCAAGAAGGAGACGCACCCCTTCAATATTTCCTGCAGATACTGCCACCTGTAGTGCAGTTCTGCCGCCCTCTCCAGCAGGTGGGGCATTTACCTCTGCCCCTGCTTCAAGGAGGATACTCAGAACCGTAATGTCTAAGTGTGCAGAAGCCGCTTAGAGTGCTGTACGTCCAAAACAGACACTAGCAGCAGCATTCACATTCGCCCCCTTCCGTAATAGGATCTGGGTCAGTCTCTCATTTTTGATCATGGCAGCTATCTGAAGCGCGGTGTGGCCGTATTTATTTCTGGGTCGTGCATCAACATGTGCACCAGCGCTCAGAAGCATGCGGGTCATTGTGATATTTTGCGCTCGTACGGCAGCTTGCAGTGGGGTGAAGACAGCTGGATCGTCCCAAGAATGTTCTATAAGTTCTTGTCTCATTGCTCGAGTAGGACAACCCCTCATGCTAGGATTAACAGCAGCCCCTTCCTCTAGCAAGAGCTGAACTGCCTCCCAGTTCTCGTTCTCTGCAGCTATGAGGATGGCTGATTTGAAACAGGAACAGCTCGACTCGTCAGGATCCCAGGGGCTGTCTATAGAAGAAACCTCGGATTCGTCGTCACTGCTTTCGGAAAACTCGTCTTCGGAATTCCGATCGTCGTATCGATAACCCGAGCGAGAATCGATGTCCGCTCCTGCTGCTATCAGAAGCTCGACAACCCCGGCTTCCTCTGAGTTCCTGCAGGCAATCTGCAGTGCGGTTCCCTGTTTAGCCTTGGTGAAACAATTTGGATTAGCCTTCGCCTTGAGAAGCAGTCGAATTACCTCAAGCTGTGACCCATCAACGGCTCTTTGCAGAGGTGTGAGGCGAGCAGAGTCTTGTGGAGGATGTACATGGGCTCCTGAGTCGAGCAAGACTTTCACGTAGTCGTACGAGTCATACAGATCACATGCAAGATGCAGCGGTACCCTTCCATCCACTGCTAAATTGGGATCTGCACCAGCATCCAGCAGTATCCTTACACAATCTAGGTGTCCGCCAATAAGTGCCCTGCGAAGAGCCGTTGTACGCAGGCCCAATCCACTGGGGGCATCGACATCTGCACCAGCGTTGATAAGAATCCGGCAGATCTCTATTTCACCCATCGCTGCTGCACTGGCCAACAGGTTGCTCATAAATATCTCCATGGTCGTGGTTTTCGAATATAAGAGTGCCTTGAGTCTGGGCTGAGACTTGCTTTTCACGATAAGCAAAATCAACCCATCCGTTGATAACGTCGACAGCATGTTGTTTGATGATAAAAACACACAGAGGCTGATATAATGCGAGAGCATATCTGAAGAGCGTGATTGGAATATGTTCTCGGCCATTCTTGTGAGATCCTTATTGATATCACCCATCGTGATGGGTTCGAGGAAAGAACGACATTCACTCAGGCATTTATCTTCGGTACTCGGATAGCAACGTGAGAGAGCCCGTCGTGCATGTCGGATGATCTCATTACTTAGGGAGTCGTTGTCGCAGTCGATCGGCTCGCCCCCGTTCGTTGACATTCGTGCTATAGGAGGCACTGACTGCAACTGATGATTCAAACTTTCACCGACTTGGTTCAATGAAGCTGCAGCTGGTTCCTTGTCGTCCAGAACATGGAAGGCCGATGGACTAAGTTGCGGAATCTCGATGGGAGACAGAAGAGCCATCGTATCAGCGTTTGACAAAAGCCCAGATGCATCAGGGAAGCCGCTACTAGCTGTGAAATTTCATATCAGTTTTTCTTGCCAGAGAAAGCGAAGGTCCTCATCCGTGATCAACGAACCTGCTTCGATTAGATCATACGCCCAGTCCATCTCGGGAAGCGCCATGGGAATTTCAACGGGTATATCATCTATCGCCGAGCGAGGGGTGCTGACAATGACTCCTTCTGGGGTCTTGGGGCCTATAGTATATAGGAGAGTAAGCATTTCAGTAGAGAAGTTAAAGCGTCATAAGGCGGAGATGCATACAAGAGTCGTCTAGTCCCAGGTACTGAGATGACAATGAAACATAGCGCGCTGTTTCCTTTCTAACCTTTGCGTCGGGGATGCGAGTACCGTGCATCGAGACCTCTCCCGGGTCTTTCCCCTCTCGTTTACGTTTCTCACGACGGCGCGCAACAAAACGCCACTCCTCTTCTTTGGAGTTCTTTTTGAGATTCCACTTCTTGAACTGTCGGTAATACTGGTCTTTGCTGCAACGATGGTCAGTTGGACTGCAGGAAACCCTTCTAGACTCGCCCCTGACCTTTTGCAAAAATTGTAACCCCGGCTCATATGTTCCTGGATTTGCTCAACAGACCATCGTTGATCTAGCCACAGGGACTGGAGCTCATGGCGGTGACTTGCCCACTCCGCTTCTTCCTTCTTGCTACGAGCCATGTTGGAAACTATCGCAACGTGCTAGTGCTGAAACAGGGAAACTTGACTGTTTTGCGTGTATGGATGAAGAACTGTTCCCTTGGCCATGTTGGAGAATCCATGGTGTCTTTATATCCTTGAATATATGCCAAGGAGAATTCATTAAGCAGAAATACGAGAAATGAAAATGCTAATACTTGATTCGCTGTCTCCAGAATACGTGCATCGGAGTGTTTGTTGGGCGCTCAGCCTCTTACCAGAATTGCGCATTTAAGGATCGACAGCCGAAGTTCAACGGGTAGTCGACATGCGGTGCCCGTCTATTGGTCGAAACCATTATTGCGAATGACGAGGCTACTGCAAGACCCTGAGCGCGTTTTATGTCTGTTATTTTAGTACGATGACCAATAATATTATAAGTAGAGAGTCGATATCGGTATCATGTGCATATTCTGTCAGACCGCAACTTGACCCCAGTACCTTTTGTTGTCCTAGTGCCCTTTTTCTCTCCACACCACTTACCCCAATGTATTTTCAGTGTAGATTCAAAATATCCACGTTTGTTTTTGGGCACTTTGTCGGTTTGTGTGTATTTCGTTTCTTTCTTTTCGCATTTATTTACCTATTTTTATTTTTATTCATCTGTATTTATTTATTTATTTATTTATTTTTCTTTTGGTTTTTTGTGTATTCAGAAAGCGGTAGGATCTATCCTCATTCATGTGGATACAAAACTGGCGCAAATATTTATACTTCTTCATAAGAATGGTTAATATTAATAAATAAAGGCCTAGCCTCTTGCAAATACTATTAAGGGCTAAAGCTAGGAGGGAGAGCGCCGAGGGAGAGAGCTGTATTAGAAAAGGAAGGCAGGCCCCCGAACTATATGATTTGGCTACTAGGTAGCAGTGAGGGAGAAAGAAGAAGGATTGATTCTCTATCAACAGAAACTAGCTAATATAGCTAGCTGGAAACATGTGGAGTCTAACGAACCAGGCATCAATAAATAGCCTAACTCAACACTATCTACCTGTCCGAGGGGCTGCTGTCTAAGCTAACACGATCTCAAACAATCGTATTACCATTTGTAAATGCCTCTTTGATGAGATCTTCTGGTTTCCGGAAATGCAACCCGGCAAAAAACTTGCGGCGATGACGCTGCACCAATTCTGGATCGAGCGAGCCGCCTCCTAGTGGCGTGGATATCTGGTAGTGTGACAGCAAAATCTCCTCTTCATCCGTCGATGTCTGAATTGTATTGAGAAGCTGTCCAAGACCAATCCGTTTGACTTCATTCATACTAGGGTATCGCTGCTGGACAAGTTTCGCAAGGTCATTCCAAGTAGTCTTTTCGCCGGAGAGGTAGAGATAGGGCTCCCACGAAGGTGCATTGGCGAGCATTGCCAACGCTGCGGCAAGATCACGGGCCGCGGTGAGGTCAATAGGGTCATTTCCTGTACCTGGGATGACAATCTGGTTCGTTGCAAGGTCGATAGGAAATGCCGGACCAATATCAGCAAGATATCTGTTCCTTGCAGGAACCACATAGTCCGCGAGCCAACCGACACTAACAATCGTCCACTCCAACTCCGATTGCTCCCGCAATGCCTTTCTGATAGGCTCGCGCGTATGGTAATAGAAGAGAGGCATGTCTGGGTAGGTCTCCACATCACCCCCGTACTCGGATGGGACAAAACGCTTGCATTTGGGGCTGAGCTGGCATGCTTTGATTAGGTTCAGGTGCGCGTCGATGAAATCAGTCCCATAGGAGAGGATCATAGAGATCAACATCTCACAGTCGTCAATTGCAGCGACCAGCGAGTCAACTGAGTAATCCGTGACAACTTGCGAAATGTTCGGACGGCCGTTGAAGATCGCCTTTTCGCTTCGTGATAGTATAACAACTTGATGGCCATACTTGGGGAATTCGTCGCAGATATACCTGGCCATGGCGCCAGAACCAGCTACAGCAATGCGCATGATGGATTGGATTGGTCTTGTAATATGGAGTGGAAGTTGAATAAAGTGTGAATTGATAGAGACATGACGGGTGAGTGCTGGGCTTATATCCCCGTTTTTATGGGCTATAGACAGGGTAGGATTGTATTTTGAGAAGCTCACTATGGCTTACAAATACTTTGTAATTCACCTGTTCACTAATATGCTACATTAATAACGATTTATAACTAACTAACTAACTAACTGATATTCTAGACAAGACGGGCGCCGCGGGTTCCGAGTGGCGGATGTTGATGTCCTCTATAATTCAATATTGCGCTTTGATGTGTTGAGTCAAACCTGTTGCTGTGATGACTGCTCATTCATAGATAATGATTCCGCAGTAGGAAGCTAGATATGGTAACATTTCTAACCGAATTCAACTATGGAAAACACTATTATACAAGGATTGTGTTGTGGAAAGTAGGCTTGCCTAGTCATGTGATACACAGGTCATCACTGCCGCAACTTGACCCCAGTACTTTTGTTGTCCTAGTGCCCTTTTTCTCTCTACAACACTTATCCCAATTTATTTTGAGTGGAGATTCCAAATATCCACGTTTATGTTTTATGCACTTGGTCGGTTTTCATCGATTTCTTTTCTTTCTTTTAGCATGTATTTACCTATTTTTATTTTATTTATGGTTTTCTGTGTATTCCGAAAGCGGTAGGATCTATCCTCATTCATTAGGATATATGTGAGATACTGTTTCCTTCGTATTGTCTAAATACCCTATCTAGGTACCGTTTCATATATACCGTTTAATACATTCAACTATGTACAGTATCCGGCCTCGAAAATATAATCCACTATTTCAGTACCAGTCCTCTTGTAACAATCCCTCATGTAACCCAAGGCAGAAATATACCTAGTCCCGCTTTAATGACGTCTTGCGCCTCGAATACGAGACTATCGTTGCAGCGCCTCTGCCAGTATGAATCAGGTAGTTTCCATTGAAAGGACTCTAGCACGTTGCGAGTATCTTGGATTCTCTCGGGACAAGGTGGACGGCTCTCGTAAATCGCATCAATGATGATCATTATGGCTTTGACAGGAACATTAGTAATAATAGAACGCCACCTCGCTCCCTGGCCAAGGGGCTTTCCATGCTCGTTAGTAGCCACTGTGATCAACGTTTGGATGTCACGGATTATAAATGGACTCGAGGACATATGCGTGCGGTTAAAGTTGCCTGCCCCATATCTAGGACAGTTATGCTTGATCCAGGGCGCTGCATGGCCATAGCATGGATATTCATAAGTGTCATGGATTAGGTCCGGCATCCAAAGTGTTCGGTCATTTCTCCAAAATATCTCAATCGCTTGTACAAATGCCCGCAGGTCCTGTTTCACAACGCCGTGTCCCAGGAACCGATCAACCAATAGGCAGCAGTGTGGATGCATGACATATCCGATATGCAACCCTTTTTCTCTATTCCAATCGGTCCCAAAGTGGTTGGCCATACGAAAGCCAATGTTCCATCTCTGATAGGCCATTTTGGGCCCAGGAAAGACCAGTGCGTTATCTGCATCAATAATTACACGGTGCTTCTTCCTGTCCACCAGGAGATGTGGAGATATTCCGGATATCGACAGGCGGCCTATCTTTGGGTCATCAAGGACTAAAAAGACTATTGCGTGAGGTGTGCTCGATAGAGGGTGAAAGCTAGTATAGATTAATCACTTGCACGGTAAAAACAGGACCACGTCGGGAGATCCGTTTCCAGATCCAGTTGTTCAAGTTCGCCTGCTGGCACGATGAGGCCCTTCCTCTTGTTGAACTTTCTTGCCGCCCATGCCCCCCAGTCTTTATGCGCTTTCGTTAATTCTGATCCTATGTATAAGGAACTCTCTATCCCACACAATACACAGCAAAGATACAGATCCCCATTCATAGACATTTTGGGCGTTTTTGTTAGAAAGCCAACAAAAGGATGGAAGTGTAAGTCAGTTGAAACGGGGCATTGATGGCGGAAAGTGACTCATAGTATCATGATGATCCATTCCGTAGGAAACTAATTCCAACGGATGTCTCACTTTGCGTCACTATGCCGGTATAAACTGGATTATTTTCCCCTGCAACATGAGCGCCTAGACTCTTCTGAAACCCTCTCCTCTCCATCTAGCCCTCTCTCCCTACCTTCTGCTCCGATGAAGACTCTTCTTGGTCGCATCTCGGTCATTTAAGGGGCCAAGGACATACACCTTCCTCTATCCTGACACAATGGTCAAACACAAATCGTATTACCGACAGCGTAAACGTTGTGCTCAATCTTGACGAACTTGCTTATACTCCAGCAATGCACGATCCTCCTTAGCCGAAGAGCGACTTTTGCGTATAAATGAAAGCACCAACTTCAACATGGTGAAAATGGCGTCCCGCTCAGTTGCCACAAATAGTGACATACCTACCCCCTTCTCATTAAAAATGCTGGACACCATATTCATAACGGTACCAGTAAATCGAAGAAGGAGTTTTTTAAACAAAAAAACATACAACAGGAGGGATTCGCTGGTGGTCACCCACCCAACTACTAACCTCCCGGCGTGTGGCTTAAGTACGGCTGAGCGGACGGGAAGCCCTGTTCTCCACACCCTATGGTCGTATGTATGAGACTGTTACTTGCAGATGTTTATATAGGGTAGAATAGGATGTGGGCATTAGATTCATTCACTTGGTCGCCTGTCGTAGTGCAAAAATATGAATTCGTTTTTAGTGGACTGCTCTCCGTGTCCAAAAAGCACTCTACCATACCATTGTCGTAGGTGCTGTTGAGAGGGGTTTATTGACTGTCATATCTTCCCCTTCTCTGTGTTATCTTGACCTCGCCTGCTGCTGACCGGCCGCGATCTTTCCTAGTCGCGGGTGTCTAGGGGACTGCCGGAAATTACCAGCCGCTCCACCGACATATATAATCGTAACCGGTTAACAAAACACATTCACTTTCATACGGAACCTCCTTCTGGATGCAATTTTCGTTGAAAACATCTGACGCAGAGGACCCTCCGGATTGCAGTGGCTTCTAAGCCACACACACTATCCAGTGACAGGGTGTATGAGTTCCTTCATCGCCCTGGCCAGCGAGATATCTTGGGCTCCATCCACTACGGGGTACTCGCAGTGCCTATTCCCTGCGTCTTCGCTAAGAAGACTAACATAGTGATGCCGGCAACACCATCATTCCCGGACACGTAAGTGTTGTCGTCCTAGTGGTATGAGGTCCTCATCACAGGTGCTAACGGCGGCAAAATGCGGTGCATTCGCCAGGTATTGACCCCTGCCGAGTCTTCGAGTGGCGGATTCAAGCAATACATTAGCACAAAGGTGCACAGTTCACGCAGGGTTAGTGGACAAGTGAAAAGACTGGATTGTGATAGATAACCCATCCCCTGCACTAACTAACCACACAAACGGCACGGGTCGTTCGCGTGCCCTTCTGATCAGACTCTGTCCAGTATCGTTTAAACTAGGGCCGTTTTCCATGGAACTCTGAGCCGCCCTAGCGCAATATCCAACGACCTCGTAGAATACCATTATGTCACAGCACCGAACTGAATACTTCCCAAGCAAAATCTCCCATGGTGCTGGCTTTTGTAGATACTCGCGGAGTGTCTGATGAAAGAATGTCACAACTGCGCTCAACCAGCCACCTACCCCTCTTGCAAGCGGCGCATTCACCTCAACCAAGCCGCCTAGTTTGCTTTTGAGACGCGCTGCCATTTGGCTGCTTCGTAGATCCAGACTATATGGTAGAAAGGATTGGATGGGATACTCAAGCACGTCAAGGTCATTATTTTCGATAAATGATAGCACTAAGCACTGTGGTGGGTCTTTTGAGACCAGCATGAGGCGAAAGATTCGTACAGCCTGCCGGCGATAGCCAGGATCGATCATCCGCAGCATTCGATCGTAGAATTGCTCCAGCTCCGGCGGTAGCTCTTGGACACGCCGCTCTAACTCGTCAATCCAATCATACTGATCAAGTCCATCGAGTAGCGACCACACGGCCAGCTGCACCCACAGGAATACACCAAACGCCTGCTCCACCACGCTAGAAACTAGGGTTTGGAACCGAGCGACATGCTCAGTACGCAGAATCTGCTCGTATCGGCTGTGAGATCCCAGGTGGGCGTACACATATCGATAGATATCATTATAGGTCAGCTCGTGCAGTTTGAGCTGCGGACAATTTTGGAAGGCCTCTTCAAAGGCCGAGTGCGACCGACTGGATAAGCATAGCTTGTGCCAGCATGAGCCTTCAAACTGGCTGTCAGCCAGCTCTGTGACAAAGTGTGAAATATCTCGATCGGACCCCTCATATTCATCGAGCCCATCAATGAAGAAGCAAACCCGAACTCTCGAAACAGTCAGTGCCAGTACCGATCGGAATGCCAAATGCAACTCATTCAACGAGAACTCCTCGTCTGTAGGCCGCTTGAATGATTTGGTCATCCGGAGCTTCTGCAAGCGTGACCACGAGCCAGCAAAAGCTTGCGGAATCCAAGAGGGATTCCAGTCAAGTAACTGAAGCAAGAGTGCTCGAAGTAACCCAGCCCGGCTCTTTTCCAGCACGCTGCCTCGATCATGAAAGTAGAAATGTCCAGTAATAACGGGAGTCTCGCCTGCCCAGTGTTGCAAATGCTCTGAGGTTATTGGGTTGGTGCGAATAAGTTTCATTAGTGTTGACTTTCCAGATCCCGCCTTGCCACTAACCCAGTAGATGCCGCTCCCATCGCGGAGCCATGATACGAATCCTGCTCTCACCTGTCGGTGACGTACATTCTGATAATCGTTGTTGTTGGCGAAGGAGGCATTATGGCTGAGAATCCAGGAGAATGTCTGGCTGTGCGCCTCAGCTATTTCTTCATGTCGGCTGTTGACCCTGGGAAAGTCGAGCATCTCGAGAACAACTACCACATAGTTAGCCACATCGCTTTATGAAATAGATCCAGACGCCCCAACTTTCTTTGAGCTCTTCTTCCTCATCCCGTGACGGTGCTGGAAGAGGAAAAAAGACATTAGCCCCCAGTCTTCACTCAGTCATTGATGGTTCGTGCAATAGAGGCATTGGCACCAAACAAACAGGCACTACCCACCCTCGCTAACTACGGATCTAACAGCTCCGTCTATCGGGTTCCATCGCTCAAGCAGGGCCTTCACTGTTGACGCGGACGTTAGAGCCGCAAAGTCTTGCCATTTTTTGTTTTTGTGACTGTCCGCATAGTCGCAAACTCCCTTCACAACAACGGACCGAATTTCATCCCAAATTCCCGCACTTTCCATCTCAAACGCGATGACCTTATCATTCTGTGTGAGCATCCCTCGATCCTCACCAGACTTCATCACCATGTCGCCAGATGCAACCCGTCCGATATGTATAGCCGGGTCTTGTGCCTCCTCTTTCCGCTCTTGCTCCAGGCGTTGCTTCATATCTAGTCTTTCCCTAGGCAACAGAAAACGCTCGTTGCACGGAATATCTGTACAGATTGTATCATATGCCTTCGTGCAAACGCTATCTAAGGCCTTACCGCAATGCCTGCAATCCCCGTATAGTGACGCACTGTGATGTTTATGTCGATAGCGCGGATCGAATAACTTATCCTCCGCGGTCCCGGGATAAAGATATTTACCTCGACGTTTCTTGCCTCTTGCCAGATCCTGGAGGGCCCGCAAATAACGCGCGGTCTGCTGCTGAAGACGTTCCCGCCCGAGCTCAGTCTGGAGAACTGCAAGCAGGGAGCGGACACTCCGGTCCGGCCGGCCCAGATTATCATCCAAGGTATCCTTGCGCACAAAATGACCCGGATTCTGCCTTCCGAAATCATACTGGACCACGATCTTGCTGATCACGACATCGCCTAGCAGTATCTCATCGCCCGTTTCGGGGTGTTTGGGTGCACCACCACAGATTCCCGCAAGAAAAGCAAGCTTCAGCCCGGGATAGCTCAATCTAAGATTGGCGGCGGCGGCGGCGGCGCTGGCCTTGCCCATGTTGGGCAAAAGGGCCAGAACAACATTATAATTTCCAATCTGTCCGGTCGTGTAGTAGTTTATGTCGCCAACCGCGCGTCCATACTGGTCTCCACTTTCATCCCAAAACCGATCAAAGATGAGAGAGACTGCGTCGTACTCCAGCGGCAAGGCGCAGATGATCGCAATTTCGAACTCTTCGCGTTTTGAGGGTCGTGGGGGTCTGGCCATGGCGGCAAGGACAGCCAGCCTGGCCTGGCTGTAACCGAAAGGATTCGGCAGAGGTGGGGTTGTCTATCAAGTATGTATAGTACTTCGCAGTGGATACGGTCCTAGAGCAGGTTAACAAGATATACTCATTAACTCAGAAGTAAGGACCGCTGTTTCCTTCTCGGGGCACCCCTTTATCCTCCCATATATCGAGCCCGTGGTCAATTTGGGGAAGAGGGCGATGTTTGCAAGGTTGGGAGTTTCAATCGACAGCCTTGCTGTCAATACGGCGGACTAAATCGACCACGCGGTCAAAAAACAAAAAAAGCAAAGAAAAGGAACCTCGGCGTTTTGTAAGCGGCCACACACAATACGCTTCTCTTTTATCGCGGCTTTGGATATAAAGATATTTTCTATACTAGTAGTATATCCTATCATTAACCATTCCAATCCTCGTACTCTATCTAACCATGGAGAAGAGTTCAGTGGCAGATTAAGAACCTGGTATATCGAAAGTCCAAATATTTTTAAGTGATTTCTACCTATATAATCCAGAGAGAGTCAAAAAGATTAGAAATATTACCTGGGTCCCACTTGGCCGTACGGCACTAAAGTCGTGCCTTTTACACATCCTCCCCAACATATTATACATAAAAGGTGGGTTGAGTACTAAGCATACTCCGTACAAAGAGATGGTGTTTAGTATATGAATTACCGTAACAGAGGTACATTACACCATGTGTATTCGAGGTTCTTCTCATATGTGGCAGAGCAAACGTATACATACATTTATGTACACAAGTAAACAGCCTTGGATACCCTGTTCAAATGTATCAGTCCAGCAACGTGCCTACCATGCCTCCCAAAACTGTAATACGCTAGCTTAACAGGCATTAAGTGGACCTAATGGAATGGTGTTAGTCCATATTCTCCACTATTTCCATCTCAAGCCAACTCACCACTCCATCCGATATAAGCCGCGTTCGCCATCGCAACCCAGTAACCATTCGTCAACTTGGCCCAGCCCCTGGTATTAATGTGATTAGCGATGTCCTCTGCATCCCCATATTGAGATAAACATACTTGTCACCATTGACCGGTGTAGTATTAGACCGAGTATAGCAGACCAAGCTGAGCTTGGTTCCCTTTGCGTATTGACCAACAGCGGTGCAGGTGGTCCGGGGACAAGTACGGTAGCGGAGCCCGTCGGTTTTGACATACCCGCTGACAGCTCGCTTCTCTAGGCCCCGCTCTTCCAGGTTGAGGGCCGGGATCTCTGGTCCGGTGTAATAGGTAGGGGCAGCATCTGCAGCATCTTCAGGCATTGCTGCACCGAAGCCTGTCGCAGGCAAGATAGCAGCAAGAGCAATAAGGGAGAACTTCATTGTGATAAAGTGAGAACGTTATCTAGAGGAGCTTGTGGGACTTGAGATTATGGCTTTTGAACGTAACTTGACGCGATGGTTAGGGGCTTTATTTATAGCGTACGGTAGCCATGCCCATGATATAGTCGATCTTGAACCATAACTCCAATTCGGCAAATGTATGCTATCATCCAGAATAGTAGCAACGTGTGATCAAGGAGCAAGGATCTATACGAGATAAAAGAAGAGAATGCATCCATTCTGCTCGTATCACAGTCAATGCTTTCCAGCACTAGACCTCGAGAATTGGTCGAATTTCCCTTTACGACCTTGGCGAATTTGAATCTTCTTAATTTCTGTGCAGCGAAAGTATAATCCTGTCAGTACACCATGGGACAATATGATTGGACAATTTATGTAGATCTTTGCAGATCCGGGATGAGCCTGATCTTCTTCCCCAGATGAGTTAGGGAAGTGTTCTGCACAGTCTCGTATTAATATTTAGACCCGACAGCATACACTGGCTAGGTGTGAGGAGAAAGGGGTAATACGACATTCATCCACCTCTCAAATCCCGTCGTCTCTACCAAGAAAGTTCCGTTAGTATATTAGTTTGCTTGGCAACAACTGGCCCCTATTCCCTAAAGATTCCTCGTATTCGATGTGTCTAATTGAGAGCAATATCTTTGGTTTAACTTGGAATTTCTTCATGGGAGAAATGAGCTGCAGGGCAAAGCGACATGTGGAGCAGAAGCCTACCCTGCTACGAATCACAAGGCCCGGGGTTACAACAGAATCCCGACATAGGTTAGCCAGTTTGAATACTAAAGATCATCTAACTACTCTATCCAGACCACGCTCCGATCACTTCCCCGTTTACAGAAACAATATGTGGCGCCTCAGTTACAATGTAGGTGTTGTATCCTGACTGGTAGCGAATAATGGTCTGGTTAGGTATATTATATTGCTAACTTCAGAAAGTCACCTGGTAGGCTGTATTTTGTTTTGGTATCCAGCCTCTCCTCCGCTAACCCTTGCTGCATTCTAAGCCGTAACCGAGCGATGTAACCCAAGGGGTCGAGCCCTTCAGTAGCGTGAACTATTCATCGAACTAGGTATGATACTATCTAATCTACAGAATGTGTAAACATTACGAGAGGCTTTAGCGCTGTGCAGGGGATACTTTTCCTGTCTTGCATATGCGTACATACATTTGTCAGGTTTCGGAAAGGTCCAGCGCGTGGGCCAATGATGGATAGCATCCGGGGAGTATTTTCCTTCGTACAATATGTATACGGGACTCCGTGCAGTAAGTGAAGTCGAATATAGCAGTCTTTGTTAGACTCGATCACTCTGAGGATTTCAAAACATCAAGAACGCGCGCGCAGCAAAGAGAACCACGACAACAAGTTCAACAATAGAATATATAGAACTCTTTGAGCTCGCCAGTATGGCGGTCTGCCTACTGAGAGATATGTTAATGAGAGAGTTATGTATGGGAAAACCGTCACTTACCAGACTTTCCTTAAGTTCTCTGATTATCTCCTCCTCCTCAGCCAGCAAATTCCGTTGCCTATCTGCGATGGTATCTTCATTATAGGTTTCTGCACAGTCAAAATCAATCCACATCATCCTGCTGGGATCATCTTCAATGACCATCATATTTATTGGTTTTGGGTCTCCGTGCTCAACTAGAGCCTGATGGATAGCCTGAATACCCATAATCAAATTATCCATCCGTTCTTCCGAGAAGTAATGCAGGTGGATCATTTCAATTTGTGGAATATACTGCAAGAAGAGGGCCGTTGGCAAATATTTATCCTTAATAAAGTTATCCAGATGAGGCCTGTAGAGTTCGGGATCGAATTTTCTCAGCCTTCCCAACAAGTTCGGTACAACACGCCCGCACAGGCCCTTGCTCTTAAGCCTACAGTAGGCAGTGTATTCCCGCACATGGATATCCAACTCACGGTCGACAGGCTCGTAGTCCTCTCGAGGGCCTCGTCCATGATGCTAAATAGTTTAGTCCTTTAATTTGCATGACCGTCGTTTGATGGCCAGACTCACCACCTTCATTACATAGAGCTGTGTTTGTACGATCACAATGAAAATGGCAGAGAACTTGGACATAGCAAGCTTTTCCTTGAAGACAATTTCTGGAGGGGTAATATATCTTAGCTCCATATTACAATAAGTAAGATCTGATCGTATGAGAAGATTATCGAGTGTGAGAAGCAATGAAACGATGGGACGAACGGGAGAATAATACGAGGGATAACTAAGGAGAATTGGGTAAAAGCTGCTATGGTGGTAATGGTATATCTTCACTCATACAACACTGCACGACATGCTCTTTTGGATCTTCAGACCATAGAGAGTCCTTCAGTGCTTTACCCATTCCTCCGCTTCATTCAACTCATTTTCTCGGCTTCAATCTGCTCTATTACAAATTTCACTTACAACAAGCAATGGAATTAATGACCGACCATTTCAAACTATGTGCACCCTAGCCTCTTACTGATACTGTCTTCTGGTCTTGTTTGGATTGGAACAATTCTGTTATTCAGTTTTTGTCTGCTTATTCATGGATCAAGTGTTGAAGTTCCTAGGAATATGGCGCAGCTTCCACAGCAGTAGTGACAACGACTTGGCATCCTAGTACACTAATTTGAGTTGTTAAAACGCCAAGATATAAGTAAATTCCGCCGTGCTTATATCCTGCTAGGATAGCTCTAATATCCCATCCATGTAGGAAAGCTTTCGATGAATTGTGAAATTTCATGATATGCCTTTACCAATCTTCGATATAGAATTTATCTCTCTTGTCCCAGCCTTCATGCCTTCCAAAATGTCCCAATCTCTCGAAGGTCGTCTAGCAAAGCAGAAGGGTTATCTAACCCAGGGAAGTGGCCACCAAAATCGTGGTCTAGCACATCGCATTAGGTGCAAAGTCTGAGGATAGTTGAGGCTCTATACTTACTTCGATACAACACTAAATTTCCAACTTTCGCAACTAGCCTACTAGGCCAAAAGGCAACATTATATTTGAAGGCGCTGAACAGCATCGGCGCGTCGGTGTGTGCCTTGCTATATTTTGTTCTCCAAGTGTTAGGATTCTGAGAGTATATGAGCACAGACGAAGCGAAAGTCCCCGTCAGGTAATACAGAGAAACACTGCGGAGGATCTCATTGTGATTGAGCAAGGAGGGACTTGTTCCGGCAGTTGGATCGGACCCTTGACGATAGTTAGATTGCTAGCTAGCCACGTCATACGGATGATATGTACTCACAGTTCATAAACTTTTCTCCAATCCAAGCAAGTTGCCCTACCGGGTTATCCTGAAGCGCTAGGCCCAGCGTATTAGGCTGCAATAATCGTGAGTATGAGTTTCTTTTAGTCTTGCAACTGTTGGATTTATCCTTACCTTGGTGGTCTGTTCAACGAAATATCCATCCCCCGTACTGGCCCAATTCATCGCATTTTCCTCCTCAACCTTCTCCAATTCGGAGAGGGTGATATTTTCAGCAGTGAGTTGGTCCGGATGCTCTGGATAAAAGGGCAGGAATGCAAAGTGTGCTGCACCAATAGTCGTGTTGTATTGGTCGTATAGGGTGTAGGCGATAGCACTGCCCCAGTCCGTTCCATGTATGGCGTAGGTGTTATATCCCAGGACATCGGTCATCAGTGTGTTGAAGACGCGGGCAGTATCTTGAATTGTCCAGTTTACTGGCGGGGGAGACGAGAAAGTGAAACCGGGGAGAGAGGGTACAATAACATCGAAAGAAACAGAACTCCCTGTCGAAGTCTCTGCGTCTTCCGTTAATTGATCGATGATGGGAGCAAATTCCAAGAATGAGCCGGGCCAGCCGTGAATCAAAAGCAGTGGTATGGCGTTCGACTCAGTGGACTTCTCGTGGACGAAGTGGATAGTTAAACCTTCGATTATGGCTGTGAAGTGCTTGAGCCTACAACTCATATGTCAGCAACAGGTTCATCTAGTAGGCAGGTAATACGCACTCGTTCATGGAATCTTGTTCTTTTTCCCAGTCGAAATTAGTGATCCATTCTGTTCGCAATGTGTTCAGATCATCTAGCCCGATTCCGAGAGAGGTGCCCACTCCGAAGTAAGGAAACTGTTCAGGAAGATGAGTGCCTCGAATCTGATCAAGCATTCGAGGTATCCCAGACGATAGATCGATGTGAAAAGGGTGTAACTCAAAAGTGCTGTTCACAAGTGGCAATCCATGCACAATGCGATGGAGACCAGTAAAGGCCAACAATTGGAATCCAAGCTTAAACATGACTAACAGATACAATGGGTAAAGGACGACTTTGGTTTATCCTCTATTCTATGAGGTGCTCTGTAGCTTTTTATGAGAATTTATAGTCGGCGATCAGGTGGAATATACCAGATTCACTTGCCTCGATGAGAAGCTGATAAATGATGATTACAAATTGCAGCTCTGGGTAAGCAATGTCTCACGGTCTAAATTCGCCATAGATGACAAAAATGTAGCGTTTTAGTACTATTGCGTAATAACAAGAATGATCAAATTGTCTTCCTTGGAGCTTGAGCTTTGGAGGATAGTACACGGTGGGCAAGTTGAGCTGTTGAAGGCAGGTGGGTCTTGTATCAGGTAGATCGTCGATGAGTTGATCATCCGAGGCTGTAAATTCAAACGGATCGCCATAACTCTGAGAGCAAGGGCTCTCAAGAAATTTCAAATTAGATCTTTATTAGTGGAACCGTGGTTCACACTGAGATAAGGTTCTTTTAGGAAGATTAGCGATCAACTCTCTTCTTCGCCGAGGTTCGAACCTTTCTCTGATTTGTAATGCCTCATAGCACCACTCTTTATACAGACTCACGTTGAGTATATATACATGTTCGGTTTCATGTCCTTGTTTGGTATGGAATTTTGGTGTATCTCGCTTATCCTCAGCCTGTCTCGCTTATTACATAAATCTACTCCTACGGCACGATATATCAAAACCTTGATACCCACCCAATGGATACTCAGCAAGCTTTGATCCTCAAAGAGGTCCAGAGACCACTCGTCCTGGGCAGGCGACCGATCCCTCAGCCTAAAGGAAACCAAGTCCTGGTAAAGATTATTGCTGCCGGAAGTAAGATGCCTGTATGAATTCTATTTCGTGAAAGAAGCTAACCATCTCCAGTCAACCCGCATGACCAAAAGGTACGTTCGCGCAATTTTAACAACGAAAATGATACTTTTCATTGTTTGGTCTCTAGCTTAGACCACTAACTTCCTGTAGGGTCGTGATCGAGGCTTACTTGTGGGCAAGCACCTCCCTCATGCAGTCCTAGGCAATGATATCAGCGGCATTGTCGAGAAAGTAGGACCAGAGGTCAAACGGTTTTCCGTTGGAGATAGGATCTTCGGGCAGTCGAATATTCTCTCGGGAGGTCCTGACCAAGCTGGACTGCAGCAGTTCTGTATCCTAGATGCAGATTTTGCTGCTCCCATACCAAGTCACATTAGCTTTGACGAGGCCGCGACATTCCCTGTCAATGCTATTGCGAGTTTCATTGCTCTATTTAGTTCATCAGGACTAGATTTAGCGCTGAAGTTTCTGGGTCAAAATTCCGACTACGCGAACGAAGCAATTGTCATCATCGGAGGCGCTTCTAACAGCGGCAAGTTTGCCCTTCAATTTGCTCGTCTCGTCGGCTTCGGGAAGATTATTACAACTGCAAAGATCCGTAACGATGGGGGGCAATCTCTCCGTGATTTAGGTGCCACTCATGTTATAGATAGAGAAGCAGCAGATGTGGAAGGTCAGATCCGTGCGATCGTTGGGGATGAATTGCTATACGCCTTCGACACGATTAATGGTTCTTACACTGGCAGCATTAGCCATCAGCTAGCGCTCTCACTTCTTTCTACCACGAGGAAGGGTTCTCTGGCAACTTTGGTTCGTGGAGAAGCTGATCCTGAAATTGCAGCTTCCAAAAAGGCTGGCTTCAGGAAGAACCAAGTTCTCGGTGTCAGCGATCTACACAAAGAGCTAGCTTCTATGTTTTGGGATATGATACCTGGCTGGATTGAGAAAGGCCAACTCAAACCGCTGGATTTCAGGGTAATCGAGGGGCTTGACGTCGTGAAGGTTAACGCTTTGTTGGATGACTACCGTGATGGCAGAGCGGCGACAAAAACCCATGTACATCCGAATCTTATGTAGTAGTGATTCTTCTTGTTATGAGTTAATTGCGGTTGCTATGGGGTACAAGTTTAGAATCAAATAGATATTTATATTGACATACTTTCATGGTCGAAGATAGACGTAAGAGTACCCTCCAAGGACAGCAATATACACTTGGGTGTAGGACTCGTGTACATTCTGTATGTATAGATGTAACCCCTCTTCATTTATTAATTAGACCAAAGGATCTAAAAAGCTTCTACACACTGCAAGGCGAAATGTGTTCTCCACATCTTCCCGACGAAACGCGGGACAGCGTCCGAAGCAAAGGCCTGACTGAATGAGATCTATTCCGATTAGTAAAGCAGCAATAGCTTGGCTCCAATCAGCGCTTACGATTAACAAATAGGTTCACATCAAAGGTCCAAGAGCCGTTTGTATTAAAATCACTCCACGTTTCTCCAACACCCTGTAATAGAGAAGAATGACATTGATTAGAATTTGCATGGCATGGAGCGGTGTTGAAGGTAAGAATACCTGCGAATATGATACTTGTGTCACGGGCTGCAGGTGGCCCGAAGGGTGTATTCCATTGAGATCTGTATTGCCAGAAAAAATGTATCCTTGAACTGAATGTTCGAGTTGCACAGTATCTGAAGTGTTAATGGACACGGTGCCAGGAGGTGAAAGCTCCGTTGGAAATATATTCTCAGGAACTTTGCAGAATGCAGTATCACCACCAAGGGAAATGCCTTTCTCCTTGAGATAGCCCTCTACGTCATATGAATCAAACCACTCCCCATCAAGACCAAGGCCAGCCAAGAATTCATCAACAGTGTGAACCGATTGTGACTCTGCTGCCTGATGTGCCAATGCACTAACGAGTTTGTTCATGGGTACAGAATTAGGCGGAAGGATAGGTCTCCCTCCTTGATCTCTTCGGGGATAATGAGTTCCTGCTCCTCCTAGCAGGAAGAAAGGCATATCCCACATCTCCGGCGCTTCCTCTAAGCCAGCTTCAAGAATCGCTTGCACCCGTCGGACTATTGAGTCTCGATCGGAGAAAGTCAATGGCAGCCTGAATACTCTCCTCACATTGTCTGGATCAGAAGTTGGATCTACCAGCAAGTCGTACCCGTTTTTCAAACAGGCTCGACGCAGCCGGCGTTCAAAAGAGGTCTCCTGGAAATAGGTCATCGACGAAGGAAGTAGCAGTGCAGGGCTGACAATAAGAGGAAAAGTCCCGTGGTCTACATTGTATGGCACATTGGGTTCGAAGAGTCAACCGTTGAAGGGGTTGAAGTGGATGAATCATGTCCAGACGATAATCGAAACGAATGATAGGTTTGTTCGGGGTTTGCCATATGAACAGGTGAACTGCGACGGGCTAACTGCTGGCTTCTGTTATTCCTTCGTCGTATCACGTTCGATGCGTTTCCATTTGTTGGCAAGGCACCTCCAAGATCCGCATTCATCCTCGAAGCTCCAACAATGGCAAGAAATTGTTCACAGATCTCTTGCAGAGTCCCTCGTAAGGTTGTATCAGAACATAATAGATCGGATGTTTCCACTTTATCATGGTACATGCGGAATGTGCGATCTAGTTCCTCAATTGTAGTCTGTAGGACTTCAACCTGATTTCTCAGAGATAGGGCTGTTGTTTCCTTGCGCTGGCGATATGCTTGCTGTGCTCTTCGCAGTTGCTTCCTCCGGTGCTATCATTCTTTAGCATCTCAACATCAACGTATATGTAATACTCCAGTCTCTAGAGAATATCAAGTATACCTCAGAAACGGCGGCTCGATTGGTGGGCCTGTTGGGGTTATCTCCTGAGGGAGGGCCACTTGCTAAGACGGTAGTATTCTTCCTGGATCTTCCCATATTTCTTTGACCAGCCAAACCAATTGTCCCAAGTCGTTCTTTGCCAGGCACTCTGACCTTTGCCTCTCCAACACGCAAGCTAACAAGTTCATTCACTAACTATGGACTCCTGAAGCAATTTGTCAGCATCATGTGGGGTGGCAATCCTGACTAGGCCCATTCGAGATAAGTCCTACACGGGCCGAGTCTTTCGGGTGCGGGTTTGAAATTTTGAACCCGAACCTGTTCCTTCGATAAAGATATGTTTAACAAAGTATGTTAGATAGCTACTTAATTATAGTGATTAGGAAGGCGTATATGGAGGAATTTGCGGCTCCTTAACCTTATGAGTATCTTTAAAGACCTTCCTTAGCTCATTATAATTCCTACAATCGCCTGAAATCATAATCTCACATAGATATATATTCCTAACTGTCACCCGTCGTTGACTGGAGGTTTTTACAATAACTTCCAGTGCACAGCTGACAAGGACTAGAATCATATACACAAGGTAACTATATCTCAGCAATTGAAGATTGATTTCTTTACTACTAGTCTTCGGCGGCGGTCAGGTGAGCTACATAACCTAGTTGGGATGATTCTTCTCGTATTCCGCCAAAACACGACCAACCATGACCTCGATAGCTTCTTCCATCTTCTGCATTTGTCTTGCAGTGGGTTCCAAAACGACCAAGTCATCAGGAATGTATAGCTTGCCCGAGTCATTCGGCAACTCTGTTTGGATCTGTAGTTCTTTAGCCTTGTAAGATCATGTGCGGTTCTGTAGGGACATACTGGCGTAGCTTGGTTGTAACGATCGTACACCTCCTTATAACTTTCGGCATTGTCGTCTTGGAACACCCTTTCATAGACCTCGTCGATTTCAAGGTCCTCAATCTGCCAAGTTTGTCAGGTCTGGATGCTCATAGTGGAGAGATTTAAGACGTACGGGCTGCCCAGGCTCCCACTCTTGGAGTGCGGAGAGTGAAATATTCTTGCCAATGTCATTATTGGTCAAGTCGGATGCGTGTTCCTGTAGCCAACTGTAAGCAGCCACCAAACACAGTCTGGGAATGTCGTAGCCACTGACATGGATCTGATTCTTCGCTTCCGTTTCGTCGTCGACTTCCAAACGGAGCGCGTCCGTGTACGCCATTTTGAAGAATTGCGATTTCGATACCGGATTTCCCGAGAGATATTCCCACTTGATCTGGATCCTCTCCTTGAAATTCTTTGCGTCTGGCTAACTCGCCTGTTAGCAGATTACATGGCCAGCAAGGGTTGCAGAATGGTGGTGCGACCTCACCACAGCAGCCTTCTTGATCAAAATCAACCGTCCCTTCCACCTCCGAAACGACCAAGGCTCCTCGATGGATGCGAATACCCTAACACTCGCATATACAGTGGCCGCGAACCAATAACAGTGCCTCCCCGTCAGCACATTGTAGTCACCGCCCTCTTTAGTAGTATTCCTGAGAATTTGAGCAAGATTAACGACGTTCAAAGAACCCGAGTTGAACTTGAGAGACCAAAGTGGCAACGGAAGGTCGCCGCCGCCGCTACTACTACTGCTGCTACTGCTTTTGCTGCCACTGCTACTGCTGCCACTGCCATGGCTGCTGGGGCGCAAAGACGACTTCGACGAACCCCATCGACTAATGATAACCTGGTCCTGCCCCGTCTGGCGCTCGGCGATGAGTCGAGTACGTTCCTTGGTATCAGTTCGTTCGATAATGGCTTGGAGGTACTCGTGCACGACCGACGAACGGAGGTTTTTGACGTGTGTAACCGATCGGACCTCACAATCCTTGTAGGTCTGGGGGGACTTAGAGAGGTAGGAATACCAATTCCATGTGTTGATTGTCTCTTCTCTCTTTGTGAAAAGATATGGGATGTCCGCCATGTTAGCAGAGTTCAATGGACTGCCAGTTGGGAAGAAACTTTATGAAAGGATAATCTGTAAGTGGATATGATGCTCTGAAGTCAGACAGGATATGGGTCTTTATATATTGTAAAATGGAATAAGTGAGATGGTACTCTTGATCTTACGCCCTGTAGTGCCAATATGACCAGTCTATACAACTCAAGCGTCCATACCGTCACAGCCACACTTTCGCACTAGCCGTTCTGCAAATCCCTCAGTCAGTTCCCAATCGTGAGCTTTTCTCTCCAGTGTCCCTTTCCTAGACTCCTCTTTGGAGTCTCACAAGTCTCGGTAGAGATCGCTACGGGAGTGCCGAGCGCTACACGACCTGTAGATCCCATTGGCCTATGCCATACCCACTCTTGTCTGTAATGAGGGGCGCAGCTGAAATGCTGCAGCATTTCAGCTGCAGCAAGGATAGCACCCCTCATTGATGCGAGATTACTACCATGCGTGTTGGTGTAGTCATGGTCTCCAGCCCCTCATAGTGGATGGCCAGGCAATCTACTGACCGGAGTGGAGAACAGTGTGGCGTGCTTCGAGAGCGCTGAAAGTTGCATTGCATACGCAATCCTGACTATTCGCGTTACTCGCGGAATATGCCTCAGCTACGACACCCATCCTACTCCGGGAAAGATAGTCATTTATGCATTGTTACTGTATGTAGGCTGACAGAATGAATAAACGACGCTCCCCAGAGCTGCATGGAGGCATGAAAAGCGCCCTTAAAAAAATGCCTTACACCATGAATGGCCAACATCCTGTCGCTTGGGGCAGTGTAGATCATTCGGGGTATTCCAGCAATGCCAGGCAAAAGGAGTCTGGTTCGCTTGTAGACGAGGGTACGTTGGCGCCAATGTTGTCATCGTCTTCCTCGATGCTCGCGATTGCGGGTAAGCCAGATAGGATCAATATCATCTCTATCATCGCTTTAAACCCTGTGCAGAAACTATCGGAGTATCCAGGGACCTCAATTCGGCCGAATGCAATGTTCAATTGCATGTAATGAACAGCTGCATGGATGCTCTTCGATGTCGCCCGACGACACTTGAGTAAGCAGTATTGGTCTGGCGACCGCGCACCACCTAACTAATAAGGTCATGTTCCCGCCTCGGATTTGAATTGCAATCCATGCAGATCATAATTCAAGGATAACTGAATCATTGTGTTTCTGAAACCTTCTGTGAGTCCTCATTCTCCTAGGGACTACGTGGGTGCTAATGAGTGGAAGCAGGTTGTCCCACTTCGTAGATGATTCTTTCAATGGATGGACCACACCACAACTCAGGCATTTATGTAGAGATATATCGGTATCACTGATATTCTACCATAGATGATCACGTAGAAGCGAATAGCTATTTTAAATTACGAAGATCTACTCTCTCACTCTCTCTCTCTCTCTCTCTGTCTCTCTCTGTCACTCTCTGTCACTCTCTGTCTCTCTCTGTCTCTCTCTTACTCCAGAACTTTCAAACTAGACAGTGCAAAAATATATATAATCACATCGAAAATTCTCTTCAAATCAAGGCCTCAGCCCACTAGAATGTTCTATAATACTAGCCCGTCTTTATATCTATATTTTAGTATGGATTGGGTGATGATCTTCGTAAAAAGAATTAAGAAAGCTAGCTAAATTGATTCCCCTATATCGAGGGTTGACTGTACCGTCGGGCAATCAACAGACAAGGGTACAAAATGTCTATCATACGCCAAAGCTGATACTAGATACCTAATAAATATTCTCAATATATTACAAGCAGTTTCAAAGATTGAACAGTCCACTTCTCTGTTTTCCGCGAGGATACACGACCAAAGCCGAAAAGAACAAACCCACCGTGATTCCCAGGGCGGTTTGGACCATACTGAGGCCCAGACCGTACAGTGATTGTTGCACGGCCGTGTTGGAGGTGGACGCTTTAGAGACCGTATTATTTTTAACCGACTCAGCGTAGGCCAACCCCGACATGATCGATCCGCTCGTCGCCAGACCCGACGAGACCAAGGTGAACATGCCCGGCACAATGGCCGCCGCCGCATGCCCATGCCACAGGCGCGAATACAAGTTGGCTAGCAGCCCAATGGCAAACGCAGAGATCGTACTGGCTAGTCTACTATCCAAGGCCTGGCTGAAGTAGTTCGCTACGTACCCGCTCACACCCAGGAATACCGTGACGGGGAGCTGCTTCCACCTCGCCTGATTCAGCACCGCGGCGACGGCACAGTAGATCGCGACGAAGACAAAGTGCTGAATGTATTCGTTACCATAGATCGAGAGACTCTTGGAGGGGCATGAGGACTCTGTGGTGGCATTGCTGTCGAGAAGACCGTAGATCGTGATGCCCACCGTGATGCCGTATCCCAAAAAGAGAGAATAGATGATCGTATAAACTAATCGGATCGAGCCAGCCACGATCTGATGGGACTGCAACTCGAGACTGCTGCACAGAACGGAGAACCCAGGCAGGATCAGCGCAATGGAGGACTGGGTCAGAGCGGAAAAACAGAACACCGGTTCTCCCCCAACTCGGATGCTGCCAAATGCACGGGCCAGAAAGGACATTAAGATCGCGACGCTGACCTCGAAGACATTAGAATAGACGGGTGACGCCGGGGCCAGCACGTTCTGCATGAACCCGAGAAGGCAGCCGAGGACAAAGATAATCGGCATATCGATGGGCCGCGCGTCAAAGGCCCAGGGCCCGACGGCGACACTGGCTAACCCGGACAGGAAGATCAAGCTCCATGCGCTATGGTAGCGACTTTTACGCTCCATGAGCTGGTTGAGTTGGCTGATGGCCTCTTCAACGCTGATTCGGTCATGGACTACGTTTTTATAGATGTTGTGCGTGCGTGCTAGACGTCCCAATTCTAACCCCGGCACCACCGAAATCATGTGGACTTCTGCGGTCCTGGTGAGCGGGTCATCGAAGGAGACGATCATGCATCCCGGCAAGTACATGAACTGGCCCTGAATCTCCAGCACGTTGGCTGTCATCCGCATGTACTCTTCCAATCGATGGGTGGGGGCGCCGTATTTCATCATTGCGCGGCACAGCTGCATGATGTATCGTTGGCGAGTCAGGATGGCCGCGATATGTTTGGTCAATCGGATCTGTTTCATGGGTCGTTTGCCCTTGGACCGATCTCCCTCCTCATCCTCATACCACTTTTGCTTGCGACGCTTCTTATTATTGGAGCCCGATGGGGAAGGTTCGTCTTGGGATGCGACCGTGGATATGCTGGTTTGACTAACATTTCGACGATGACCCTGATCCATCTGATGCTGCAGAAGGTAGGAAAAGACACCGCGATTGACATCACGCTCGTCCGGCACGTCGGCATCCCCGGGAAGCTTCCCACCGACGCCCAATTTCCGGACTAGAAAGCGAGCTTCCGAGACCAAAGTATTCTGCAGCTTCGACTGGTATGAGTCCCGGGGGACTCGCCCGTCCGGCATCATGTCGAGCAAGCGTACATCCTCCGTCGCCCCGTACTGTTCGGGATGACCGGCTGCATCAAGAGCATCTCCCCCATCTGTTGGACGACCGAGACGAGCGGCGAGTCGTGCTCCAGATTCGCGAAGCGCACGGAAAGGATACGCTAAGGAATTCAGGAAGGACGGCGGAGAAGAACGGCGGGGACTGGGGACATTATCGCCGTCACCTAGGTCACTACTGGAGTGAGATGCGTGACGGTAGCTAGCGGCAGCACCAGGAGCGGTTGCATGATAACGATCGTTCGACTCATAGGGTTGCGACATTGTGTCCAGCGGCTGCCACCATGATCCGAGGGTTAAAACCGGGCCGAGGCGTCAAAGTTATGTCGGGAGATGAGGGGAGGGAAAATTCACCGTCACGAGGCCTTCCACATTCTTCTCGCAGGAAGGTATTTGAAGGATTTAGGGGACAAAGGAGAAAGTGTCCGTAAGTGGCATAGGAAAATTGAGAAAGAAACCATCGTGGACGTGACGTCGGCTTATTCGGGACGAACGAACTGTTTCAGCCATTGCGGAGTTTTACTCAGTCTGGGGGAAGAATCCGGCCCAGTGGGTAACGTTCGGTTGCAAGACATGTGGAGCAGGGAGTAAGAACGACTGGTGCATAGCAGCCGAAGACAGGAAGCTTGTCTGCTTGGATTTTTTCCCTTCACATTTGGGTGGTCGAGGACTTTTGTTGACACGGCGGATGTGGAGTAATTTTTAGTAACCACCGAGAAATAAATTACGTGATCGCCCGCGTAATCCCCGCGGCTGTCGTGCAGTTTCCCATTGGTGGCTCAGCCGACCGGAACCATGTCAAGCGCCAGGAACGAACCATTTAATGAACATTTTTTATGTAGAGCCGATTCAAGCTTTATACTGCTTATACCGCCGTCCACTACTCAAACTTTCTCCCACGCCACAATAGGAGATAACCTGCTGGAGATATTACATTCGCCATGGGTTGACGCAGAACCAGCGCAATCTCCGGACTCTGGCGTCTTGTCTTGGGATATCTTCCAGCCTCGCAGAAGTAATGTGCATAAAGATGCGCCGATATACATGAAGCCGGTAAACAGTTGCGTGCGTAAAAACTCATCCTCCCCGGACGTGCGAAGTTCAAGGCCGATCGCTTCTCCAACTGTCAAAGTCATTAGAGCCGGAGTCCAGTCAAGACATGCAAGAGATATGATGAATGAAGTGACGTATCAAACGGGGAACGTACAGGTCGCAGGAACAGAGCAGATAAGCCACATAATAGTTAAGAACGACTGAAGGTCATCTAGTCCGACAACCTCTGCCCCGAGTGGCCCAACAGCCTGGAGTTCCATAAGTCGTGGACATCAGTAATCTGCGCCGCAGTGAGGTCAAGATCCACTTACCGTCCAGAACGTCCCAAAGAGGATCCCTGCGAACAAAGCAAAGCAAAGGAGTGCCGAGTATGTTTTGGCGAACACCCAGAGCAGTAAACAGAGCAACCCGCTGGTGAACGTGGCAAACGTGGTCATATTGATCCGTCCCACAACGTCACTGAAATAGCCCACCGCAGGTCGACCAAGAATCTGGCCGACATTCATCACGGCGGTTACGATCGATCCTTGACTGGCGGACAAACCGATGGATCGAGAATAGGTAGCAAGCGAGTACCAGATGACCATGAATCCCATGACACTGAAAAAGCTCCAGCCGATGAACAGCCAGGTTTCGTATCTCTGGCAGAGACTGAGGCGACAAGTTGCCTTTCTTCTTTCTGACCGGGGTTGCTCCATACGATCCCGCAAGAGGAGCACGCATATGGTGTTAACCACAAATTGGATAATCGCCAGAATCCGATATGACCAACCACTGCCGAACCGGTCTAGCATCGCGTGAGTTGCTAGCGAGTATATCAATCCTCCAGTACCGGTCCCTGCCGTGGTAATCCCTGCGGCCAAGCTTCGCTTCTTGCTGAACCATTGTGGAATAATAAACGTGGTCGATAGATACTGCAAGCCGAGACCCCATCCAAAGCAGACGCCCTGGCTCAGGTAGAGTTGCCAAACCCTGGTACTCCAGGACGCTCCCAGGAGGGCCGCAGTCTCAAAGAGCACACCGAGAGCCATAGTTGCTTGAAGGCCAAAACGACGATGAATCATGGTAATCAAGGGCGATATAACGAGCGCCTGCGATGCGGATAGTCCGCCAATCAGCGCGAAGTCAAGGCTGGTACCACCAGAGATTCTAGAATTTGAAATGAAGTCTTCCAAGAAGACACCATAGCTCTGGGAAGGTTAGTTTGCAGTTACCGGATAAAAAGGACACGCCACCCTACTGATAAAATTCCCCAATGGTGGGCATTATTCCAGAATACAGCTAGGACAATAATCCAGCCGTAGCCTCCATCAACCGCATTTGACTGACTCATGTTGCAACCTGATGCTAGTCAGGCTTAGGAGAGCGAATGGTAGAGAATCGCAGATAGCCACACTGTCATTAACGAATTTAGAGACTTGGATGGCGGTTCGTAGATGAGCAGCCCAATGGGAAAAAGTGGATGTGAAACAAGAAATAAATAAAAATTTTTTTAACAGAATTAAAAGAGGACTACTAATATACCCACAGTGCATTACCAAGCATGTTCTGATTTCTCCCTTGTTAAGGGGACTTGTCAATCATGTCAAAGCAAAGAAAACTCGATAAAGTGACCGCTACGCAATAGCCCCCTGATGAGAAATCCCAGGAGAAGGCAGCAGAAGGGAATACCTGTTAGTCTACACTGAATAATCACAAACATGAAATTTGTAAGGCTCAATGCTCGCCGGTGGGTGTAATGATGAATTTGATTATGTCTCACAATTGTTATAAATTCTTCGCAAGTTACTAATATTCCGGTGGGAGTGATGACTAGGAGAACACTATTGACCGAGATATAGGTTTCTCTTTGCGAGAATTTGGATATTTAAGAGCCTCAGTTACCATGTTTCAGGTCTCATCTACATTCTTCATTTGACTGCAACTTCAAGCTACTTCTGCGGATCACTCAAAATGGCATCTTCATTCAAGAGCGTTGTTAGCATCACGCACGTCACCACCGCAACCGCTATCATAAACATTGACGGCATCAACTTCCTCACTGATCCGGTGTTCTGCCCTGCCGGATCGCAATATATCTACGATGGCTGGGCAAAGGCTCCCAACCTCAAGGATTATGGATTCGAAGGCCGCCCGCCCAGTGGCGTCCTCCGAAGCACCGAGGGCCCGGCATTGCAACTCCACGACCTCCCCCCGATCGATGCGGTACTGCTAAGCCATGAGGACCATGTGGATAACTTGGATCCCTTGGGCCGCCAACTCCTGGACGGTCGCAAGGTCTTCACTACTCCCGACGGAGCGCATAATCTACAGCCCCGACCAGGAGTAGTCGGTCTTCGCCCGTGGGAAACTGTCTCCGCCACGATCGGAGGCAAGGAGTTTCGCATTACTGGAACCCCATGCAAGCACTTCCCAGGAGGCGAGGTGACTGGATTCATTTTAGAAACGGAATCCTTTGGTTTCAACGCGGCTGGCCTCCCCAACGTGGTGTACTTCTCCGGAGACACCGTGTATATCGACGAATTCGAGAAGATCAAGGAAAAGTGGAACATATCGGTCGCAGTTCTCAACCTTGGAAACGCACTTTTCTCTCATCCGAACGGCATCATTCAAATTACGTTTGACGGAAAGCAAGCAGCTCAGTTCATGCGTGTGACTGGTGCCGAGATCATGGTGCCGATCCATTTCGAGTCCTGGGAGCATTTCACCGAGCACCGGGACGACCTCCTCCGTGTGTTTGAGAAGGAAGGGGTGGCTAACCTTGTCCGCTGGCTCACCCCAGGTGTGGAAGCCCGGATTATCTAGTCTCACCACTCCTCGTCTGTGTTAGTGACAGGAAATGTGGCCATATCAGTGGCGTGTGTTATTTCCTGTACTGTTTGATATTGTGTATTCGTATATAGACGAAACGTAAACACATTCTTGCTTAAAGACGGAATAAATATTGATTCTCTACACTTCCTCGTAAGGACAAATCCCCATTCAGAAATTAATATATCTGACCTGCAGCATCTCGGTTTGACTTCAGCGTATGGTTGTTGGCCATGCATGACCAGTATGTCTATATGCTGGATGAAGTCGCACGGAGCCGGATCATGCGTCGGTGGACGACTGTTGTTATAGCTTCAGGAATGTGTAACTCTTGCTTTGTACCATATTCGTGAGTCTCACTGCGTGTCACAAGGATATTGACAGTCGACATTCAGTTAAGCGACTCCCATCATGTTATAGATGTGTGCTATATCACGAATATTCCTGGGAAACTCCGTGACTTCGTTATGTTTTCTATTCTTTCTTGGACAAGAATCATAAGTATACCATTTACATGAAATCTACATGCATGCAATATGAATCAAATCCAATTGAACCCGGGATCAACATCATCCAACCACCCCCCACTTTCCGATATCAATTTGATCTCATGACTTCCCTCCGGATTCATATCTCTGGAGTTTTGTGCTAGTAGATTAGAGAGCTCCATGTTGGACTTAGCCTCCCACAAATGGTTGCTATCGGGTGCTGGGAACCGCAGGTCGGAAAGACAAAGTAACCTGGAGTTACTCTCTTCTGATTCGCCTTGCAGGCCGTCCCGGCACCTATTACATACTTTATACAGAGCTAGACCCAACCGCTTTATTTCTTCTACTCCCACCCATATACATGTAACATCGTCGATATCCTGATATCGTCCTAGCATTGCTGGGTAAAAAAACACGTTGTGTCTAAGGCACGTCTGTACCAGAGCTGTTAGTATCCTCCGGTCTGATACGGGAAGCTGAATAGTCAAGTCAAGTGAGTGGGAGTAGTGCGGAGCCGACAGGAAAGAGAATATCAGATAGAGGAGGACGCCTTGATAGGTGGCAATTGGCCAGGTTGAGGCTGGTCTCTGTTGATGATGACTTAAATCTTGCCAGGTGGCCTGTATGGTGTTGCTGCCGTTAGCATTTCTTAACCATACAAGGCAAGAGAAATACAAAAGCTAACCTGCTGTTGACGAATAAGAGTGCCCAGTTTCCTGTGGAGATCCAGTGCTGCCCTCCGGCTAGAATCTTTCCCGGACACCCACATGCCAATCATCACCACGGCATACAGAAGGAGGGATGGTTCATGTGAAGCACTGAAAGTGGCACGATGAAGAAACGGCCACCGGGGATGGAAGCGAGCGAAGTATAATTGGATGTACTGGTCAACCTGGTACCCGGGATCGTGTTGATGGAGCTCCGAAGGTTCAGGATCTATGCTTTCATCGAGACAAGGCGGAGCATCTGGCGCATTTGGCTGTGAAGGAATTGGATCCTCGAAGATGCAACGATGTCCCTTCTCCCGACATTGCTTGCATGGGTTGCCACCTCGACACCGAACTTTGCCTACACGGCAGGAATGACATGCGCGAGTCGCGCGAGAGCTCTCTAGTTGTTCCTCCTCGTGGTCTCGCCGTATGTGTCGGCGGAGAGTGTCGCTATGGTAGTCAGTTGGTACCTTACGACAAGGAACTTGTAGAATCACTATACCTGCGAGAGAAACTGCGATCGCAGAAGGGACAATCTGCTGTTCTAGGGCTGGAGTGCTGGCTCTCATGTCGAGTTCGATGTTCCTGGCGCCGGTAACTGGCGTTACAACCTTGATAGCGACAGTAAAAGCGGCCTATTCCGCTCGCAGGCATCATAGACACGGGAAGCATACGACACTAAGCAATTAGTATGAGTATAGAAGCCAAGACAATATGACGATACGTGCGCGACTGGGGCAGTGGCACTTCTCCAGAATCAGATATCCCACCGGAGCGGAACCCACCGGAAGCCCACCGGCATCCCACCAAGAACCAAGACGGGATTCCGACAAACCCCACCGTTGATTACGGATGCATTTCTTGGTCAATGTAATGGCATGGGCCACCAGGTGGACTGACCAATCGACCACAGACCACAACATTTACCTACTTAAAAAGTGTGTCAATCATTCTAGCAGACCAAAATCATTCCAACCATCACAAAACCATCCTTCCTGAGACAACACCACTAGTTCAGCCATGGCTTCCAATGCTCAATCCTTCCGCCAAACCATTGGCATTCCTCGTTCGACAGCCTCTGTCAAAGACTCCACTCTGATTATCATCGATGCGCAAAATGAATACGCCTCGGGCCAGCTGAAGGTCGAAGGCGTGGCGGAGAGCCGCAAAGTCATCGCTGACCTACTGTCTCGGTATCGCAACGGTGGCGACGGCTCCAATATCGTTCACGTGGTCCACGAAGTGCCGGCCGGTGCTCCTGTGTTCACTCCGGGCACTGCGTTAGCAGAAGAGTTCGAGGAGCTGACACCAAGGGCCGGTGAGAAGATCGTAACTAAGAACTTCCCGAGCTCTTTCGCTAAGACTGACCTCCACGATTACTTGAGCGGCTTGGGAGACCTGGGCAAGAAGATTGTCCTAGTCGGATATATGGCACATGTGTGTATTTCCACTACTGCCAGAGCTGGCAGTGAATTGGGCTACGATGTGGTTATTGTGAAGGATGCGGTGGGCGATCGTCATATCCCTGGTGTTGAGGCCGAGCAATTGGTGGCGGTAGCTCTCAACGAGTTGGCCGATGCATTTGGAACTGTTGTTTCCGCTGAGGAGATTAGCTCTTAGGCTATTCTTCTCATATGGGTCTTGTATCTAGTTGAAATGCAAGATGTTTCGATTGATTTCTATGCTTTATTTTCGTTTCTTCTGGGCGGGATCAACGAGGCCGTCTTTCATAGGATGAGTCATGGAGGAGGCTTCACAAACAAGTAATACTAAGGCCGTGTCGTACGTTTGAGGAAGGCATCAGACCTTGTAGCATTCATGCATGCCAAGTCTAAGTAGGCAGACGAATAACCCCCACACCATTGACCGTTCCATGCCTCTTATTCTGTCCCAAGAAGCACTCCGTCTTTTCGGAGTGTCTCGAATTATCCCGCGATAAGACATTGTGGGTCTTTCTCCATCGCAAGTTTCATTACCCTCCAGAGGTAAAGCATGGATGCGTTACCCATTGGGGCGGAATCCTTCGTCAATATCGACTCCACGTGGAGTCAACGCTAGAGTAAATACAGAACAGCACAAGTAATGCTTTGAAATCTTAGCATCGTAAGGATGTCCTAATGAGGAAGTTGTACTGGGTCACTACAACGAAGTGTGCCGACTTCTCTCCTTGGGCCGCAGTTTGGCACGCCACCCGGTGGGAGTGACTGGAAATATTCAAAGACGATACATGGGAGCTAACTAGGATCCACTGTGGGCAAACATTCGAGTAGTTTGGAATCTAGCTAGAAAGACAATGAAAATGCATCGAAGTTAGTCTATCGCCGAGTTTGTGGAGAGCAGAATTCCACTATATTCGGCGAATCCTTCAGAGCGCAAACTCTATTTACGAGCTTAGGATCGTCGTGGAAAATAATCATTGTGGTACTCTTGGAGGCCCATGGGGTGCTAGTCCCAAGGTTGGCTTCAAACCACAGATTTTGCAGCGTTTATATAGCATCCGTGTGTCGCCAGGTGGTCCGTAACATCAGGGAGTTTGACTGAAGCTCAACAATCGAGATGATGTTCACAAAGAAGGTTCTGACTACTTTGGGCCTGCTTGGAGTGACTGCAGCCAACCTGGGCTCAATCAATGACGAGAAGCATGTTGCCCAACAGAATGCAGTCCCGAAGGGACCTCCAAACTTCCTCTTCATTATGTCTGATGACCAAGACCTCTTACTGGACTCACTGTCCTATACGCCATTGACTATGAAGCATATGCGGGACAAGGGAACCACCTTCAACAATCATTTCGTGACCACCGCCCTCTGTTGTCCATCAAGAGTTAGTTTATGGACGGGACGTCTAGCACATAACACCAACGTTACGGATGTTCATCCCCCGTGGGGTAAGCGCCTTGTCTCGAAAAGCCTCCCACTGTTACTGACGCATGAGCAGGCGGATACCCCAAGTTTGTTGAGGGGGGGTTCGATAAGAACTTTCTCCCGGTGTGGTTGCAACAAGCGGGTTACGACACTTACTACACCGGAAAACTGATGAATGCACACTCCATCGAGAACTATGCCAGTCCACACGTCTCTGGCTTCAACGGGTCGGACTTCCTCCTGGATCCCTACACGTATGACTATATGAATGCAACTTACCAGCGGAACCACGACGCTCCAGTTAGTTACCTAGGAAGACATACAACCGAGGTGTTGACGGAGAAGGCCATGGGGTTCTTGGAAGACGCCCTTAGTGGAGAACGTCCATTCTTCATGGCCGTGTCGCCAATTGCGCCCCATTCTAACATGAATGGGACATACGGTGCCGGAAGTGGGCCTCTATGGATGGACGAACCTATCCCGGAAGACCGCCACAAACATCTTTTCCCTGATGCCAAGGTGCCACGTAAGGCTAACTTCAACCCAAAGGAAGTAAGTTGTCTCTCTCCCTCTCTTACAGGAAGCTCCGAGAAACTGACTGGAGAACAGCCTACTGGAGTCAGTTGGATCCATGACCTTCCCTTCAGAAACGAAACTGAGGTGGACTACAATGACCATTACTATCGCCAACGACTGCGTGCGCTACAGGGTGTGGATGAACTTGTCGACAGTCTTGTTACTCGGCTAGAGCAGAGTGACAAGCTTGATAACACTTATATTATTTACACCTCGGATAACGGCTTTCATATCGGACAGCATCGACTTCCCCCGGGTAAGACCTGCGGGTTCGATGAGGACATCCGAGTCCCATTTTTCATTCGAGGCCCTGGAATCCCAGAAGGGGCTGTAGAAGACTCTGTCAGTACCCATATTGACCTGGCTCCGACCTTCTACGAACTGGCTGGTATTCCCCTCAGGGATGATTTCGACGGTGCTCCTATGCGCATTATGGGAAATAATATGGGAACTCTGCACGAGCATGTAACCGTTGAATACTGGGGGCAGGCGATGCTCGAGGGAGGATTGTCTAACCTTGGTAAGAGCTTGCTGTATTACCTATAACCTGCCTTGACCAGAGTACTTACATTGAACCAGGTAAGCCCACGGTGCCAAACAATACGTACAAGGCGGTTCGTATACTCAGTGAGGAGTACAATCTTTATTATTCCGTATGGTGCAATAACGAACACGAACTTTATGATCTCACGGTATGTCATTGTGCTGCTAAAGATGGATTTGTTTACAGAGCTGACGATCGATAGAATGACCCGTATCAAATCAACAACCTGTATGCCAAGGCGGAGACAGATAACTCACAAGAGACCCGAATGATGGGGTACAGCCTTTCGAGAGTAATTACACGACTTGATGCCCTTCTTTTGGTACTGAAATCTTGCAAAGGGACTTCTTGCATTGAACCATGGAGTGTGTTGCATCCCGGTGGATCCGTGCATAACCTCCGGGATGCCCTGAATGAGAAGTACGACTCCTTCTACCAGTCGCAGTCCAAGGTGTCATTCGACAGATGTGAGTATGCGTATATCATTGATGCAGAGGGTCCACAAGAAGCATTGGCGTATAGAAATGGATACAGTCTGGATGCTTGGGTATGAAGCCCGAAGGGTTGGTCGGATCGCACATTTTGGAAGAGCGTCTGGTAGTCATGACTGAACTTGTCTATTAGACACAAGATAGATATGAGTAATTAGGATATTGTCGAGATACTCCTACTGAAGATTCTAAATCACAACAACTATCACAGTCACTTACGAATGGTATGAACTGCAAATACCTCCTTAGCCCCGTAGTAAGCTTGACTTGACTTTAACGAGGTTTAAGCTCTATGGTGACATGTACTTTTGGGTGCTACCTGAAGCCACATCTCGTTTAGGAAGACTGGGAGGTAGTCACGTTGGCGTATTTATATGGCGGTTATACACGCATATATTGATCGAATTTATGATACAACAGGAATGTGGATAATACCTCGAACGTTGTAGGCCCCCTTGCAGATGTAGCACTTGTGCTGTGATTTTGAATTAGCTGAAATTACGCGCAGGTGGCCCCGTGGGGAAGGAAGGATACGGAGATTGAGTGCGCGTTATAAAAATGTTACGTCCAAATCTTGAGAGTCGACTAAAACGGACTGGGTCAAGTGATCATCTAACAGCGCTCTGCTCTCTCTGGCAAGCGCCGACTCAAGCTCGACAGCTACATCACGGATGCGCGCCATCGAAGTCGCCGCGATCGTCCACACATGCCCCATGGATTTTAGGACGCCGATATTCAAGGCTAGGAAGTTGCGGCCTGTACGGCTCGATTGCTGGGGATCAGCAGTAAAGACAGCGAGTTGGACGATGGAACTTAGGACTAGTGTACAGACGAAGAAAGGGCTATGACTAGTCACGCTGGTCGTCAAGGAAGCAAGTTTGGATAGGTTGACCGCCGCACCGTATACTTTGGCTGTGTGTATTTGAGGGTTTGCCGAACTGGACATGAAGGTGGGGGGTCGAGAACAAAATATGTGGCTAGTCACCGGTAGAAATGCAAGGAGATATGATTTTGGGAAGTGCAGGTATATTGAGGCGCAGTGCATTATCATAAAAGATTGGAAGATCATTTGATCCACGTCACCATTATGATGCAACATAGCTTGCTTGCCACTAGGTAACCGGTGAAACCACGCCGAGATGGTGACGTCGAGGATATTGATAGCTTCATGGGAGACATGATTCCCGCTTGCGATCAGGCACTTTCGAAGTATTGTCGCTGCTTCCGCCCTGTACGCTGAGGATGAGAAATCGCCATCATTGTGGAACAGTGCCTGACGATCCATATCACGAAGTGAGGTTGGAACAATTCCCAAGCGGCCATCCTGGTATTCGTCCATTTCACAAGGCAGGGGAAGATCGGGTGTCTCTACTGTCAGCTGTAAAGCACCATCAACTTGCACGGCCGCGAGAAGGGTATCAATAATAAAGATCTCCCACCACGTACGCCGAGCACTCTCAGCCCGCACAGGATTCTGGATCTCCAAAGCCTCAGAAAATTCCCGGCAGTGAAGTCCAAGATCCAGACTCAAAGAAATCGCCTCACCAAGGCATTTCTTCGCCTCTCGCGGCTGGGTTCGTGCATGCATGATGATCGATAGGAGTAAAAGGGCTTGGACCTTCTCAAGGCTGGCATCTGCCTCCTGGACGGCCGTACATAGCTGGTGGGTGTGGTCTGGAACATTACTGGCAGGGAGGTAATGTAGGCTGATGAACTGTACCACATCCAGCAAGTAGCTTGGGGGAGAAGAATGCAGGAATGCGTCGCGAGGCGGCAAGAATGGGTGCGCTTGATGGAAATGGAGGAAAAACAACGTAACCAGCTGGTTGTCGATCCGAGGGGGGAGCGATGAACAGGTCGCGTCCCCCTGTGGAGCAGCACATGCTAAGGAATCTACAGGGGTCATCATTGCATTGCCGGTGGGCTCGACAGGTAGTGGAGGATAGTCTCCCATTGAACCTGAATAGGGCCAAGGCCGTCCTCGTCTCCCTCGGCGGCTCGGTACAAAGTGGCAAAAGAGACTCAAGTCCTTGCACCGAGTACATCCTGTCAGATTACCATCGCACTTGAGATGTTTTTCGCGACAGTTAAGACAGGCGACGGGGACAGAAGGGGGTAGGGTAGAGGAGGGACTGGATGAGGGGTCCATGTTGTAAGGCTGAGTGGATTATCGTCAAATTTAGAACGATGAATGATGGGATGCGGTCGAATTAAATACCGTATTGAACTACACAGCAATCAGGTGACCCACCCTACTAAGCGCTAAGCCACGCCACAGGGCCTAATGAACCCTAATGTCGAAGGACTTTCAAATTATATACCTCTATCTATAGTTCTATATTATCTACATCAGACGGAACTCCAGTTCGCTGTGAATATCAACGGCACTGGTGCCAACAAAGCAACAGTACCTGCCTGGATCTATCTGCCATGAACGCGCCTCTGCATTATACCAACGCAATTCTTCCTTACTGACCTGAATAGCGACGTCTCTGGTTTCTCCAACAGGTACGAACACCTTGCAAAATCCAGCAAGTGTCTTTTCATAGGTAACCAGCCCCTTCTTTTGGATCTCCTCGGAGGGACTGACGTAGACCTGGACTACCTCGGAGCCATCTTGTTCGCCAACGTTGGAGACGCGAGCGTGGATCGAGATGGTGGAAGCTGGTGCAGTGGTCATGTGCCCATCAAGGCGAATATCTGTGACCTCAAACCGCGTGTAAGATAATCCATATCCGAACGGCCAAAGTGGCTTTATGCCGTGTTTATCGAGGTGACGATATCCAACCAATACTTGCTCACCGAATTCACAAGCGTCGTTGGCGGCCTGCCCGGGAAACCACGCATGAGAGCCGTGGTCCTCCAGCTGGCGAGGAAAGGTGATAGGCGTTTTACCGGAGAAGTTGCAATGACCTAGGAGGGCGTCTGCCAAGGCATTCCCGTTCTCCTGGCCCTGGTACCAAGCCATGACAATCGCGCGGGCTTGATTCACCCACGGCATTGTTACAGCGCTGGCTGCCTGAACGACAACGATTGTATTAGGATTGACCTCACATACTGCTTGCACGAGTGCATCCGTCTGGCCTGGCAATTCCATGTTGATGCGATCCCCGCCTTCACCTTCCGAGTCCTTATTGTGACCGACAACGAGGACAGCTATATCGGATGATCTGGCGCAATCCACTGCGCGGTTTAGCATTGCCTGCTCATCCTCCTCCCGGGAAAGGCCAACCCGTAGGCCCGAGACATTTGGAAAGAGTGTATTGTCAAAGGATTCAATGGGTGGTAATGTCACTATGTTGTCCACCCTCAGGCGATATGTTTTCCCTGCCTGCAATTGCATCCGAACAGTCCGATCTTCACTGGAGCATCCTAGGAAGCCTCCAGTTATTCGTGACCACTCGGAATTATCAATGATCATTTCCTCGTTGATGAACAGCTTAGCCTTTCCTGTATTGGCCACACTCCACGTATACCAACCCGACACCTGGGGTGTCACAATGCCAGATGCCTGGTAACAGTAGGGGGTACCCTTGAGCGATTCCGGGACATCACCATCGCTGAAGAGATATACAAGGGAGTCATCCCAGTAGGTGGTTGCTACTGGGGGACCCTGAAACTCATGTCCGGCGTAGAAAGTTACCTCAAGACCCTTGCGGGAGCCATTAGGTGTAGTGAGCTTGCTACCTAGTAGAGGTGGGCGCAAACTAAACGGAATACCCTGCTCGTAGACAATTTCCGTCTCTGGATTAACTTGTCGGATGGCGGTCGTAAGGCATTCTTCGGGAGTAGTGATGTAAAATGGATTGACAGCAGCACTGCCAGCGCCTCCTGCTGTCGGACGGCGGGCATTAGGACCCAAGATGGCAATCTTCTCAAGAGAGCAGGGTTGCAAGGGTAAAACACCCTCATTCTTGAGGAGAACAAGACCGTCCTGTGCCGCCTCCCGAGCGATCCGATGGAAGTTTGGGTCGTCCGGCGCTTTCTCAGATTCAGCCTCGTCGTTCTTTACGGCGCCATTGGAGGATGATTCGGACAGTAGACCGACCCGATCGAGTAGTTCCAAAATCCGTCTGACACTGGGATCAACGTGCTTGGCGACGTCGATCTGACCTTGTGCTATGGCAGCGAGGAGCTTGTCACCACGTCGCACCGCCGGCCCTGGCATTTCCAAGTCGGTAGTGGCGATCAGGCTCTCCACGGTGCTGTTCAGCCCGCCCCAGTCACTCATGACTATGCGATCAAATTGCAATTCTTCACGCAGAAGCGGCTTGAGGATGGACGGGCTCAAGTCCGCGTGGTATCCGTTTATCTTTGGATAGCTGACCATGGCAGTTAATGGGTCCGCATCCAGAGCCATCACGAAGGGTTTCATGTATACTTCGCGAAGAGTACGCTCGTCAATGGTTTGGTCGACGTTGAACCGCCGCGTTTCGGTATCATTCGCGATAAAGTGCTTCATGCATGCTGCGACCCCCTGGCTCTGAATACCCCGAATTATCGCAGTCGATACTTTTCCAATTAAGTACGGGTCTTCGCCGTAGCCCTCGAAGTTCCGACCACCTAGGGGGGATCGCGACAAATTCATAGTGGGAGCTAGGAGGACCTGGCAGTGCTTGCGTCGTGTCTCCTCCCCTAGGACGCTGCCCACCTTTTGGACCAACTCCGGATCAAATGTGGCAGCCAAAGAGATACCACAAGGAATGAATGTTGTCAGTGAACCATATGTCCATTTTGACCCTCTCGCTCCAGCTGGCCCGTCCGTCATCTTCAAACTAGGGATCCCCAGCCTGTCGATGTTCGCTGTTTCCCACATATTTTTCCCAGCCAACAGAGAGACCTTCTCCTCCAAGGTCAAGGCCCGAAGTAATTCTTCCACGGCAGATTTATCATGGTGAACCATATTCATCGGATTCAGGGCCCCTTTCGAGAGAGATACAACTAACGGAATAATGATAGCTACAAGAAGAAGAGAAATGATTGAGTGTACAACGTGTAAACCTGGATATCCTCACCCTCTCAATTTCCCCCGCAACCTTTATAATGTGGAGTTGGAGAGAGAACCCCAAAGCCAGCGTCATGGTATACTGCTCGTATCCGGGGCATCATCGCCACGCAGCGTGGTGGATCCGACAGAACCCACTCGGCGACGCTGAGATTTCGGTATCTTAGAAATTCGTGGAATAAATGGGGCTTAGCCCCACCGGTCGCCGAAATGGTGGGTCCATTCGATAGGCTCCGTGAAAAGATGATTTAGACTCCCGGTGGGATAGTCTATGGTCTGGAGCCAAGACTAGGAACTGAACTAAGTGTACCAGCTAGGAAGGCCCTACATGTGTCCGTTCGACTGGTGTACTCGTTTGCTTGCCCTAATATCGAGATGACAACTTCAATGTTTCTTCATTTACTGTAGATATATTTATTTTTCTAGCGGACGGTGATCGAACTTCCACAACCCTGTCGAGGTAATAACCTTCCATATGAAGGTACATTAGCGTGGATGTGCCACTAGCCTCATACCATACGATGATCTGAAGGACGGCTTATCCAAGCATGAACAGACAATGATTGAACCATATTCCCTCTTGGCTATAGACCATGTGGTTCCAACAAACGCTATTCCACATGGTTGAACTAAGATACGAACGAAGCGGGGACAAGGAATAAGTTGGGGCTAGATATTGCTTCCCCATAAACCAACCCCGTATTTGCCTGCCATAGGCGGAGACGAATACTGAACAAGGCCTGCTGCAAAATTCCTGGGGCAGGAAATGTGATAAAAGGCGAGCAGCGGTTGCGCCTAGTCCGTAGTTCAAACTCATTATGGTCAACCCAATTCCAATTTTTACCTCCTGCAAATATCCTCTATCATATGGCACCTCGTACAGACACCACGATGTCTTCAGCAACGTCCAACCTCACCTGGACCATATTCATGGTCATGATATTTGGCTCTCTATCATCTGCTGGATTTGGATTCGACCAGGCCTGGTGGTCAGCTATCATGAGCTTGGACCAGTTCTTGCGTAGGTTTGGTTCATATGATCCGGTCCAGGAGAAATGGATTCTCTCCTCTAGAAATCAGTCTATTGGAACTGGTATGGGTTACGTTGGTGTTATTCTGGGCGTCATATGTGGCACACCGTTGAATGAGCGGTTCGGACGCAAGATGACGCTTTACATCCAGTCCTTTGCGGTAGCAGTGGGTGTCATCATCGAGTCGACTTGCACCACAAGCTACGCTCAATTCGTTGTCGGCAAAGCAATTGTGTATTTTGGCGGCGGCATTGCCACCAACGCCATCCCCACATATCAAGGAGAGTGTGCCCCGCCATCGTTGCGAGGACTGATGGCCGGCACATACAACGCATTCCTTATGATTGGCGGCTTCGCAGCTGCACTCATCGTCTACTTGTGTCGTCATATCACCACTGACTGGGCCTGGAGAGTTGTTGTCGTGGCACAAATTGGTATTCCTTTCATGGGTTGGATCAGCCTACCCTTCCTGCCAGAGTCACCACACTGGCTGATCAGACGAGGCCGGCTGGATGAGGCAACTAAGGCCCTTCGCCGTCTCCGTGGCCCCGGGTTCCCCGCCGAAGAAGAGGTCGTAATACTCCAACAAATATTGGAAGAAGAGCGGGAATTGCGAGAGGCCACCAGCTGGAAGGATTGCTTCTCTAATGCGGTTAACCTTCGCAGGACAATCATATGTGTTGGGGCTCAGGTCTTCCAACAGGCTCAAGGGATTTCCTTTGTCGCGAACTACCAGGCTGTTTTCCTATCCCAGATTGGGTTTCGCGAAGTGCTACTTATGTCTGTCGTTGTATATGTTATTGGCGTGGCAGCGAATCTGTTAAGCATGTTAACTGCCGACCGATCGGGCCGGCGCAGTGTCATGCTTGGTGGCGCAGCCCTTCTCTGTGCGTGCATGATGGTCATCGGCGGGCTGACAACACGCGGCACGTCGCATATGTCATACTCTATGCAGGTCGCAACGGTTGTCATGTTGATGCTCTGGTTCTTCTGCTTCCAGACCACCTGGGGCCCTCTCGCCTGGGTCATTACTTCTGAGGTTCCGCCAACGTCCGTCCGAGAGAAAATGGTTACCCTATCTGGCTTTTCAGCCTACGGTGTCGGCTTGATCATTGTATTTGTGAACCCGTACACACAAGACGCCATTGGCGGTAGCGTTGCCTTTATCTATGGATCATTGTCGGTTGTCGCATTTCTGTTTACGTTTTTCTTCGTACCTGAGCTGCGGCAACGAAGCTTGGAGCAGATTGACGAGATGTTCAATGAGCAATTGCCAACTCGGAGTTTTGCATCGTACGTATGCAAGGTTCCTGACGAAGGGCAGGTTGAAAAGGAAACCGAAATGGTGGAATATGTGGAGAGCCTCCCTTGAGTGCAAAGCTACTCCCGCCCCCCATGGCTAGTCATATCTTACTGCTTGTGTATTGACCTTAAGCACCTGCAGCATCTACCTTGACCTCCTCATTTATTGACTACCCTGACATGCCTCAATCCCATTGCATAGATAGCCGCTGCAGATGTATGTGAATCAGTTATGCTATTGATTCATTATCTTAAAAAAATGTATCTTACTAAGGAGCTTTGCAATGGAATAGCTATCGAAAGACCAACTGAGTGTAGCCAGAGATGTTGGAGGTGGCGACATTGCAGGACCAAGGGTAACGCTATATCTCAATTTATAAAACTATCGTGAACATCGCTGTACATAGTTCTATTTTCAATAACGAGAAGGTTTATCTTCCTTCGGAGTATATGCTTTCACATTGTTGGCGTCCGATCGGTGTCACCCATTTCCAAATGCGGTACAGAAGCCCTTATCCCCACACCTTCAAGTGTTCAACTGCTACAGAAATTCCTTATCGAAGCCTTTTGACTGTGCTGTTTAATTCTTAGGTTCAATAAAAAGCAAGGTAAGATGTGATAAACTATTAAATCGCTAGATACTTTACCACATGTGCTTGGTTTGTGGGGCAGCAAATGAAGGGTTTGAGTGCATAGTTTTAAACCAACCATTATACCCACTATACTGACGAGGCTCTACCCACCGAGCAGGTCGCAAGAACTTCTGATTGACCATAAAAATCTGCAGTCCTCAGGTTACCTTCTTGGCCCGGATACCGAATGCCTTAGGGTAAGGGCATGCTTCTCGCCGAATTAGTGGGTCGAAGGAATATCCGCCGGGCTTCAACGGTCGCAAACGATTGGCCACAAGTGCAACTGAGGATAGAGGCGATCCCCAAAACACAGCGCAAACTTCGATGACCAAGGTATGTTTCGTATAGCCGGTATATTTACGTGAGCCTGGGCTATTCCTCACTGGGCTTATCTTGCGCCGTGTTTATCTGATAGATCATCCGTCATAACCGATTGGTCTCGAGTCACATGCACATATACCCTTCTATATAGATAGAGAGATGTCCACAATACTCCATGCAGATCAACTGTGCCATCATGGCGTCAAGCACTCCCGATACAGAAGCCAACAGCATGGCTTCCTCTCTAGAAAAGCAGGAAGGAGAACTACCGGACTGGACAACGGATCCATCCAACGCCCAGAACTGGAGTTTGGCCAAAAAGCTATACAACACGTCGATTCCGTCCCTTCTTTGTCTGCTTATGTTAGTGCTTCTCTCTGGAGATGGGAACTCGATAAACAAACTAACCTTCGCATGCGAATAGATCCTTCGGCCTGGCCATCTATTCGCCATCCCACGCTCATGTGCAAGAGGACTTTCACATCAGTAACACCCTTTCGCTACTCCCGTTCACCTTATATGTGTATGGCCTAGCTTTTGGTCCAATGATCTCCGCTCCGTTGAGTGAGACCTTTGGGCGCCGCTTCGTCTACATTATCATGACTCCACTAGCCCTGCTATTCATCCTAGGTGCTGGATTTGCCCAGAATTTCGCGACGCTTGCCATATGCCGCTTGTTGGGTGGCATCCTGTGCTCTGCACCTCTCGCCGTGGGCGCCGGGACCATGATGGATGTCTGGTCGGGCCCAAATACGAACCGCGGGGTGGTTGTGTTGATGGGGGTTGCTTTCCTGGGACCCGCTCTAGGATCCCTCGTGGGCGGATGGATTGCCGAATACAAAGATTTTCGATGGTCTCAATGGACAACTTTGTTCCTCGGAGCGGCCCTATGGGTCTATTCGATGGGTGCCCAGGAGACGTACGCGATCCCTATCCGCCGCCGCCTAGCTAAAAAGGCCGGACTGACTCCTCCTCCAAAGCCGATTCCTGATGGTCTAGCGGGAATCAAGATACTCATGACAGTCACACTGGCACGGCCTCTCTACATGCTGCTCACCGAGCCCATCGTCACCCTCTGCTCCCTCTACTCCTCGCTGAATTTCTCCGTGTTGTTTTGCTTCCTTGCCTCGGTACCGCTGATATACAGCACCAATTATGGCTTCTCACCGGGTCAGTCCGGACTCGCTTTCATTGGCATTGCCGTGGGTTGTATCATCGGTGCTATGGCGTTGATGATCGTCGACGCATACACGTTGTCCAAGCACCGTGCCAGACATCCCGGGGAGCCAGCACCTCCCGAAAGAATGCTTGTGGCCGCGATGATTGGGAGCCCCCTGATGCCTGCGGCATTATTCTGGTTTGCCTGGACCTCGCAGCCTGGGATTCATTGGATAAGCAGTATTATTGCCATGGGGCTCTTTGGCTGCTCGAACATTATGATCTTTGTACGCCTTCTACCTGGTACAATGTGATATGGTACTAACGCCGAGTGAAATGCAGGTCTCAACAATGCTATATCTTACGAACGTGTACGGAGCCAAGGCTGGGGCCTCAGCTCTGGCAGCAAACGGTCTGCTGCGATATGGTGTGGGCGGTTCTTTTCCCTTGTTTACCATCCCAAGTAAGCTGTCGTCACTCTAACCACTGGCCTGGGACGGTAGCTGACTGATTGATATAGTGTACAACAATCTTGGTTTTACTTGGGCCTCAAGCCTGCTCGGCTTCCTCGCCATCGCCTTTGCTCCTCTGCCTTGGATATTCTATCGGTTCGGAAGTAAGATCCGAAAATCCAGCGCTTACACGGCATGGACCTCATAGCCAACGTCGAGTCACTGAAAATATGAAGAGTCACTGGGGCTTAAAGCCATCCGCAAATACCTACAGCTGAGTTGCCTACGATCGCGACGGCAGACAAGAGATCTCATCCAGGTCCAGCGGTTGACGGAGACGTGCAAGAAAGAATATCAAATTGTAGCTAAGAACATATCCATAATAGTAACATGGACACAATGAACGATTAAAAACATCATAACGAAGCAACCAGCCCCCTGCCATTCTGGACTTCCTCACCTCGAAGCATTACCTGGAAGGCAAACCGCAACGGGATCCGAAAGATTTAGGCTCTTTGTATTTGAAGTAAGCCCTGCACAACTTTTCACCGTAGAAGAAATGTTCACGGGAAGGCTCGGTCAGAATCAGGAAAACCCGAAACTCTTGCCTTCCGCTCAAACATAATGATGCAGTCCTAGCCACCGAACGCAAAGTATGAGATCTCTTCCCCCTTTTTGATCTTTTGGCCTTGAAGCTCCTTTCTCACGTTAACAGACGAAACCATGGCCATGCCAATGGGAAGCACGGCAACCCTGCTCAAGTACTCATTGTTGACATCACCACTCCTCGCGTCTGGAGGAACTGATAGCCTGGAGTGTCGGGGGCATCAAGGGTACGGATGCCTGAAGGGTTCCTTTGTTTTCCGGCGACCTGGCGGCACAGTTCCAGATAGTTGTGGCCGACCTGCTCGTCTGTCTGGACCAGTACCTCGAGATAGGCCGCGCCTTATACATTTCCACCACATTTCTCATATGACAAACTAAGGACAAAATCCCAATATTGTTACATCGGAGGCTGAATTTAACTATTATATCAGCGTTCTAGACGTATCATATGAAGTTTGGGAGAAGGCTTTCCAACATCATATGAGATCGGGATCGGTGTCCGTGAAACGAAACGGAAACTGCTTATGAGAGATAAGGTTAAGTCCCACACCATACTATCGGGAAGACTGCAATCTGTTTCAGATGTCACATTATGTACTGCCCCTTCGTAATGATGAGCCAATAACTCTAGGAAGCCACGGCGCATTCTTATACCTTTCTATGACATGTAGCAGAGGTGTCAGCTTTCCAGAAGCTGTTTAAGTGACCCGCAACAAGGGTGGACGCTGTATCTTGAGGGTGTGGCAGGTTCAGGGTTGGGAAGGGAGGGGGCTTGTAGTACATCATTAGAATCATAATTTCAAAGCTGGCTTAGTATGCCAGAGATTCAATATCCAAGGAAGAACAAAAGCTAGATCACTCCAGTGTTCGCCTGCCCAGCAAAGTAACTCCCCGGTATCTCGGTGGCTCGGTGCAAAGCACGTTCCGACAGACGCCGAAAAGACGGGATCCACTGCTTTACCTTCTCAGACAACTCAGACACAACTGAACCGCCTGCACTGTCTATCGGACCTGCTGCCTATACCGCACCATGTGTGGATTGGACGAAAGAGAACGGTTTATTTGCCTCTTCGCGTTGTAATAGTGGAGTGTGGTGAGTAAAGGGTTGTAGAGGTCTTTCTATGTCTTGTGGCATCTGTATGTGCAATACGAGACTGCCAAGCCACGCTGTTTTGCTTTAAGCGCGTATATGATGGTTATTGAAATGGTCCTGGTATTTAATCCATCCATCAGTGGATCATCGGTGGCTGTGGGTCTCTGGAACAACACCAGACTGGCTGTCCGAGCAATTATACCTTCTGGATGGGACGCGGACCTTGTCTTACAAATTGAATAGAACCGGTATGTCAGCATCACCGCGAGGCGATATGTCTCAGTTGCTGATTACAAAAGCATTGGAAATAATTAACGGCGGTATTCTGCGCCTCAGACCAGAAGCATCAGTATTTCACTGTATTTATATCATGTAGAGTCACATCCTTTGTTAGTAGGCAGCTGCGAACAAAACTAGAATTTCGACAATCTAAACAGACCTGCATTTCGCACCACAACAACATTGAACATGAATCAGATCAGGAACGTCGCAGTGGCTGGTGTGAGTTCTACCAGAGCCTACCTTGACAAGGGAATGATTTCTGACCAGAGCACAGGCTACTGGCAATGTCGGGAGCAAAGTGTTACAAACGCTACTCGACGTGGCAAGATTCAAAGTCACGGTGCTGACTCGAAAGGAAGGACATCCTTTTCCGAAAGGAGTGGAGACGAGGGTGGTCAACTACGACTCGATAGACTCTCTATCCGAGGCTGTCAAGGGACAGGATGCGGTCATAGATTGCACTGTCAGCATAGACGGTGATTCCCATATCCACCTTATGGATGCTGCTGCCGCTACCGGTGTCTATCGTTTCATTCCGTCTGAATTCAGTTTTGATCCTACCAACAAGAACAGATGTTCTATTCCAGTCTTCACTGGGAAGTGTAGAGCATTTGAACATATTCGCCAGCTGGCTGAGCGGGGCAAGATTACGTATACGACAATTTCAAACGGTGCCTTCCTTGACTGGAACCTAAAAACCGGATTTATGAACATCGACTTGAACAAGAGGACTATCGCTTTGTTGAACGACGGCAAGGTGGTTATTGCATGGACTACGCTGGACTCTGTGGGCAAAGCGACCGCCGCCGCTCTGCTTAACCCGCGTGAGACAGAGAACAAGGCGCTTTATATCTACAGTATCCAGAAGAGCCAGAGAGAGGTCGCAGACATAGCGCAAGAAGCTCTAGGCAAGGACGGCTGGAAAATAACCAGTGTTGACATGGAGAAGGTTTTTGCAAAGGCATTAGACGACTTTAGAACTGGACACGTTTCTTTCCAGATTATTGGCGACCTCATCCGTTATGGTAATTCACGGCCTGATTACGGCTTTCCGTGGAGAAAGGACGACAACGAGCTGCTTGGTGTGAAGGCTCTGGAGGACGAGGAAGTGAAGCAGCTGATTCAGGACATTGCGTCTCAGGCTGTATAGATTTTTCAGCTACAGGCTTTTGTACTCGCAGTGTGGCACAAGGCTAGAAAGCAAACTCAATGACACCGAATGCATCAAGGGCCATGGCAGAGGTTCAGGCCTGAGTGGCTCTTACAAATAGATGATACGGAATTTGCAAGTCAATTCCAAGGTATCTCATAGAGGCCTTCGTTCAACAGGTCATATACTTGTACCATGGTCCTGGAAGTAACTTTGTGGTCTTCATTTAAACTCAAGACGTTCCTTGTTATGTCACAACCTTTGATCTCAATACTTGATGTTCTCTTCACTAGGGCGCGATGTCAAGATGCAGAGCAGGATTCGAGTATTTATTCATAGTACTCATATCAATACAATCTACGATTTATCCTCATGCAGTAGTAAAACCGATAATGACAACTTCCAAGCGCCCATCACCACCCTGATTTACACCTAGACCGACATCTCCATGTTCTCCACGTTTAAACCCAACAAGCAGCTATTAGCCTATCCTATCCAGAGTTTGCCGCGGTTTCTCACCCGGCGACATCCTTAGATTTGTCCAAATGGTGGAACAGCACCCACAACAAGACGGTCGCGCCACCCAGAAGCCCAGCCAAAATAGCATACATGATAACCAGATGTGGGTCTTTGGTCAACGGGGTAAACGCCAGGGCGAGGCACATCCCGATGCCAGCCATCGCCAGCCAGATCGCCTGCACCAGGGTCTTCATACTCTTAGGGGCGTGGTTATAGGCATACTCGGTTCCCGTGGTAAGGCAAAACACTTCCGCCAGGGCACCTCCAAAATAGATAGGGATCTGGAGAAAGACGGATATCTGGTTGGGCACCGTGCTGTCGTGCGAACCCGGGCACGCGAGCGGTGCCTCGTAACAGGGTCCTGTCTGATAAATGAGCTTTTGAACCACGGTGGTATAGACCATGGAGAGGGCCAGGACGATGAATCCGACTGTCATGCGTGCAATCGGTCCGAATGCCACCTTTCGCCTTGTTAGGCAAGGGTATAATCCCTTTTGGATTATTGGTGCCACAATAATCCCGGAGATGGCCCCGGCGATTTTCATCATGTCATTGGGAATACCGTAGGTGACCATCTGCCCAGCTTGGGAAATCAAATTGTTGAAGGTCTGGTTATAGCATAGCCAGTGGATGGGGAATAGCAGCCTGGTATCTTCATGTTAGACCTGGTAGGTGTAACTTGGGGACAGTCTGGGGGCCTTCACGCACAATACTCGACATGTCAGAAGACTTTGTTTGATATCCTCAACAAAGGAATCCGTCCAAGGAACTACGCGACCGTGTTGAAGTTGGGCGTGTGGCTTGGCAGCATCCATTCGAAAGCCCCCGGAAATTCCACAGCGCAGGGCAGCCACAACCTGTGGCATGATGTCGCTGGTCGGTGATACTCGAACTGAAACCTCCAGTCGTTAGTCGGTCACTCCCAAACGGGTTATAGAATGAATGGACTGACCAAAGTAATTGCGGCCAAGAAGGACTGGAATAAGGGCCAACCACATGAGACAGCACGGTATCAAGTAGGCGAGCCAGAACCCGACATATCTTTCCAACAGCGGCGTAGCATCGGCCACGATACCCACCACGTTAATAGCCCTATATTCACCGTCAGACCTTTTGGTTACAAGGAGGGGAGATATTCTACAGACCAGTAGAACACATTGTAGATATACGTAATGGTTAGCTCACGGCTGGTGACAACCTTCTCTCCTTTCTTCCCGGTCTGGATTCGAAACTCGGTTTCATCATATTGGTCGGCTAGAAAAGATCAGCGTAACATTCTTCGGGCACAGAGACTTTCGCCCACCGATGAACGGGACCACGGTGGTTTTGAATGCCCCTGATCCAACAGCCAGTAACACACAGGCAGCGATCATGCCTGCAAGAGCAGCTCCTCCATGAATAGCGACGGGCAATGACGTCGCAAATAAAATTGTTGCCCCGATGGCCTCGATGCTGTTAACCTGTTAGCCTCTACACAGAACTAGCACCATAAAGGGCGTGGGGGTGAAGGGATAAAAATAGAATAGCACGGTACATGGCAGAGTAGAGCATGGTCTTGTATCGGCCCAAGAAACTATCAGCGAGCACAGCCGCTGGAACTGGCATAATATAGGACCCAATGATCAGCGCGTTCACAATATTGGATGCAGCTGCCTGGCTGAGGCCCAAAGCGCCGGGTACCTCGCCGCCGGGGGCATTTTGCAGGTAGTTCTCTAAGGAGATGGTTAGCTACGGTCGCTAATCATAGTAGGTGCGGGGAGACGATTTTAACGCACGCAGAGGGGCCGTCGCCCCATACCATACAAAGCGTTCCAAGATACCCGCGATGCATGCCACCCACAGTCGGACAGGGATCTTGTCCACAACATGGAGAAGATCGCGGACTTCATCTTCGGTTGCCACGCGACCGTCATCATCCGAGTCGGCTAGGGAGCGAATGGCATCCACAACGGCGGGGGCATCTTTCTGAGGAAGCACTTCTGGATTCTTATCTATATACGACGAAGAAATCAAGGCACCAGGGTCAGTATCATCGCCCGCATCACGTGCAGGAGGAGCCATCACCAACCGTGATTGGGAGTCTGGCTCTGCGGAAACTACCACAGAGCCGTTCACAACGGACATGGGGCCCGACATTTGTTTAGAAAATGAATAACTTGGCCGAGCAATGACAATTCTCGCCTAATTCTGGGAGCGGAAAAGGTTCACGAAAGGGTATGTGGGGGGAGAGAAGAGGAGACCGGTAGATTGAGCAGGCTGCGCGTTGGAGAGTAGAATTAGAATCAACCGCCGGCCCGCCGGGGTAGTTGGGCAGTATTAAGTCTTTTCGGTGCTCCCACAGCACATGATTTGAAGACAGGGGTCGATCTTACTCGGAGTTATTATTGCCGCTAGTTCGTCAGTTATAAGTGTCGACGCGAGATAAACGGAGCACTACAGCCGATGCGGTAATTGTGTCAGCTGAGGCGATGTAACCCTCATATCTCGGGCAAGATGAGAAATTTCATCTTGAAATGGCGAAATTAGGCTCTCTGCCCTCAGTTTAAGTATAAAATGCACTGTTCAGTAGAGTATACTTGTGGTTCACTCTTTGCTTGTCAAGTTTGATGTTCTGTTTCGTTCTCTAGATTCAAGTCGTTATTGATGATTGTTCCTCAGTTCTTTAGGTTGTAGAAAATATATATCTTTCTCATACTTTTTATAAATGCAAATGTTGACCCAAGCCCCTCTAATGTAGACAACCACGGGTTCCTGTACCTACCTAGATAATGCGACCAAGTATATCTAGATCCCTAATTGTCAAAAATCGGTATTATAGTTATCGTTTGAGCTGAAGCTGATCGCCAGAAGGGACGAAGGCCGACAGCATTTGTACACGTTGCCAAGGCCGGTGTGGCTGAACGGTTAACTTACGTAATCCCCCAGCCATTTTATCCCATTGAACCGGCACCACTACTCATCCCTTTCATACCTGAAGCGCCTCCATATCCTTGACTTTGTATGCTAGCTATGTATACCTAAGAGAAGTAAAATGCAAGATACACATACATCTCTCATCGGCTCTACACATTCACTTGAGTTGAGTCATATATTGAAGATGAGAATTCTCTTGCCGAAAGAAAGCCTGAACCTAGCAGTCGCTCGCAAACATTGATCTACCATGATGATCATAAGGGATGGTGGATCAATGTGACACTTATAGGTTCAGTTTCTGATACTAACGTCAATGGTACCAAAAGCTAACAAAAGATTCCAAAACGCGAAAGACGCAGAGAATTTCAGGACTTTGTGAGAATGATAAACTTCAAGTCACTCCCCCTTCTGGACAACACCGTGACAGAAATACTACTGGAACAAGTACTAGGGATATCGGGGACTTTAGATATGAATAACAGCGCCGAGGGTGCTAGCAACAGAATCGCGAACCTTGATGGAAATTTGAGGTACTGCATCCGCGAAGACCCAGAAAGAGTCATCCATCCCTTATGCAACGAACTTCCTTTTCACCAAATCGATGCCTCGGAAATAACGGAGGATGGGGAGATTAAGGATGGGATATTCCACGTCTCCCACAACCAGAGACTTTACATACTGAAAGTGGTGAATTGGCCTCTCTACTGGCCCCGTGACACGGATGTCATACGTAAAGAGCTAGAAAGCCTCGCATGCTCTTACAATGTGCCGAATATTGTCCATACCGCTGGTGCTGCGGCATCTGATAATCCTTACAAGACTTTTAAAACTCGTAATGTTTCACCGGTTGTGATTGGTATCTTACTCGAAGCGCAAAGTGGTGGCTCTCGTCAACAAGCTTTTGCTGAGCATCGTACTGGGATGTATCCTTGGAGACAATGGCCTATCCAAATTGGCTCTGCCCTGAGCCATTTCCATGAAGCAGGGTGGACCCATATGGATATAAAGCTGTCGAATGTTGTGCGTGATGCAGAGGGAACTCCATATTGATCGATATTAGCGGCATTGGAGGGATTACTCATGCGTGGCGCGCCCCTGAAATTCGGGAGGAGACTTCGACCCTTGAACTTCCATTTAAAGCGCGTCGGCTGAATGATGGTTGGACTTATGGGAAGCTTCTATCTGAGCTCGCATCTCAAATAGGGGAAAACTACTCTGTATGGTTTAATGCGAGAAGATCCCGAAACACGCATGAGTTTATGGGGGCGGTCCGGCGGTTTAAAGCCATAGACTAGTTAGCTAGGCATATAATATAATAGCATGGTATTGGGACGGAGTTGCTTTGGATCAATTTAATTGTGTCCGACCAACGCGACTTTAATGGCGCAACATAGCCCAGGAGCGGATGGAAGTAGACAGAGCCCTAAGGGGGGCGAGGGCCTATTCCGGAAGAGGAACTTGGATAAGCTGGAGGCCGGTAGGAAAGGGTGTAGGATGGGCCGGCGATGTTGCATTGGACGGACGGGAAGGAAGGGATCTTAGGTTGCCGATTTAACAGTTTTTATGGATTATGGCGGCTGGAACACGTAGACGTTCACGATAACCTTTATTCATGATCTAAAGTCCATTAACTTCATCGTTATCGGAAGCGGAACCCATACTTCCGAGTATTCTCCTATAGTTTGGGGTTTAAAGATCAATAAATGCAACTATAATGGCATCAAACGGCGGCAATTCGACAGTAGTGTGGTATGTCGATCATGTTCTTAACCCACACCCTGCTGGGTATAGGCTTCCATTTTCACTAAGTCACCAAGCTTGCGCCGGATCCAGTAGACTATAGTTGTCCGTGTTGCCAATCTGGTTGACGATTGTGAAGAACTCATATGACGATATCCCAATATTGTCAAGGAACTCTATATCACTGGCTGTGTGATGAAGAACATCAGGCGAGGCGCTCGGGTCTCCAACCAGAGACAGGTCGATTGGCTCAGACTGTACCGTTGATGCGCCTACTTGGTATTCCCCGTCACAGGGCCTGGGTTGCTCGGTCTCTGGAGAACTGGATAATGTTAAAGTCTGCAGTCCACGTCGCTCGATCTGTGTCGCTAGTTCTTTAAACAGTGATTCTAGATGTGCGAGCTCGCGTTTCCGAACGGCGGCCAACTTGTTGCCCTTGTATATCATCTCATCAAGAATGGCATGTACCTCCTCACTGTATGTTTGGCCTTCAGCAGCGTGCGGAAAAAGTGTGCTTGCCATTGCGAGATGGATAGCGGCTGCATAGGTGAATTCCAGATCGAATGGAAGGAATACCTCTATATTATGGTTAGTTTAATCCACCATAGGTGAAAGCGAGGAGAGGAATTGTACCGAGGAGACTGTCTTCGTCCGTAAGGATTTGGAGCGTTTTGGCAGCTGATTTGATTCCCGTTGAAATTAGAGTCTTTGTAGGAGCCAAAAAGTTTTGCCAGTCTTCCTCTCCCTGGTCCAGTTTGTCTAGTCTTTCTTTGAGAACAGAAAGGAGGAGAGGTCGTGTTGCAACAATAACACACTTTGCAGGATAGTCTAGTCAGCCAAGAAGGATGTACGAGAAGCGAATAATAGGCAATACGATGGCTTGGATCTTCTGGACTGACCTGATGGTAGAGCAAGGTGATATGCCGTGTCCCTTTGGGCATTGTATCTACCGAACTTGGAACCTTCATGTGAATGATGCTTTCGATTTCTTGCGCGTGACCAGCCATTGTGTGTAAGATAGATCTTGTCGTCTCCAAGAAGGTCCCCAGTTGTGTTTTCTCGTTCTTGTAAATGGCTACAACACGATGCAATTAGCACACTGCCTGAATAAATTTCATGAAAGTCTAGGTGGACCTACAGGTCAATATAGAAGATAACAGATGTGATAGCCTGACCTGCAGACTTAAAGTAACATCTCGTTCCGAACATGTGCTGGGAGGGTCAATCAGAGTAGTAATGTCACTATCCTGCGTCGTCATCGGTAGCCCTAGTGATGAGGAGAGATGGCGATCCATGATATATAAGGTCCACCAGAGGTTGCGACACCGAGTGACCGTCGATATGCCTAGTTCTTCTTCGGGAAGTTCGGTATGCAAGCCTTCTAATTGAGCTATTCGTATCGCTTGGCCGACCTGTGCAGAAATCGATGGTCAATAACGCACAGTTGGAGGAGGGCCGTTAGATTGTACTGGAGGGCATTACTCACATATACGTGCGCCGATTCTCGATGATCAATAGAATATAAGTAGAGTCCAGCTAACGCCAATGTCTCGCTTGCCAACAAACTGTCCTTCCAGAGAGATGCATGGTCTGGCATCAGCGCCATCGCTCGTACAAAGAACTTAGAGCCGGGCGGGTCTTTTACATTCCTGGATTGCAGGAGAAAGGCATTTCCAAATGCCAGAACAAGTAAGAACTGGACGAACCAAAGCCGAGATTCATTTGCCTTCTCGGCGGCATTTCCGTGATAGAACTCGTGTATATGTGCTACGAAAGTATCTTCATCAAAGAATCGATATTTCACCCCAAGGTGAAACTTAACTGTGTTAAATAGATAAAGCGCGTGATCGATTGAGGGCAAGCCACTAATATCAGGAGGGCCCTCGGCGATCGCCTGCTTCCACTGTAGCGGGTATATATCTTTGTCAAGCTGGCTTGGGGTCATATAAGGAGATTCCAGTTGTAGTTTCTCAGTCAACATCACACTAAGCCGCGCGGTGAACGACCACATTGATGTAGGGGCTAGCCAAACTGTACGTATGCTCATTAGTGGCTATACCTCTGTGCTGACATATTCGTGACGGGAATTCGGAGACCTACTCCAGTTCCGTTTGTTCTTATACGTATTCTTGATGGTTCTAGAGGGTAAAGTAAATGGGCTGGTCCAAATGCTGCGCGCATGGTCAATCGTCTTCGGGGGTAAAGGTGGTTCCTCCCGTTGAGGGAACACCGGCTCTATGTCCCTTTAGCCCCCGAAAGTGAACGCAAAGGTTATTAGCAAAGCCCACCTTCAGGCACATTTTCGGCGTCGAGTACCGGCCCAAAAGCTGTGTCAGAAGAACGTTTGGTCGCGGTTGGGCTCTGTTGTTCCTTCGCCTGGCGTCGCAGTTGCTGTAGGTAGCTGGGACCAAGTGAGCGTGGTTATTTTGCTGATGCGTAAGATAAATTTGAAAGTTTTTATCGACGAACCTTTCCGTCACTGTGATCTTGTTGCTTCCTTCCACAAATCGGCATTTGATAGCACGCCGTTGGCAGTTGGCGCACGGTTCTTTGCCAGAGCACTTAATTTTGCTCTGACGGCAAGCAACACATCTGCATATGCCAAGTACCGTTAGTTAGGTTAAAGATAAGGTGACGCAGAGAAAAGTTATTTACGCGTTTGCTGTTCGCCTTAGCTTGCGGGGTTCGATTGAGACCTGCGTCGCCATAGCGAACCGAGAACTAAGATGCCTATCGCGGTGATGTTTGAAGTGGGAGATCGCCACAGGGATCGGATATGAGTTGATAACAGCGAGGGGAGGCGCGTTCGCATTGACCTCGTATGCATGTCCCCCGCATAATTAGAGCCTAGTCTCATCTCCTTCCTCATTGGCTGCCCCAAACGGCTAGAACCGCCCAGTGTATCTTCTTGTGGAGACTCATCAGGATGGCTTGGACGAGTAACTCTCTTCAGCCCTAACCCTAAGCAAACAAGTGCGTTTTTCCACACAGCGTTCGCGTTGGAGTTATTCTTCCTATACACAGAAAGAGCGCCTGCAGATCTTATGGGCTATGAGGTTACACTTACCATATTTGGGGTGCTGCATTCGGGGTACCATTTTATGGTTATCCTTAATTTTGCTTGTTATTTCCTTATTTCTGGAATCGCTTGCCCCTCCTCCTCTGCCCCCATCCTTTATTTTTTTGCTTTCCCCTTTCCCCATGTTTTGCCTCCCTTTTCCTGGGCCCCCCAGTCATCGCATTTCATGAGCCAATGGCATTAAAAGTGGTTCCTTGGGTCGTCAGCTGACGTGGAGCTTGAGCAAAAGTCAGATGCGGGGAGTCAAAAACCAGACACGCAAGAGGATGCCGTCGGGGATCCACATACCAGGACAGGTAAGTGGGATGTAGACTCGGATAAGTACCGTGTTATAACTTATCCCCCTACGCCCCATAGGGTGCTGGAATCCGTCTATGTGGAGACAACTAGACACCTCTCGGGTCTCTTTACCCTATCGCTAAGTGATCACCAGAATGTATGTAAATCAAGCCTAAAATACTTTCTACGGATCGTGCCGAGTAATGCTGGTGTTTTTGGTTATAATATCGGTTGACTCCTAGAATTGCTGTATTATAACACCTTCAAGGAGATATGCTATACTCAACATTTCCAGAAGGTCGTACAGCTCTATTGTGGAGAATTCCATTCAAATCATATGTATACCCGTAGATACAAAGTAAAAATATGCCAGTATAATAGCCTCCTGTATGAGAAAGCTCGGCAGTTTTTCGTGGGAATAGCACTTCGTCTTGTAGAACTCTTTTCTCACCGCCCGTAATAAGGGCATTTTCGGAGACCATTTGGGTGGTTTCATATTTTCTGTTACCCTCTGAGGCCCGCAAGAGAATAATGATCCCGAGAAATCTCAGCATCAGCCAATAGACACTCCCCCTGCGATACAACGACTATGATTACTTAGTACCTTTGAAAGCCCGAGTAATCGTATCATTCTTCCGACGAAAGAGATAGACCCTTAGGTGTTATTCATGCTCACGCTAAATCTAGTCAGGTGCCTCCCATGAAGGGCCAACAGAACGACAGTATAGTAAACTCACTAACAATTTCCCACCGCACAGCTGCTGCGGTAGTCCCATTTGTAAAGTTTGTGCCTCTAAGCTCAAGGTTATTTCCGCGATCAGCTATGCATAAGAATAAATAAAGCTGAGTACGGCGTATAATGCAGGTACCATAGTAGATACTGTGGGGTACTACTGTTCTGCTTCAAGGCACGTTAGGCTGGTGAGCTTTCTCATCGGTGTTAGTATAGAAGCCATTGTATCTTCAGGGTAATATTGTTATATCCACTTTTCTACAGCAGAGTCCATCTCATTAATCTGGTATGAAACTCCAAAATGTGAAAGGACAAGAATACGAGCTTGCATTGTGTATATCTTAGCTATTCGTTCTACTTTCTACGCGCTTATATGTGCTGTGTTGATTGGCTTGGCTTCTTTGGTACTAAAAATAATGCTAATGTTTTTGCAATCTATCGAATATATCGAAAACCCAGCCTGGTGGGCCAGCTCCATTTCCTATAAAAAAACAGGCATTTATGAAAGTTATACCACGTCAAATTCGACGGTCCCCCAGCCCTCAAACGTGCATGTCCAATGACCCGCCTCCTCCATCGGGACAGCCTGTAAGCAACTGCCAGGGAGAATAACTTGGCCTGGCTTGAACTCGATATCATATGCAGCCAGGCGGTTAACCAACCACGCCGTAGCAGAAAGAGGGTTTCCCAGGATGTTCGCGGTGTTGCCCGACATAACCTCCCGATCATTAAAGCGCAATGTGCCCCGGGTGTCGCGCAAGGTTAGCTCGGTCAGCCTCCGTGGCGTACCACCCAGAATCACAGAGCCGGTTGAACCGTTATCAGCCAAGGTATCTGGGAGGTCGATTGCCCAGTTCTTCACACGGGAATCAATAATTTCGATAGCGGGAATCGCATAGTCAACGGCATTTATAACGTCGGCGACGGTGCAGTTAGGCCCGCGCAGAGGCCCACGCAGAATGAAGGCTGGTTCCAACTCCACGAACGGTTTAATATACTGCTTCAGGTTGAGAGTTGTCCCCTCATAGACAAATGTGCTGGCCAGCAGGAACCCGTAGTCTGGATGATCCAGTCCGAACGCATCCTGCATCACCTTGGCGATGTTTCCTAGTTTATATCCAACCAATCGATCCCCGTTCTTAATCGATTCCTCCGCGGTGATTCGCTGAATTTCGAAGCCACCCTCGGCGTCAAGTGCGGGCCATGTTTTGGTAGGGGTTTCAATTGGTGTCTGATTGTTGCGAGCAGTGCGCAAGGCAAGGGAGACTTCGCGCAGTTCACTCGCTTGCATGGTTCCGTTTCAAGAGTTCTCAGAGGCTATTGGTTGAATAGAAAGTGGATAACGTAATGGATTAGGGGTATATAGATATTAAAGATCCTCGAAGATTGCAGGCGCATGCAATAACAAGTAATTCTAAGAATGCTTGGGAATTAAAGCACGAACTGCTCGTTGCGCTGTTCATTTCTTATAATACATAATTCGCAAGGGTATCCCGAAGTCGCTCAATAAAGCACTAGGCATCCTGATTGAACCGTACAACAGTAGAGGTCAATATCCCGCGCTAGTTGATAGCCAGCAGCCGTTCCCCGAGCCTATCTCGGATTCCTCACCCGATGTCCAATCGATCCGTTAAGCCCCTCACTGCTCTCCCGAAACTTCTCGAATTGGATGTACGGAAATTTCGGGAGAGTGCCACATGGCTAGAATATTTCGATTCCTGTTGTGCTGACAGAAATCGGATCTTCAAGTCTTAAAACTCGGGTTGAGGCTAGAACCCTCATCGGATTTCACGGGTTGGACGGGGAATAGTAGTCTACGTTCTGCGGAAGCGGTAAAAAAGCTCCTCGCAGAAACGGCAAGGGTTCCTGGGAAAACGCTGTGTTCCTCTGATATCTTGACTATGTGTTCCTTTTACCCATGGCCGTGAAGTGTATCCCGCACAGCTCCCCGAAGCTTTGGTTGTCTGCGGGACAGCGGTTACGTTTAACGACTAGAATACGCCAGTACCGAGTGAGCCGATAGCCTTCGACATTCCTCAGGTGATTCGACTCACGGTGGCTAATGTTTAGTTACCGACGACGAAGATTGGGGCGCTTGTTAAGACGATACATAGGTGTTTTTGGTTGAATCCACTTACAGTCGGTCTTATAGTCCATTCCAGATGAAATGACAGAGGATTCGGGGTATGATGCGCAGGCCAGAACCTAATGCGGGAAGGGGAGAATGTTGACCCAGGAAATGCGACCTAGCGTATAATGAAAGGTAATATTCCTTACCTATGACTGTCCTTGACTCTCGTTAGGAATGTACAGAATCAGTTGGCCATATAAAGTTAGGTTGCATAATTATCCAAGTTCACAGACTGACAGCACTGGAGTGGGAGTGAGAAATCCCGTGAGGTGGCTTGTGGCTGAGTAATCCCGCGATTTAAATCACGTTGTTGCTTCGGCATCGCTCGTACGCTCGAAACTGTTTCGAGAAATCTACACGAGGCTTACACCACAGAAGATAAAGGCAGCAATGCGTTTTGCTTCCCTCTGACACTCGCCATGAATGGCATTAAACGCCGATCCCGGACAGGCTGCCTGACATGTCGGGCGCGGCGGGTCAAATGTGATGAGCGAAAACCGATCTGCGAGCGCTGCGAATTCGCCAATGTAGAATGCGCTGGATATCCTGAGAAACGGAGCTTGGCTGTTCGGCGATCAATGCGACGTTCGACCTCCACCACTACAACCGCCTCGGTGTCAGACCCGGGCCATCCAAGGGACGCCACGATACGCCCCCAGGTCCGGCTGGACGGTCTGCCGCTGATAGCTTTGCCAAATAACCCCACCTCATTACAGCTGCCGCATGCCCGAGCGCGTGATGTATTAGCTTTCCACCAGTTCTTGTTCAGGACTATGCCAATGTTATTTCCACCGGCGAGCCTCTCCTTCTGGCGAGACTACGTTTGCCAAGAGGCGTGGGGGATCGAGTATGTCTTTGATGCTGTCGTTGCACTCGGATGCATGCACAGAGCCACTTTACTGCTGTCTCAACAGACCGAGAGCGACCGCGATCATGGTTTTGACACCAAAGTCATTGCCGTCCAGATGTATTCAAATGCTTTAAAGGGCGTGTCGGATAGTTTGGCCTGTACACAAATCTCGATGGCTCTTCTCTTAGCGGTGCTGATCCTCTTTGCATATACCGAGGTGAGGCCCATCATACTGGATTAACACCAGCAACTGATGGAATGCTAGAGCTTTGATGGAAACGTCCCGGCAACAATACGTCACATTCACATGGCCAACCACTACTTTCGAGCAATGTGCTCGAGCAGCACCCCGGAAACAGAGCAGTTTAAGACGCCTATTGAGTTGTGTCTCCACGACCTGGATATCATCCGCCGTGTGACCTTGCCGGATCTCAAGGTGATACGAATGATATCACCGCTGTATAGACCAAGCATAATTCCCAGCGATGCGTCGGCGTCATTGCACGAATCTCTAGATTTCTCCCCAAAACATCTGCTACAACAGCTTCTCGATATCGGTTCCATGGACAGCGACATCAAGCCATTGATTTGGTGTCCAGTTGCCGCTCATCGGAGATTGATGCCAGAAGAGAGAATCGTTGGCTTTCTCAAGCAACTCAAGGAGTGGAAGAATACTAATGGAATCCTATTCCACAAGCTTGGTGTTGATGAGGCGCTCTCGGAGCCCATCAACTTTGACCTTGCAACTTTAGCAAACATTTCAATCCCCCCACCGCCGCATGCAAACCTGCCTAGGGACTTTTGTCTCATCCTCGTGCTCTATGTCTTTTACAGAACGAGGCTCTCGTGGGCACTAAGCATTTACAATGGGGGCGAGAGTGATCTCGAGCTTGAAACCTATCATTTCACTTATCAGCTGTTGCGATTTGTCACGACAGCCCTGGATAGCCCACGACCCTCTTCCGATGATCTCCCATTCGGATGCGAGGCCCTGCGAGTAGGGCTCTCACCCATACTCTTTCTAGCTGGGCAGTCCTGTCCGAGGCCAACCTGGCTCCGGTGGATATTATTTGAATTGGACCGCAGCGGCCGAGAAGGGGTGTGTAACAGTAAGGCCTTTGCTACGAGCCTTGAGGTCCTGTCTACTCTCGAGAAACGCGTGCGCCGGGAGCCCAGACGGCCTGATGTGGAATACTTCACCCCGCCACATCAGCGTGTCATTTCTGTCATTTTCCCTGGTTTGAACGGGCGGGGCTACGTCACATACTACGCTCAAATCCGTCCTGGCGAGCAAATAGATTCACAGGAATCTCATATCCCCTTGTGTATCGCCAGTTGGGCAAGTTCTGCCAATGGTGGTAGACCTGCCGTAACTACCTGTGATGGGACGGATGTTCCCTTCAGCGAATGGGTCATGGATCGGCCTCTAGTGAAGGAGTGGGCACAATGGTTGACATTCTCCGAGTTTGATCTTACCCAGACGCTTCATGATCACATCAATGGAAGTCGTCTTTTAGTCGACCGTGATAAGGTGGCTGGTAGTAAGTGGTAAGCTTGGATTTTGGATTGCTGAAGATACGCTACGCTGTAATTACACTATGATTGGCATCATGAATATTGTTCATCAATAAAAACCTTCTCGATGAATTTGACTTGGCGAGAAACCGACAGCTCGCAGCCCATCAGCCACCGAGTCCCCGAAAGCACTAGGCCCGCAGATAAATACGTCTTTGCCGCGAGGAATATCCCTCCAAAAGTCTGGGACGACACGGTCTCTATGAACGCAAATGTTCTGATTTGACTCGAGATTACCGTAATCGAACTCTGAATCGTGGGTAAATATGGCGATGTTGATCCGAACGGTCGATGCTATCCTCTCGAGAGAGGGCCGCATCATATAGAGCATGATGCTTGGTTCTCTTGTTGCAAGGACCAGCATAACGTCGCCTTGAGCCGCGGATCCACGCTCTGCCAGTGCCCTCAGCATAGCAAGGAATGGAGTGATTCCAATACCACCGGCGACCCACAGCGCGTCGAGCTTGTCGTTATCCATGAAAAAATCACCCGTGACGCCAACGATGTCGGCGACAACGGGAGGGTCAAAAACGATACGCTGACCTAGCCGGGTGGACCGGTATTTTCTCAGACAATCAAAAAGAGCACCGGTCACCGCGCCTCCTTTCATTTCTCGCATGGTTAATTCGAACCATGTTGCGTTCTGCTCTTCATGAGCGCTGGAAACCGTCCATGTCCGGACGCGATCATCATTGATTGAGCTCGGGGCAGTGTCTTTCATGTGTTGATACTGAGGCGGTCCTATCCAGTCCATAAAATCAAGCACAATGGCTTGACCGGGGCGGATTCTCAGATCCCCAGCTCCAGGTTTGGAAATGACTTGAAACTTGAATACTGCAAGGTCAGAAGAGACCTGGACTACCTCTCGAAGCTTTGCTTTATGCTCCTTACTGTCCAGGCCCAGGGCACCCGTCTCTTCCACAAGGTATTTGATCTTCGGACTGTATGGACTGCGTTCAACGGGGGTACCATCTTGTTGTCGAACTGGGAGAGCATCTCGGACGAAAACGAAGCCGGTAACATTCACAGTTGTGAGGGCGGCATGTCTTGTCATGATTTCAAGTGCAAGTGGACCTACAAGGTTTTTAGCGGTACCCGTCAAATAGAGAATGTCGCCCGTCGTAAAGGACACGATCGTCAATCCCACCACCCCACTAGTCTCGATGTTGCCCAAAGTGGACATAAATCGATTTCCTGAGTAGTCTGGCACCACGACCGTGCGGCCATCGGACGGACTCACTCGGATAAAACCCGGTAAGCCGCTGCGAGCATTCATACCCACGTGCGGAGGGAACTTGTGCAGATCCGACGGCGATGATTTGTAGGTGGACCCAACAAAGACCGTATCAGCCTGGCGGATAAACGCCACTACTTCTTCTGGAAGTCGGCCCTGCGGTTCCCAATGCCTGTATCGATGTTCAACCTTAGGAAGCGTATTCGGATGAGGGATGAGCTTTCGCACGTTGATGTACTTGGGACAGTTGCTGAGCATTATTAGCATTTGCTTCCTAGTTTCCCGGGTGGTGATCTTCCAGTGCATACCCTGTTGTTTGGGTGACTCTCAAGTGTAGTTTGTAGTCCAGGCTGGACTGGCACTCCACTCTTTGAATAGTCCCGGCGAACTTGTTGCGCCGTCGGGTGGAGAACTCGATTCCCAGACCGGCAGCCAAGGATCTCTGGGCAATTGTGGACAGGGCAGAGCTGGGATCAACCCACGCATTGACTGTGCCAAGTAGTGGGTCTCCATCCCACAGATGAGCATGAATGGAGAGATTTTTTGAGTCTGGGCTATGTACAAAGCCAGGCTCCCCCGTTGACCCCGCGACAATCGCTGCCCACGGCCGCCCGTCTTCGTCCACGGTTGTTATGGGGATGAAGGGCAGCTTGGAAGTATGGAAGACACGGTGCTGCTCGGGCATGATGTTGCGGACCGCCGGCCAGGCATCTTTCACGGCGTTTGTATATCCCAGCTTCCGCTGCATGGAGATCTCGCCTGGATGCCATCCGTGTAGCGCTGTGGTCGTCATGGCGGCAGTCGATGGGTGTAGACCGTGAGCGGCAGATGTCGCCAGTCTTTATCTGGAGCAATCACATATCCGTCTGGAGTCACCAGTAGAACTTCCGACCCACTTTTGTACGATGTCGCGACCGACTTGAAAACAATGACAGAAGGTTGGGGTGGTTAGATCGCGCTGCTCGCTTGCGTCGCTTCCATCGCTTCCATTGCTTGACTCGCTTGACTCGCTTGACTCGCCTCGACATCCCCACTTTGATGATGTCATCTGCTTTGCGGTTGCGGACAATAAGTAGATCAGCTTTAGACCCCAACTTGATCCTGGAATCGTTTTCTATCTTCCATTTCATTCATTATTTCGCTAGTCACGATGGCTGCCCCGATAGCCGTGCCAGTATACCACTATTTCGACCTTGGCCGTCTGGGCCGCGGAGAAGTAGTGAAGCTATTCCTCATGGACGCGGGAATTGAGATCAAAGAGGTTCGCTATCCATACGACGAGACCTGGGGCGAGAACAGTAAGAAGCTCCAGCAGCAGGGAATCACTAGGACACGCAAATTGCCGGCACTGGAGTACCAGGACTTGATTCTCAGCCAGCACATTCCCATCTTGCGTTTCTTTGCCCGGGACTTGGGTCGCTACGATGGCGAAACTAATGTGGAGAAATTCTTGGTTGATGCGGTGTCGGATATTTATATCGACTGGAGGGTCAGGACATACCCATTCGAGTTCCCTGTTCCTCGTTAACCACTAGACAGTCCCAATGGGTGGCGAATCTGACGGAAAAATCGGAAAAGTACAAGAATGAGGTTGCCCCCGAGTACTATAACCTTCTTGATCAGTACTACAGGGACCACGCTGGCCCTTACCTGCTGGGCAACTCGGTGACCTATGTCGACTTTGCCGTCTACCAATCCATCGATAACGACGAGAGAACGGGAACACTTCCGGTATGTCCCTGTTCAGCTATACATGATCCAAAGCTAATACTGTCCTTCCAGTCGTCTCTCCCAGAGTCTCTGATCAAATTTAGAGAAGCCTTCGAGCAGCGTCCCAATATTGCAGCGTACCTGAAGGCGACACAACTGGGCTAGGATCTAGCTTCATCAAGTTCAAAAGCACTCATGGTCAGATAGAGTGATTCTTGATATTGCCTTGCCTGGTAGGCACTGAGACTGTCTTTCTCGGCCCCACTGCTGAGACCCTAGCGCAAATTACGCATTGGGCCGGCATCATCAAGTTGCAGTCCGCTGTAATGTGCCGGCCCAATAGATCTGCGTTAAGGTCTTGACTCTTGGCAGTGCGGTCACGAAAGAGCGTTACACTGTGTCCTGGTCAAGGCAAACTCGAGAATCACTGTAGCCAATGCAGATAGTTCATTCAAAGGAAATAGCCCATGCATCGCTAGCAATTGACTACGTTGAGGTTGTCAGATCTGAAACCAAGCGAAGGAACATGTATACTTACTGGCTGGCCTAGCATTAACCACATCTGGGCCTACTTTACAAAAAAGAAGCATGCGAATATAGTAAGATCTGCGTCGCGGTTGTATGTGTGGGCAAATATATCTTTTGTCCGTAGATACTTCCGGTTTTCTTACTTCACAAATAGTATGGGGCAGAGTCCTCTGCTAGGGAACGAAAGCTGACATGTTAGGGTTCCCGCTACCCAACGCCAAAGTTGGCTACATGAAAGGCGGTAGACGGTGTGCAGTGAATGGGCGGGCCAAAGAGAGCAGCAATAGATAGCGATTTGCGTACAGCCTGGCTGTCAGCCTACCATTCCGCGCATAGGGAGCACAGCCTTCCCTGCTTAATTATGATAGGCTTCCCTTGTATGGCCTAGTATATGCTATAGAATCACTTCAATACTAATATTATATCGGCTAGTTTAGAAAAAAAGTTGCTCAGAGTAGAAAAATAGTTACGTTAATGTAAAATAGAAGAGATACGCGGATAATTGTTCTACTAACCTAGTTAGGTAATTAAGATGTAGGCACGGACTGGGAGGCTGTACGCAGATCAGTCCCCCCTATAGCAAAAGGCTTGCACCAAACTGTCTCCTTAGCGGCGGGGGCCGTTCGCTAAACCGTCAGCCCTACAGCACCAGGGAATATCTGCACGTTGCTTCAGGATTATTCAAACATGATGAATCAAGCAGCTTTACTGCCAAAAAAAAAAGGTTCAGGCATACATAAAACATTAAGGGGCGACTTCTGCTCTCATAACTTAGGTTTGTGCAGGCCTATGCTCGATCTGGGTACATTCTGCATGGACCGATACAACTCTAATGGTAGCAATTTATCTGCAGCTGAAGCCATGAATATTCATATGGTTTATCCCTTCATAACTAGCTGGGCCTATTAGGCGGGGGCCATTAGGGAATCGAGAATAAGCTTTGATATATATTCGAGGAGAATAACGCTAGTCACAGTGGTTCCCCATGCGAGACCCAAGTTACGAGATGCTATTTTTACTATTCAGTCGCAGAGATGTGCCCCATGACCTAGAATCCGTTAAGCGATGGGACCAGATCAATGCTCAGCTGAAGCGTGTGGAGAGGAAATTCGTGCAATAAATATAGTTGGAGACCAAGCATTGCGGCTACTCGCATCTTGGGTGCCTCTTTGGGGATAGTTTATATGTCAGCACAGCCTGTGCCGCCAGCCTATCATAGCGCTGCACAGGCACGCACATCCCCACATCTCTCCAGATCTGCCCTATCTCAACCATCTCGGGTCTGCCCCAGCAGCCATTCAATGCGGCTGAGCACGGCTTGCTTGAGCTTCATTTTCGGCCCCAGGAGGAGAAAGCAACGACTGGCATGTGTTGGAAGCCATGAAATTAGCACTAAAATAAAAAGTCTATGCTCACTCTAGGTACAACATCAGTGATATACTATAAAAACGAAGCCATATGCCACTCCGACTTCTAGGACACAAGTCTACTTTGTCTTTCAAAATGAACTACAGTGACTTGAGCTTAAACCAGAGTGAAGCGGATAACATGACTGCGCAGGACAGCAATCAGCCGCCAGAGGCCGATGGCCCCCCTCCCTTGCCTCTTGATCTCCATGAGCACAAACTCTCAATATTCCTGAACTGGGGTTTCATATTGCTCACGTCCTGTATTGTGCCGTTGGTGCTCTACCCAAGTTTACATTGGGGGGCGAATTTATCTATAAAGATTTGTGGGTGTCTCCAAATATTCTCTTGTCTATATCAGATGAGCTGACAATTAGCTGTCTAAAATCCAGCCCTGAGTGTAGCCAGCGCCATACTAGGAGCGTCGACCTTATTTTCGCTGGGCATGCGAACATGGCGACTATTTAAACCGACATCGAATTGCCGACCCCTTAAATCAGAAAGTCGTTGGAACGTATGTTTTCTCTTTCTTTTCTCTCTTTTCCCCACCAATGTAAAAATAGAGGAAAGATCTGCTAACAATCATATAGTTTGACTTCTTCCACTGGAACTATCTTCTAGGCTTTGTACTCGTCACAATCATTATCGTGATTGGCTTGACCGAAGAGCCTCCGAGTGTCCGAATGAATTCTTTGCCTCCCTCTATTCTCCTCGTACAGGTTGGCTTCACCCTAGTCATTACCGGAATTCTGGCAAAGCTTGGCGTCCGACAACCATTCCCCGTCTCCTCCCTTCCGGCAGGTGAAGTTTTTCGTCCAGGCGTCCTAGTAATCATCGAGGATGTCGTTGCAGTCGATGGAGGCAGGGGCAAGCCTTATCGCGCAGCCCTGATGACAAGATATGCAGCTAGCGTGCGGTTCCAACGCCTAATGGAAGCGTTGAATTGGTTCTGGGGACTCGGTGGATGTCTGGTGGGCGTTCTTTTGATCGCTGTGATTTCTTCGGTTCGCGACCAGACCTTTGCTTTTGGATTGGGTGAGTTTCTTATGTCAATATCGTAAAGACGGACTGAACTGACGCTTTCCGTTTCTGGTTGGTAGGCTGGGTAATTCCATGGATCTGGGCTGGTGTCTGGGCGGTCATCACTACTTATTGGGTGAAGTCTGCTCTGCGGGAAGAGAAACGGTCCTGGCCTGAGGGCCGATGGACAAACGCTGTGTAGGATGCTGTTTTCGAGAGATGTTCTATGAGACATCTAGGACCAGTTTCTATGTTCAGATATGCCAGCGAGGAAGGAGAAGATAGCCATACATCCGCGGTCAATTGTGTATATTTTATGGCTCCAACATAGCTGCTGTGGTAAAGTAACGATGCAATCGATACGATTATGGCTACTATGGATTACCAAAGAAAGCCCTAAATTAGCGTAGTAATCGAGATAGAATACACAAATAGTAGGGGCGAGCATACGAGCCAAGCCGACCAAGGATGATTTGCATCTGGAGTAGTCGGATGGATGTTCAGTGACACTGACCTGCTTAGGCTGTTAGCAGAATATATTCTTAGTATCGTAAGATAATTTAACCTATTATAGACAAGCAGGGCATCTGAAGATCCAGTCCAAACCGATTGACATACATCTAAGTCAGAACTTCTCCAACGATAATGTACGCTAAATGATATCAACTCTATAAAATGGTAAATGTGCAATCCGCATCATCGAACCCGCTCCCCCCACTGAGCGTCCACAATATCGCCTCCATAAGAGATTCCCCTAGTCTTCATGGCTACGAGTACACCCCTACTCCACTCCCATTCAGCCTCCCACCCCATTTGTCGAAAGGCTGAGAAGGCCGTCTTCAACGGAAAGATCAACCACTGCAGGCCCAAAAACCCGCTTTTTGGCTGCGTAAAATACGGGACTGACTTGGCGATATTGCAAGCACAGGCACCAATGATAACATCGCTTTCTTCGGGCGTATCCGAGAGGCCACACAGGACGCTGTGCACCAGGATGCGCAAGGCCCAAAAGAAACCTAGGCCGTCGGCGATGTGGATATTGAGGAAGTCAAACGACGTCTCGAAGGGGCCTGGCCGGATGTCGGTAGAGCGGGCCATCAGCTCAGCCGACTCTTCCCAGTATGGGAGGGTAGGGAAAAGGGTTAGGAGGCGGGCATGCCAGGCGCTGAACCGGTCATCTAGGTGCTGGCACCTTTGCCAGATCTGTGCCCGGCGCCGGTCGTTAGCCAGATCTTGGATTGTGTGGAGCTCTTCAAGGATGGGTGGCAGAAGCAGCCCAATATCGTAGAGTTGCTGGATATAGTCTTTTGGTTTGGACCCCCAGGGCTCGATGCACCAGCGCTTTTCGCTTAAGAAGGAGCCCTTGAAGAATTGAAGGCCGCGGATCATCTACAATCCTTGTCAGCATCAACTGCCAGCACGATATTTGGCAACATGGCGTAAGGACGGAAACAAATATGAGCTCACTCACCGCGCTCCTCCTAACTTCCCCAAACAGTGCCTGGCCCAACTCGCTCTCATACTGACTGGAGTTGAATCCTCTCAACTGCACCAACTGGTCGACCCCTTCCTCATGACTCGTCCAGCCGACGACACTTCCCATCGTGCCCTCATGCAGCTCATACGTCCCTAAAACCCGTATCGCGGCCAGCGTTTCATCCGTCAGTGCGGTATTTCTGTCATTGATCGCATTTTGCAACGCTCGCAGAGCCTGTGTATGTGCGGCCATGCCTTGCATCAGTAATGCCTGGTCGCCGTGGGCTCGCGCAATTTTGGTCATGCACAGAGCCTGCAGGGCGGTGGAGAGAAGAGGGCCGCGCCTAGGGAGAGCAATGGCGATCCGCATCCATGGTGCAGGGGGCACGGTGATGTTGGAGTGATGGCTGAGGGGTAGAATCGGTGAAGAGGGTAGAAAAGCGACTAGAAATGTATGGAGCATGCCATCAACATAGATCGCCGCGTTGTTGATCTGTGGGGGTATTTGCTTCGTCAACGTGGAGTTCGCCCCGCATAAAGTCTCCCAAGGAGCAGGCCCTTGGCACTGTTCTTGGCCTTTGCGAAGCAGTCCCTGAGGCGTCCGGTGGATGAAGGCAATATCCTTGTCGAAGCCCTCGCAGTGACGGCCGCTTTTCTTGCATTGTCCGCATTGTGGTTCCTGCAGGTCGCACTATGCAAAGCTTAGCATATCCCATGCCGACTTCAATTACTACTAGGTATCTAACATACCCCGATCTTCCGTCGTCTGCATGTCTTACATCCCTTAGATCGACCTGGGATACCCACCATAGCTGACTGATCGAGCTTCTGCCTTATAAATTCCCTATGATCTGAAGAGACGCAATGGTGTGACCGGATCGTGAGTCTTTCGACCTTTTAAAGGCGCCAAGACGCGCGGAGGGGCAGACATGGGGGCGATTTCAGCCGCAACGAAGCTGTTGGGAGCAATCGGCATGATACTTTCCCTCATTTGGGGCCCAAGACGCGAAACGTGCAGGAGACTAACTCACTCTTTACCAGTAGGCTGAAACTACCGGTGTCTTCACGACCCGCACCGCCTGTATCTTCTGCCGTCTGTTAGTCTATTTTTATTTTGTTATTTTTAATTAAGTTAGCTTATAATTCTTGTATAGACATAAATGACGCTAAAATGAGCAAGAAAGAGCACATAGGGTTTCATAGGTGATTGATAAAAATGCTAGATATTTCGCAAGAGGTTGAACCGCCGGCAGGACTCATGTTGTCATTTGTGTCTGTAGATTACAAGACTTGCTCATGCCGAGATAGCAACCGACCCTGTTCTAAGGTTATTTGTATACCCTTACTATATTCCAGTTCAATCAGTACAAACTAGTTCGCCGCTTTGATGGATTTTCTAGTGCCTTTAGGGCTGTTCTAGCAACGGGGGTCAGTACCGGTAGGGCTCAAGTGGTTATATGTAACCTGGGAAGAGCGGTCTCACAAAAGCATGACGCAGTCTACCAAACTATATAACATAGGTAGCCGATCGAAAGTATTGACAGCTACACAAGTGTTAGGGTTATAGATCTTATCGACTGATGGCGTACGCCGAGAATGGCGAGCCTCGGAAGTTCCCAAAGCGGTATAAAAAATGAGAGCACCACTGATTATGTCCCCGCAGTCGACTCTGTTCAATGCGGGGATATAATATGCTTAAGAACGGCATTTATCTATCTTTGACAAGCTACCAAGGCATAAAGAGAGAAGAACAGCTCCTACTGACCATCGCGTCGAACTTAGACCATAACCATGACTCGGCTTCCACTCCCAGTACCAGCCCCAATCGATCCCGCATACCAACCCACAGCATCCATAGAAAAGGTCCCTTCCACAACCCCGATTGAATACATTCTCGCAATCCTCGAACGGGACGGCGGTGTAATCCTCACAGATCTTGTTTCGAAGGACGAATTATCCGCGATCGAACAGGACCTCCAACCCTGGAACCAAAAGCACCGGCGTCACCTCGACCCAACTGTTGATGGCGATGCATTTACCACGATTCCTCCGCAGACAACACTTATCCCAGGGTTAGTTGGGAAATCCAAAACGGTCGCGCAAATCTGCGAACACCCTGTTCTCGAACAATTGCGACAACGAATCCTCCGCGATGACTTTGTTCTATACCGCGAGGGCAACGCCGAGCCCAATACGCTTGACCCGTTGCTGAGTCTCAGCGTATCGATGAACATCGGCTACGGAGCCCCGAGGCAGCTCCTGCACCGTGACGATAACGTTCACAACATCCGCCACACGCGGAATCCATTTGTCCCATGGAGCTTCAAGCAGGCGAGCCAGTTTGGGTGTTTAATCGCCGGGTGTGAGGTGACGAGGGAAAACGGGGGGACAATGTTCGTCCCGGGAAGCCACAAATGGGATGATGACCGGTGGGCTCGCGCCGATGAGGTTTGCTTTGCAGGTATATAATCCCTATCTACGTGAGTCACGATACAATAAGAGGCGCATGTTAACTGAACAGAAATGTCGCCCGGCTCGGCTTTGATCTTCCTCGCTTCGGCCTTCCATGGCGGCGGGCATAATTCTGTGCCTGATTCTGTCCGAACGATGCATAGCTTATTCTTTATTCGTGGCCATCTCCGCACCGAGGAGAACCAATTTCTCGCTATTCCAAGAAGCAAAGTTCGCGAAATGAGTCCCAAGATGCTGGAACTGTTGGGTTACAAGAAGCCGACCACGGCACTGGGCATTGTCGATAATATGAGCCCGGATGAGGATGTGGATGGCATCTGGGAGAGGGCAGTACAATAAGAATCCATTGGTGGGCTTATGCGCCCAGACACCTGATAAATTATGTCTTTACGTCTGAATATCGTGCTTAATCTTGTCTCTACCCTTGTACAGGATGAAATCGTATGATTTATTAATTTGGTTTTGCGCAATATACTAAGTAGTTTCACACCACAGCTATCTTCCTATTTCTCAAAGCTTATTTTGCACCCATATATCCTGCAAGACAAGCGAGGAGGACTGGCGAACAGCAATCTAAGGTAAGCCGCTACTGACAGGTAGATATAGATCGGCACATGCGCCAAATTTCGAAGCCAAACCTGGAGCCGGTGAAGTATCGCCAGATCGTAACCATGTCCCAGGAGCATATTCCCACGCTGAGTAGATTATGCTTGTTCTTGCGCTACCAAATTCCATGGTGTACAGAATAATTCCTATATGATACCCAAACCCCTTTTCCACATAATTCTACCCTAGATATTCCGCTGGGAAATCCTCCCGCACATGTCCCCAGACGCGGTGGGAAAAGATTAGTACTTAGACATTTCAGAAAACCCGATCAAAAATACTACCGATAACTATAACACCGACAGACCATATCCCAGCTGTGAGGACTAGTGTATTCCCAGGGTATATGACCTAAATAATATGTACATGAGATGATAAGCTACACTGGCAGGACATAAAGCATCCCGAAGATCAGATAAATGGGCAGTTGCCATATGAAGTCCTCGACCTAGCACTAGACAAAAATCCAATTTTCCCCTTGTTCATACAAATATGCAATCCAGGGCTGTGATGCTCCCCCAGGGGTGGTCTGTCCTTCCCAAATCTTCTTAAGAATTTCCAACGCGTATACTACATTCTGAGCGCGCCAAAGCCTCCACAGATGGTCCAACACCTCCATAATCGCTGATCTCTGGTGCTCAGTTCGTGCCTCAGCACCGATGATGAACGCCGGCCATAACAGCCCTTTGAAATGAATGTTCCCGGGGCCGACCGATGTGAAATGTGCGATGATGGAATCAAGTGAGCCGAGTATATGCCATTTAGCTAAGTAATGCTGCTGTGATTTGTGGGAAAAGGCTTGCGACATGTAGATCAATGCGGCGGCTTTGTATATGCATGCTACATGATATCGGACGGTTAGGTGAGACATATTGTGAGTCGTGAAAGCCCATTTTCGAGGCGAGAAGGTCTCGACCTGAGAGAACAGGTGGGCTACAACGTTCGGGTCCGGGGCGACAGGGCCTGAACAGGCGGAGTTGACGGATGACAGTATATAAAGGAGGTCTGCTGGACAACCCGTCCATGTTAGGAATTCGGAGCGCTTAAGAATGTCAATGATCGGTATTGATGTGAAGAGAGGTTTATACTGCTGTTTGGACTTGACCAATGTTGACCCGAGAATTTCGAAACTGAGATGTTAGATATACACCCGTGGAATAGGGGTGATGGTTTTTACTAACATGGCATAGCTGGTGTCGAAATATTCATAAAATTGGGAAAATGCAGCCCTTATGCTTGTCGACTGTGCTAAGTCCATGGACAGGATTTGGGTCTGCATAATCTCTTTCAATCCATTGAGATGATATGCCCAGGTGTTTCTCCCGCTTTCCAAACACGCCAGCCAAATGAACAGGAAGACTGAAGCAATAACCCCATACGAGTCTTGATACGGTGCCTCGTGGTACCTAGTTCTCAACAGATAAAGAGCCTGCTGTTTGTGATAGAGATATTCGTAGAATCGGGGTGAGTTTCTTGCCCCTTCCACGGTGTCCAGTTCTCCAAGAAACTGCTCGTTGCCAATTAATCGGCTATTACTCAACTCTCGCAGCGCCTGGTGTAGCGCTGCAATGGAAACCATGATATGGCAAAGACCCCGACTAGAAGGGATCAGGCTCATAAATTCTTTGAATGGATTATTGGGCCCTAGGTCATATATCACACACTCTGGGCTGCAATTTCGCTCGACTACACACCACCATCAGTATGTCCCCTTGCCACGTTGGGTGAATCTACGTACAATATGCGATATACTCTCGCATTGGCCGCGTTAGATCTTGCAAACCAGGGTCAATTAGTAACCGACCGATTGACATTGGTGATCCGACGCTTGGCACGGTCTTCCCCATCCATTTGCCGCGACTGGCGACGCTATTCGTCCACCGGAGGGGTCGTTCCTTGGCGTACCCAAGGCATTGATCTTGCATTATCTCACACTTCTGACATGCTGGCAGCAAGCGATCGCATCTTCTGCGACGGCGACGACAAGTCCAGCATGATTCTGCGGCGTAAGTCGAGGATGACTCGTCCATCGCCCGAGGTGATTCATGCCAAGGGGAGTGTGCCGTTAGAGGTTGTAGGAGTGAAGATTTAGGGCCGGGAAGAGTCAACCGTGGCCCTCACTATCCCTCTCTCGGCAGCCAAGACACACCACCTCTGCATGCTCCACTCTTGAAGCAAGATGGCCAATGGGCGTTCCGTATAAACAAAGGAGTCATGCTTTCCTGCCTGAGGTGTCGAGGCAGCAAACCATCAACTCATTCACTTTTCATTCCCGAGATCAAGGAGCGACTCCAGGCGAAACCGCGAATCTAATACACAGTTTTGACTTTGCTGTAAAAAAACAAAACCCGATACCTGCCCAAATCGCTCGACGTAAAAGTAATCACTCAGGGGGAAAAGGCTGTGGTATTACTTAGGGCATCACATCTCACGAAAATATATCTCCGAGCCGGCCCAGCTAGAGTTCAGGTCACACTTTATAAGAGGAGAATACTAGGGTCTACTGTAAACAAATTTCTGGTGCTAGAGCTACGTCCACATTTTATCTCTCGAACTGACTATAGTTCATCGGACTAATAGCTTAAATCGACCCAATTTTTATAGTCGTCTCCTAAAACTGTTTCCTTGGTCACCGCAGCATCAATGGTACTCAGATACTCTCGGTCCGATGTGTCGGATCCAGCACCAGTGTTGTTGAACTCATAATAGAGAGGCGTCGCACCATCCGCCATAGAATGCCAACCTTTGGCGTTGATAATGTCGGGCAGGACTGAGTACTGATAAATCACGCGGGCGAGGACGCGCCAGGGTCGGCCCAGGTACACATCGCCAGTCAGATCCACTCCTGACGCTGCTTTGATGTTGCAGTGGTCAATGGCATACCAAGCGGTGTCCGAAGTGGTCTCACGCGACATGGCGGTGATGTAACCAGCACCATTCGAGACTATATCGCAATTTTCAAACCAGGCAGAGGCGTCGCCAAAGATATAATCGACAGCTCCTGGTATGATATTAACTCCAGTCTAGATCTGGTTAAATGAAAAATGACCACGAAAAACGCACCTTCAATCCGAGAATTGATATAGTACTGATGGCCGGCTTTGGCATACAAAGTATCCTGATACCCTGTGAATTGGCATGCATAAAAACCAAGTTGGTCAGCATTTGCGACGAGGCTAATATCGGTAACAGCTGCTCGTTAGATCTCTCTATGGTTTCTCTTACGGATAGTGGAAAAGAGTAAACGCTTACGCAACGGCCTGCGCGCCTGACCCATATCCATTCGCTATATTGATATTGTACACCGAAACCAAGTCCGACTTGATATTGATAGTGGCACTGTTATCGAGGGAGCCAGCCTCCGGAGATGATATGGTATGAGTGATAGTGACGGTATTCTGCTTATAGGTTTGTGTATCTGTTGTCTCCCCGTATAATGTCAAGTGGCCCGCATAGTCAATAATCAGCTGCTCCTCATACGTGCCAGCTGCAATGAAAATACATGCGTCTGCCGTCGATGACCCTAGAGCGCTGAGAGCATCGCCGATAGTTGAATAGTGGCCAGACGTGCCCACGGTAGAACACCCGGATGGCGCACTGGTTCGACCTGTGTCCCTGGGTAGCACAGCTGCACAGGTGCCAAGACTGAAGCTCAATAGAGCAATTTTCAGGAGGGAACCGTGCATGTTGGGTCCGCGTACAAAGGTGATAGGTGAATCGAGATATAAGCAATGCCGTACCCAACTGGTAATGATGTTCATGGGCATGATTTTAAACCCTGCACGACGTGTCCGGGACTCAACCCCAGACATTGTCTCACATGCCTATCACGAGCTCTAAATCGTATTCAGAGATGATCAGATATTCCAGAATTCTTCCATCAATCGGCAAAGTACAAGTCCCGGAGTTCGCGGAGTCCCCACAGGATAAAGGCGGGCGCTCATTTAGCCGGACTATTCCCGCCCAATGTAATCTTCCCCGGACGACGATCAATTCCCCTAATCTCGGTTGGAGAATTTAGGGCAATTTAAACAAAACAAGCTTCAGGCAGAGCCCGGATGTCACGGACAATCTCTGTGAAGAAGTAGTTTCTCCGTAAACAGGCCGCCCTACCCGGAGTCCTGGACAAGCCTCGTGTTGACATGGTACATGTGATCGACAGGAGTGACACAATGGTGAGACGTTATTGTGATTGGAGGCGATGGATTTGGTCCTTGAACTATATATCTGGCCTTGCTCGACGGGATCTTTCAGTGGTGCAAACTGAATAAGCATCTGTGAACCTCGTGTGATCAGTGCGAAAATGATCAGCCTCAATAGCATTTTCCTGCTGTCATTAGTTGGCCTTAGCAGAGCTGCCCCATCGAGAAGCGAAACATCCCCCGATAGAATTATCAAGCCTCGTGCTGCTTGCACCCCCACTGCTGGTGGAAGCTCCTCAACCGATGACGTTCCGGCAATCCAGGAGGCAATCACATCATGCGGCGACGGAGGTACGATCGTCATCCCCGCCGATACGACGTATTACTTGAATAGTGTACTCGATTTCAAGGGATGCTCAAACTGTGACTTCCAGGTGGAAGGTTTGCTCCAGTTCACCAGTTCCACAGATTACTGGAATGGAAAGACGGCCATGATCAGTGTCTCGGACATTGACGGGTTGAAGCTTCGCTCGGTAACGGGCTCTGGTGTGATTGATGGGAATGGGCAAGAGTCGTACGTTGCTTGTCACTATTATCTCTCTGGATAATGACTAACTCATTTACGCAGGTGGGATAAATTCGCTGAAGACAGCAGCTACAAGCGCCCGACCCTGCTTTATATCACCGGCGGCAGCAATATCGAGGTGTCCGGTCTTCGACAAAAAAACCCTCCCAATGTGTTTATTTCCGTCAAAGGTGACACATCAAATGCCCAGTTTACAAGTCTGATTATGGATGCTACCTCAAATTCGGACAATCTTCCAAAGAATACGGATGCCTTTGACATAGGCGCCAGCACATACGTGACAATCTCATCGGTCGCTATCACGAACGACGATGACTGCGTAGCGTTCAAACCGGGCGCAAATTATGTAACTGTTGAGAATGTGTCTTGTACAGGATCCCATGGCATTTCGGTGGGCTCACTTGGAAAGTCTAGCGACGATACCGTCCAGAATGTTTATGCCCGCAACATTACAATGATCAACTCGAGCAAGGCAGCAGGCATCAAAACCTACCCCAGCGGTGGAGACCATGGCCTATCAACGGTGAAGAACGCCACATTCGAGGATTTTATTGTCGATGGCTGTGATTATGCCTTCCAGATTCAAAGCTGTTATGGCGAAGATGACACATATTGTGAAGAAAACCCCGGCGACGCAGTGCTGGAAGGAATTGTCGTTAAGGGCTTCACGGGCACCACGAGTGATAAGGAGGACCCTGTGGTAGCTAATCTGAACTGTGGGTCCAAGGGCACCTGCGATGTCAGTATCAGTGGCTTTGAGGTGAAGGCTCCTTCAGGGGATGCGAAGATCCTGTGTGGCAACACTCCTTCTGACCTTGGCGTCACCTGTAGTTCAGGTGCATCTGGGTAATACCATAGCCTCCTAGTTTGACCTAGTGAATTTCACGTTAGGTGCTTGAGCTTGATTTGCAAATTAAAGCGAAGAAATAGACTTGTTTCGACGAGGGAAGTTCAGCCTTTGTACATATAGAGGAATGCTCCTCATGAACTCCCCTGGCCTGTAGGTCGACCTAGTAGGGGGCTCATAGATCCATTTCAGATAAAGTGAATTCTGCTTGCTATTGTTCCAACTTTAGTTTGATGTAGTGTCTACCGGGAGAGCTGCAGCATAGACATAGCATAAAATATAGCTCACGTAGCTACAGTCCCTTAAATCTGCCAATGAAGTTCTCGTAATTCTTCCATTAAATCCATTCATGTAAACTTTGAAGTCTATCAATGTCCATGTGCGCTTAGCTGTGAAATTACCGAATAGCTCCCCTTTAACTATCAAGCTCCAGACTCCTCAGAATCAGCTCGACCTCGGTATCTGCCGCTTCGAGTATATGCTCGGGTGGGTATTGCGGCTGCCAGCCGATCTGCTTGCCATGGACAGCAGTAAAGGTACACCTGGTGTACGTTAACAGATATTCGAGGATAGCATTGAAGATAGCGGATTACATACTTCCCGCCCACCTGGAAAGGCACAATAGATGGGTCCACCCCGAGTGCTTCAGCCATTCCCTTAAGGGCTGTTTCGTCTGCCTGTTCTACCGTACTATCATCAACCACACCACGTCTTGCGAGAGCTTTCGCAAAAGCGTCATAGATGTCATTCCAGGCTATACTTCCAGAAGCAGCAAGGAAAAACCCGTTCTTGTTATATCCAATATCGCTACCGAGCAAGATTTGCCGTAGGATCTGCAAGTAGAGGGCAGCATTGTCACTAACGTGGCAAACAGGCCAGATCTGGCGGGCATGTTAGCGTAATTACAGAAAGCCCTTGATGATCCACATGCAACTTACAGGATCATCTGAATCGACCTTATAGACTCGACCAGTCTTCTTCGCGGCCTTCACGACTGCGACGTCCTGTATAGAAGTGCGGTTGCCGAACCCCTCTCCCTCTCCATATACTATGCAAGGAGCAAGTATGTAACCTCGCACTCCGTTCTCCTCTGCGGTATCAATAACTGCGACATTCGTTCTAAGACCCTGTTCAGTATATTAGCGACCGTGTCGCTGTATGCACCGAATTAGGAAGCTTTTTACCTGGGCAAACCACTTATACGGCGGGGCAGCACTTTTTTGGATATCGTAGAGCATCGGGTCGGTATCAAGTAAAGGTCTGTCATGTTGAACGCCTCCATGCCGACTGAATTGTTTGGCGCCGGTGGTATGTACGAAGTGTACAGTTTTACCCGTGCGTTCTTTTACCTTTCCAAGGGCCCTGATCATCACTTGCTGACGTGTCTGATTGTAAGCGTCGATGAGGAAATATATCACAGAAATCTCTCTGTCAACAATTGCGGTCGTAATTTGAACATGGTCGTCAACATCGCAGAACAAAGGCTCGGCGCCGTATTCTTGCACGCATCGGGCTTGCTCTTCAGAGCGAACAAGAGCATAAACCTTGCCGTATGGAGGTAAATCTGCCCGTTTGAGGCGCGCCAATAGCGTACCCCCAAGATAGCCCGAGGAACCGGTCAGGAGGATGTTGTGAATCATGGTTGATGTGAAAATGTTGCTTGGTACTGCACACGGCGGCTGATCCGATATTCTTATAATTAGCGTCTGTACTCGGGAGTAGCATGTTATCTATGGTGGGTGGAGATATGCATGTCTTCTGCCGAATCCTAGGCCTCGATTGGACTTCGAGCAGACCCGATTATCAACGTCGAGTTATTAATAATCACTAATTAACAATTCCATACATATAATCCGCACTCCGGTCCGTGATGCGAGGCGTACAGTGTACTCCGTAGATTTAGTTTACCCCACCGTAAGCTGACCTTGAAGCATTAATACCTACATCGCATTGCTGTGCCCTTCGGATTTGTGTATAGAAGCTTCCTATACTCCATGGAGACTGATCTACTCAATTAAGCTGCTTGCCAAGCATTTTATAAATCTAATATGTGTAAAGCACCATAATAGATACCCCTGTCTTTACTCCGACTGCAACTGAAATTGGACGCCCCTCTGAATGACAACCTGCGAATCACTGTCTCGTTTATTTTCTTTTCCTCTATTTGTTCAGGATGTGTACGAGCCTCACTGGCTCTTAATATTACCGCATCCGCATGTCGTAGTGATCAGCCGCCAAGGACGAGACTAGTCAGCTCAGCGCCACGTCGAACGCAAGGGACCGACTCTTTCTGCGCGTTTCTTTCCTCTTTGGAGTTGTAGTTTTGATATCCACGGTGGTACTTCACCACACCCGAGGGACAGTAAGAAACAAAGGATTACCTTTTCATATTGACACCAAGGTAGATATGAAGACCTCACTGTGGCTAACCCTCCTCGGCGTAAATTTGTCTCTTGCCTTGGCCGTCGGGACTGACTTCCCAGCCTCATGCCAAGCCTTTTCACCCGATACGAGGGCTGCGAACGCACATCGTGAGTTCACTGAATATGTGCCCGCGGGGACAAATCTCAGTTTGCCGTACAATGATGCAACATGTGCTCGCCCGAATCAGGTTGTCACAGTGGACCTTTGCCGTGTCGCATTATACGTGGAGACGTCCAACAGATCGGGCGTTACCACAGAAATCTGGCTCCCAAGAAATTGGACGGGAAGGTTTTTGGGGACCGGAAATGGTGGTATCGATGGTTGTACGTTGATACCCCCTAGTAAACAGAGGTCTGTGATTATCACAGTGTTCTGATAACGCTGACTGAACAGGTATAAAATATGAGGATCTTGCGTACGGGGCCGCAAATGGATTCGCCGTTGTCGGGTCGAATAACGGACACAATGGCACGACTGCTGCCTCGTTTTACCAGAACTCGGATATTCTTGCAGACTTTTCTTGGAGAGCGTATGTCATGTTGTCGCATTGTGTCCATGCAGGTCTAGAAAGCTGACTGTTAGCAGACTTCATCTTAGCACAGTGATTGGTAAACAGGTCACTCAGGCATTCTATGGTCAATCGCATACAAAGTCATACTATCTGGGCTGCTCCTTGGGTGGACGGCAAGGCATTAATTCTGCAGTGGAATTCCCAGACGACTTCGACGGCATTATCGCGGGCTCACCCGCAGTGGACTTCAACAACCTTGTCTCTTGGAGAGCAAGTTTCTTCCCAATTACTGGCTCCGCTAACTCTACTGACTTCATAAGTGTATCCGCATGGAAGGATCTGATCCACGCGGAGGTATTGACACAGTGCGATACACTTGACTGTGTCAATGACGGAATCATCGAGGATCCCACTTTGTGCAATTTCCGTCCAGAAGTATTAAAGTGTACGGACGATAGAATAAATAATTGTCTCAGCCCTGCGCAAGTAGAGATCGTGCGGAAGGTCTTTAGTCCGATGTACGGCGAAGATGGACAATTAATATTCCCAGCAATGCAACCAGGGAGCGAGCTAGAGGCCGCAGACCAGCTTTATACAGGGAAGCCATTCCGTTATTCTAAAGTAAGTCCCCCTAATATCAATGTGATCGTGTACTTATACATGATAATAAGGAATGGTTTCAATACGTGGTTTATAACCTGTCATGGGATCCAGCTGAGTTTGATGTCCACGACGCAAAGGTCGCGGATGACTTGAATCCGCAGAATATCAGGACCTGGCCGAACGACCTATCAAACTACGAAAAGCGAGGAGGAAAGATAATCACCTTCCATGGGCAGCAGGACGGTAAGATCACAAGCTTCAACACGGAGCGGTTTTACAATCATCTTGCGACAGCTATGAACATGTCTTCCTCCGAGCTTGATAACTTCTTCCGCTTTTTTCGCATCTCAGGCATGTCCCACTGTAGCTCAGGGCCGGGCGCATGGGCATTTGGACAGGGTGGTAGCCCTGCTCCAGCGATGACGCCATTTAATGGGAATGAAAATATCTTGGCTGCGTTGGTGGCTTGGGTGGAACACGGGGTAGCCCCAGAGACAATCACGGGGACAAAGTACGTGGATGATAATCCAGAGCTTGGGATATCGTTCCAGCGTAGTCATTGCAGGTTCGTGATTCAGTTGAACCATGGAAGACATGAGTTGTGTTATTAATATCACACAGGTACCCACTGAGAAATACTTACATTGGAGGCAATCACTGGGAGTGTACTTTGCCATGACAGTTATTCACTGAAAGCTATGAGTCAAAGTACTTCCTATCTTTCCCGTACATGTCGCTGCCTTGATTCATATTGGCCACCTATTGGTAGCTTGTTTGATGGTGGCGCAGGTGGCGTTCAATTCACTGGGCCCTTGTCTTTCTGTTCCTGATGATCACTGTTAGATTTGTGTTCTTTCTCTCGCGTAACATTCAAAATACCCTTCTCGCGTATCTCGCGTTCTTCCACCTTCGCACCCTTAACTTTCGTGTGTCTTGGCCGTGCCCTCCGTATATGATCCCATAAACTCGATGAACAATCTGGTATTCAAGCATTACCACCCCACAGTCACATCAGAGGAAATGCACGGAACACGTCGATTGCGACGGGGAAGCCGCCATCGTCAACCTTCGCCTAAGAGACAGAGGACTGAAACGCCTGATGCCTCTACATCCGCAAGTATAGCACAGCCGGCAGCTGAACTGTCTGAGGCGAAGCCTGCCCAGCCCAACCCCCCTGTCGACAGTCCCGATGGAAGCAAAAAGCAGCCTACCCCTGAGACCAACCAACGTGGTGGTGATGAGAAGACCCCAAACGAAAGACACCATGTGAACCATGAACAGCACCGTAGCATTGGTGGAAGAACTGCCGTCTTTCAAAACCAGCACCAGTCGGTCAATATCGAATGCCCCGGGTACCCGCTCTTCTGGTTTCTCCCTGAACGATTTGCAGCCCATGCCTATCGACCTACCGATATTCTGTCCTTCACGGAGTCCCCGCCTGAAATACCTACCTACAAGGAACCTAGGTTGGGTACTGTCCCGGTTGGCATGGTCTTAAACGTTCCAGATCATGTGGATGAGAGTGCTGGTATCAGAGCTCGTGTGGCGTTTGATGTTGCAGTCTTGCATGTTTCTCTCGAGCCCCCTTTTTGGACCATCGCTAGCAGGACCGGCAGACTTCTGAATAGCACAGACTACTGCCTTGACCCCAGCTTTGCCACCGAGAAACTCAGACTGATCAAGGTCAGAGAGATGATACAGACTCACATAATCGAGTTGACCACCTATCGCCACCGATTCCTCCTGGTGTTACGCTCTTGGCGCAAGGAACGAAGGCTTTGGGAGGTTCGACTAGCGATCTCTCAGGTCAGACGGGGCAACAACGCGATATTTCAGCATCCCCTGACACACGAAGACCTCGGCCATCTTTGCCTTTGGTATCGTGATCAACAAGCGGCCGATGACCGTGGAGAGATTGACCCGTCCTCGTTCGGTCGGGTTACTGGCATGGTGAATCCATGTGCCAAGGAGCTCCAACCCAACTTACAGGGTGGTTTTGTGAACGACTCTATTGTCACTCGCTTCGAGAAGCTCAAGGAGGCTATAAGGGGCGTTCTTGCTAGGATCAGTACATTGCAAGCCCAGGAACACGAGGAGAGACAGCGCCAGCGGGAGCAACACGCCAAGCGGGAGCAAGGAGCACCTGATCGTGGACACAATGGTATATGTCTTCCAGGAGATGCTTTGCTAGTGGATTTCGAATTCGACACTGAGGATCCCTTCCCTTCAGCTTCTGTCATCGACCCCCTGCCCACTGACCTCGAGCATCGCGCGGCATACTATCACTGGCACGTCGAAAGGCATGGTGTCTGGGCCCCGAAAGGCTTGTTCAAGCGTGCGACCTATCTTAACACCTTTCAACTTGCAGGTCCGGATGATCTTTCTTTCTTCGATAAACCACGTGCAGAGTGGCCCCGAGGACACCAAGGTCTGCTCTTTGAACATGTGGACTATGTCGACGACTTTCAGGTGCATCCCTGGGGTATTCCAGCAACACGCTTCGCTCAAGCTCTACGGCAACAGCCTCGGTATACCGCTGCTGCCATATATTCCAAAAAGGCACGTATGGTTCTTCAGAGTATTGAGCATTGGTATTTCACGAATAAAGAGGTCGCCTTTGGTGGTATTCAAGATTGGCCTCTTCCGTGTGGTGTTCGCGACGGTCTTTTGGAGGTCATCCAGGAACTGCAGTGATCCAAGCATGGTTTTGTATCAGTTGGATTCTGACTGTCAGCCTCTCCACTGTTCACTTCGTTCCCACCTCAAGGTTGTTTTCGTCCGTTATAGGTTTTCTCCGCTCCGGCTTTGTTTTCTAATTTTTCAGTGGGATCTCATGATCTGGCTAACGTATGGTGGATGATTCGATATATTACTGTTTAACTGTTCCACCGATAAATGTGCTTTAGTTAGATCTACATACACAACCGGTATTAGGAATAGGATGTTCTTTTAAACAGCTTTTCGAAGCTTTTATCAGACGTCTGACGTGTCAACAACACTTTCAGAAGACGGTTCTCCACGTATTTTAACACCTGGGCATGCTGAGCCCGTAGTTGGTGAGGATATTTAACGTTCCATATGAAGTCTATCTCGACTTTCCACCAGCAGCCTTCTTATACCGATCTAAGGCGAGCGCCCGCCTTGTCGCATGATCTACGATCGGTCTCGGATATCCGTTCTTCTCGGCCAAGTCGCCCGCGCCGCGATCATACGGATCATGAATAGCCGATCCCTCGATTTCACGCAGCTCCGGTACCCAGTGCCGTATATAATCCCCGTCCGGGTCGAATCGCTCGCTCTGACGTAAGGGACTGAAGATGCGAAAGTATGGTTGTGGATCGACTCCGGTGCTGGAGCCGAACCCCCAGCCGCCGTGGTTGGAGGCGAAATCGCCGTCGATGAGGTGTTCCATAAAGTATCTTTCTCCACGTCGCCAGTCTATCAACAGATCCTTCGATAGAAAGGATGCGACGATCATGCGAGACCGGTTGTGCATCCAGGCGGAGTTTTTCATCTGTCGCATGGCAGCGTCGACAATGGGGAAGCCGGTTCTACCCTCGCACCACGCATTAAAATAGTCCGTGTTATATTCCCATTCGAGGTCTGTAAATTCAGGCTTGAAGCATTTGTTCATGCTGTCTGTATTAGCTCGACCCTAACATTATCCACAGGAAATTGACACGTGCTTACCATATGAACGGCCAACGAACCAACACGTGCTTGTAAAAGTCCCTCCATGCCACCTCACTGATCCAAGACACAAAGCCAAGCTCATTTCGGTCCAGTTGGTTTTTGTTTGCTTTCTTAGCTTTAGCCACCGCAGTTCTGGCACTCAATGATCCAGAGGCAAAGTACGGACTTAGAACTGATGTGGTCTGCTTGGATAGTGAGTTCCGCATATCGTCGTAGGCCGTGACCTTCTCTTCCAGAAACTTTTCTAGACGATCTAAACCCTCGTGCTCTCCCGCTGGATATAGTTGACGAAAGTGTTCCCTCTCTTCATCGGACAATCGCTTGTTATCCGGTGCTCCGGGGACCTCGCTTGCGAAAAGGTCCTTGAAGACTTTCCGAGCATTTCCAGGATTAGAGCCAGGTTCTTCCGACACATCGAGATATTCCGGATTATCCATGAGAAACATTTGCCACGAGCGAAACCATGGACTGTACACAGCATACTGCTTTCCCTGTTGACTACTGAGTAACCCTGGAGGAACAACGCAGGTGTCATGGAGCACATCAAAGGCGATGCCGTTCTCGACACACAACCGGACCAACTTTGCCTCTCGACGAAGCTCATCAACTTCGTACTCAATATTTGCAAAAAGATGATTCGCACCCCACTCTTGACATAGATCAATAATGCGCTGCGGAATATCCCTCCGGCTCTCCTGCGTTTCCATATACAAGGGAATATCCAACTCGCCCAAGTCCCGTTTCAGTTGCTCCAACGTCCGCAACGTCAAGTCTACCCGTGCGGGACTGCTTAAATGCGCCGTGAGATCCTCCGGCGAGAGAATGTAGAGCGCGATAACAGGGATGGAATGTTCGCGTGCAACCTCATATGCCTTCCGTAAAGCGCGATTATCATGCAATCGCAGATCGGACTTGAACCAATGCACCACGGCCGCATTTGGCCGAATCGATAGACGGGCATCTACTGTTTCTTCACAGACCCTGTTCAATGTCTCCATTGGCCGTTCCAGCGTTCCGTCGTTGTAAGCTTGGCACCGCTCGTTGCTCATTTCGGGTGGGTAGAATTGTCGCAAGACTATTCCGAATTCTTCCGCTTGTCGCGAATTGGGATGTGGTGATGATAGATCGGATTTGGCCCGCTTGTTGGTATCTAAGGTGCTGTTCGTTCCATTTTGCCTGGTACCGTTTTGCGCTGGTTTGCGCTTTTGTGGCATGTTGCGAATGATTGTAGGGGTCAGCGTAGATCAAGCGCGCGACGAGAGAGGAAAGGAGTAAAGGAACGCCACGCGTGAAAAGCCAATTACTGGGGGAGTTCTTCTCATTATATATGAAAGATTTGGTGGTGATTGCGATTTCCCCTGGCGATCGCGTTGATTTCATTGACGGATCGAAGCGATGGAAACTCTCTGACGTCAGTTCTCAATGTGATATCGACACCTGAGAAAATAGGCACAACATTCCTCCAGCTGTTCCTGTCTAGAAATGTACCTGTGAAGCCCTACGTACTAATACTCACTCTCCTTATTTATTACTAGGATATGTTAAGATAGTGGCAGGTTTCCTACTCTCATCCATGTCCCACCTTTACACTAAATATATACAAATCTCATATCCCTTTTACTAGTGTATGTTTGACTAATAATTATCCTTGCACAGTGGGACCTGAAGTAGTGAAGGAAATGCAGAACAATTGCTAGCCGGAGATCAGTGAATACTGGGCATACAATTGACCTCTATGGGCTCTGCAGAGGAGAGTAAGTCCGTTAACTCGGGTAATTCAACGAATTTCAGTGACTCACGACGTTGAACATCCTATGACAACGGCGGGACATATATGCCCCTGGCAAGTAGCCCCCTGGCTCGGACATTACTTAAATGACTCTCTTAGAGTCCGGGCACTATTTATGGTTTAGTGGTGCTTCCGTCTGACAGCATCTCACCCCACAGTGGCTCAGCATTCAGCCTTGTCAGAGCAGCACATGACTCAAGCTGATAGGCAACACTAGTGGAACATTATTCAGCCTCACCATCAAACAACACCTTTTAAAGACTGCTCACTCCTGCGTTGTCACTCCACTTCGTCGTCCATTGTTCTTCGCTTATATCACTCGTCATGAGTCTCGACAAACTCCCCAATGACATCCTTTGTCTTCTCCCCTTCTACATCGATAACATCGAGACGTTTACCAACGCAGCATCATCATGTCGCCGACTCCGTGATTGTTTATACACAGCACTCCCCAACACCATACTGCGGCTAGCCGCCGCCTCGGCCCCCACATTCTTTTCTCCCCACCCGCATTTCCTCGTCGCTGCCACAGCCCGCCAAGTCAGTGACTGGGCATTAGGGAATGAAACTCGTACATTAGCCCTCCGCGAAGCCTTCCAAGGTGGAATCGACAGCCTCTATGAATTCTGCCTCCAACATGCAGGCTTAACATTAGAAGACATTCGAAGAACACATCTAGCCCGGTTCTCCATCATTAACCCCCTCTCGGATAAGATCGACAAGATGGCCGGTAGACAGTGGTTCGCCACGCCAAACTTCTGGAATGGCGGGGTGAGCGAACCCTACACCATCTTCACGGAGGCAGACCGCGCCACCTTCCAAATGATCATATACGGGGAGTTGTTTGGGCGGAGTATGGACGCCTTCTTACAGCCGGAAAAGAATCTCCCCTATTTCGATATACGAACACGGATCGACTACTTCACCTATTGTCTCCCAGATTGGGTTTGCTCTAGTTATCCCGGGTTTACGAGGTTAGCGACCGGTCCGTATGCGCCGCACCTGGAAAGGCCGAGCGAAGGAGACCAAGTAGCCTTGCATCATATCCTGCATTGTGGTCGATGGCGACGCATGTGGGCTGCTGCCATTCGGTCGGTTCTGGGAGGTGACGATGCTTTTACTGATGAGGATGAGGAGGGTGAGCACTGGAGGAAGAGGCTGTTGCGTAATGCGTTGCAGAGTCAGGGGCTTGAGGGGATGCAACTAGTCACGTTGCCTGTGGACAAGATAGACAATGAATATGTACAAAAGGTGAGGAGGATGAAGCAGCAGATCGATCAGTTGAATGAGCCTCCCCGGGTCGAAATGCTGGGTAAGGGAGCGCTTACTCCCGTCTCGTTTGCTCCTGACCCTCCCCATGATGTTGAGATTCCGTGTAGGAATATGTGGGGGCCATGGACATTCAACCCAGATGCAGCGTCGGATACGGACTCGGAAGAAGAGTCGGATCCAGATTGGGAGTTAAACTTTGAAGTGATTGAACAATGACCCAAGTCTTCCTGTATATAAACATGCATGAACAAGTTCAACTTTCCAAAAATATATATTTGCTAAACTGGTCGGGGAATTGGTTTACGTGCGACTGCAGAGTTTTGGAAGATTTCTATGCCGGGTTCTAGCAGTTCATACTTTCGATGTAGAACCTAGAGCTGAAGATTGTTGATCCCAGTCAGATCTGCAATGTCTTGTATAAGTTGAAGCTGGTAGAGCTCTCTTGATAAATGCTAATTCAGCACATGCGTCCTAGACGCTAAGCTAGATCAGGTAAAGTACGACTTTTGTACTTCCAAATCCGTAACCTCCGTCTTTCGGACGCGTTTTCCAAGAGCTGCTGTGGGTTCGAATCCCGCCTCTGCTTTCCCTTTTCTCTCACGTTTCTCCTACCCGTGACATTTGCCTTGCTAAGAGTAGTTCTCCAACTCCCTAAATAGTCTCCACATTTAAATCGTACTCTGTTCTTTGTTTGAGAAAAGACCATCACATGAGCGACGCTAGACAGTCTCACCGCCTACCCTTCTCATTATTCGATTCATGCCTCAGGGGTTCATTGTGATCTTTTCCGGACTGTCCAGTTCGACTCATCTGTTCTTTCGAAATGAAGTCAAAATGTCTTTCCTTCCAGGTTCTCCTGAGTTGACGAAATCCACAAAGGATTCTCGATTACATCTGTCTCCATCGGAGCCAAGCTACCAACATTTGTGATCATTCCGAGTGACTCATCAAGATATATTCTAGACATAAAACAAACCAAGACACAGCTCTGGGAAAAAAAAATCTAGATCAGCCTGAAAAAGCGCCAAACAGGTTCTAGTCTTCTAGAAATGTTCGCAAGCAGGACCAGTTCGCGATCAATGTGAAACCACTATACCGATCGCGAGTTAGTCCGGGAGTGGTTCCATGGTTCCACTCTTGATCACAACCAAAACCTGAAGCTGTTTTCCGCTCGGCGCCGCAAAGACCAACTCTGACATCAGTTCCAGCCCGCCAAAGGTTATCAAAATGCCATCGAGGACCACATCCAGTCTACTCGAATCACGATGGGCCCCTCGTCCAGAAGAGACGAAACGGTCATCGTCTACGCCCCGAGGGCAGAATCATACCCGAGGGCCGAACCACCCACCTCCCTCGCAGGAACTGGCCCGCTTCATGAAAATCGTCGGGCGATTAAAGTGGAAATTACCCTTTCTGGCGGAGGGTTACCGCCTGGCTACGCTACCCGCTGACAGTGGTGTTGATGTCGCGCATGCCGAGATTATGTTCAAGATCGATTTCTTTGAGTACTATGCACTTTTGGAGCGGGCGATCGTGCATTTACTCGGCGTTTTCGGTGTGACGGTCACTGGTGCTATTACTAGATCGCAATCAACTCCGAGGCTTGGGCGAAATAGGTCCATTGCGGCTATGCATCGGTATCATGCCAATGTCCTGGACACACTAGAGAGGGAGAGCTGTCCATTACATTCTGTTCTCGGCACTGGAAACGTACGCGAGCAGTTGAGGAAAGCGAAGGAACTTCGCAATCGGTGGAAGACAGCCGACATGTCGAAAGAAGAGGCAGAGAAAGATTCGTTCCATCGACCGGAGAGTGCAATGCCGCTCGAAAGCTATGATTTCGACCATATCCTATCAGAAATCTTTGTCGGTTTGGAAGACGGACTTGCACTGGCTCGGGTCGAGAACGGTACTGGTAACGGCTTGTCGGGCGATTCGGAAGCAGATTGGGATTTCATTGTCGACGCTATGGATTGGGAGGCCGTGTGAGATCTTCTTCGCAGTTCTATATTCTTTGTTGCATTTTCATCCTGGGTACCCTGGCGTTTGTTGTTTCCCTCTTGTCCTTGTACATTATTGCCTTCCTGTATAATATAGAATGCCTGAAGGACTGTCACCCTAGTTTGCAGACTACACGGCCATACTAAAGAGTGAGGTGCGACATTCAATGCGCAACGTAAGAAATTTCATTAAGTGATTTTCTATAAAACACTTTATTCCCGCTAATAATCTGGTTTCCGATCAATATCAACCAATTGCACCACACTGTTCGAGTCATTCGAATCATTCAAATCATTCGAATCATCTCTCTGTGACGATGACGAGTACTGAACGGTGTAGCTGACAGACTTATTGATCTTGCTCTGTCCATTCGACTGGCCCTTGGCGTACCAATTGCTCGGTCCCGTGGCGTACGTTCGCTTGGTCGACCCGCTAAAAATGCCAGGGAAGAAGTGGTTGAGCAGCGCTCGGGACGACGGAAGACAGGCGCAGATGATGGCAACTTGCGATTCGATAACGGACCAGTGGATCAGGGGATAGATGCCAGCTGAGTTAGATTAGCAATAGTCACTAATGAAACACGGTGAATACATGGACCACGTACCAGTCTGATTCTGGCCCCAACGGTTATTCCAGAACACGACTACTCGAATAATGCCGATGATAGTCAAGCTATGAAATGAACTATTAGCGACACCGCAGATATCGAGGGAGAGAGACAGGGGACCCATACACAGATCCCATCACAAACATCAGACCAACGGTGAGCTTCTTGTATAATGGCAGCTGCAGCTTGCTCACTTCATAGACCGGCATCAAGACCATGATGGCGTCGACAATGATATTCACCAGACAGTTGCCCAAGATGGCATCGATAAAATCAATGCATGTGCCGGGATCCTCGTTCGCCCAACCATCCCAAGCTAAATGGACCGGACTGCATCTCAGCCCATCCACAAGTGCCCAAGTGATGCCGATCGATGCGTTGATTCCGATGAGCGTATATGCGAGCGTGCGGAACATGCGGGATTGGAAGATCCGGAGCAGGAACAGACAGACGGAGATTTTGGCGAGGGAGATTTGTATCTTATACATCACAGCGAAACCTTGGAAGTACTAAAGGGAAGTTAATACTAACACGGTTCGACCAAGGCAGTCGAATGGCAGCGATGGCTAACCTTGTAAAATTGAGTGATGTCATCGAAGGGGATATCCCAGATATTCTTGCCAAAGCCGTATTTGATCACTGGGCGGTTAGCTTCATACAATTATCAAACTTGGGGAATCGAGCTTACTATAGATGTTAAGGACGAACATGGCCACACCCATGACCTGCAGAGTTCAGTACAGATGCTACCCAATGGACGAGAACGGTGCCTTACGTATGAGATGATGATAGTCAGGTCATCCCACCCCCAGCCACCACCAAGGTTGAAGCTTTTGGCAGAGATTCGAATGGTGAAGAAAAAGGTAGCCAGGATGAGTGGTGCCAAAGTCGACCCCTCAATGAGGGGCGGCCCTTGGCGGGGTTTGATGTTGCATGATTCTTCGGTCAATCGTTGCGTGACTGTCTACGGTTAAAGTCTCGCAACGGCATATCAGGCCTGCTGGTGGCTTACTGAATTCTTCCTTTGTTGTGCCATTGCTGGATACGCAGTCCACCAAAGCAGTCTGCCGCGAGCCATCGGCGCAGAGATATGCTGTCGAATTCCACTCCGAGCTGGGAAACAGCTGCTGCATGCACGAGATCTGAGGCAAAGGCACATACACAGTCAGCGACAAGTGTCAAGGCCCAGGCATGACGGAGAACTTACGGCAGACGATGGAAGCTCGTTAGGGTTGGGGTCTGCAGCATGCAAGCCAGTCCCCAAAGCCAATAGAGAGAGCACGATTTGGTAGACCTTCATTTTGATGATGGAGGCACTTCAGAGTAACCTAGCAGAGCATATTCAGGAGATGGAGTAGGTATTACAGAAGAAATTAGGCATGGGCCAGCCAGCCTCGCTTCGATATTAATGGTCCCGCTGCCCACTGTTAAATATACATTTTTTATTTTTTTCTCACGAAGTTTGGGGCACTGGGCCAGGCACCTCCACCATGGAAAGTGATCCCGAAGGGGAAGTTTCTTGCTGCACTAGACGGGTTAAGCTTATTTGTCGCCATTTGGTTTCCTCGTGGCACGTATACCGGCGCCTCAATATCCGGTACACCAATTTTCGGCACTCAGGGCTTGATCGCTAGCAGTGCAGAACCTTTGGTGCTTCTCCTACAGCCTTAGCAATCTAAGCGATCAGGCAGCCCTCACGATAGTCCCTGATCGATCGATTCTCCAAATAAAAAATGGGGACCAGTGAAACCCAGTCAATGAGGACGTTAGCCCTAGTCTTGGCAGTTAGTGAGGCGACCTGAAGAAAAACTTTTTCTGGTCTCCGGGTCTCCACTTGGGACCAGATCTCGGTTGCAGATTGATGGATCTCACTCCAATGGGATGAGCCCGGTCCCTTGAACCTGATCCTCGGGTTAATTTTGTTGGCTCGTCCCTTGGATATCAATTTGTTGGTCACGGCTTCCACTTGCCGTCCGCTCGACACACGTGGTTGGGAATCCTCTTGATCGGTTCCATGGCTTTGCCTTGTCTCATCCGTGCAGAGAAGATTCTATGACCAAACCACTTTTTCTACATAGCTCGGCTTCTCCCGCCTCCTGTCCAAGTTTTCTCTTCTTTTTCCCTCTTTTTGTTTTTCTTTTTCTTTTTCTTTTTTTTCCCCATTGAATCTGCCCCTTTCCTTCGCCCCTCGGTTTCCCTCAACAACCCATCGAGTGAAGCGGATAGTCCACATCAGGACGGATACTAATTAATTAGGATCACCTCATCAAGTCATGAACACCTGTACCTTGCGGACTCCAGTTGCTTAATAGTACGAGGCTATGGTTCAAGAGGTGCAATCATCACCGGAGCATTGCCCCGTTTAAGGCAGTGGCTTTCCCCTTGGTCAGGGGAAGTCGAAACAAGAGTGTTCTCCGGGGGCAAACCTCGGTCCAAAAGACGCCTCTTTCGCTAGGCTGTTCTCGCAAAAGGCCCGGATCTGCTTTGGATCTCCCATGGACCGGAACTTAACCTTACATAGGAACGTGTGAAATGCGCCGCATATTGCGCAGACGTCCCTCGGATCCTCGGTAGACATGGACTTGATTATTCATTTTGTAGTTTTAGCATTCGGCAAAGTCTCGGGATTTAGATCATCGGGTATGGACCGAGAAAATCCCGGTATGATATCATCGCGTTTATCAATCTGTGTTTTAAGATTATCAACCCTTAAGCGAAGGACTCCAGAGCTCCACCTGGTCATACTCCGTATATAGCATGATCGGAATATAATCCGAGTTTTGATCCTTGGGACATTTTGTGCATGTCATTACCTCGCGGCGCAGGTGGACCACTCCTCGATCCTATTTAGATTGTGGGGAGAAGGGGGGATAATTTTCAATGAAGTGTTTGATAAGAGTAATCCACTGTCTCTGCCTTTGATACAGCGCAATACATTCATCTGCCTTTATAATTACCACTATCTGTAAGGATTTGGCATCTCGATAATATGAACTTCATTCTCTGTTGCAGAGCTTAATTTGTTATTCTATTATTGTTAGGGTATCGTAGATCACCCCTTATGAACTCCAGAGAAAAGTAAGATTGTGTATGCTGCTTAGAGTGTTTAGAATTGAGATGCTCTAGTGCCAGTACAGCATTCCCACTTCACTATTCTACCTTCACAGAGGCACCTCCCTTGGCTAAGCAAGTATTTCATCCCAATCATCCAACTTCCGCTGCTTGCTATCTTCCAACTTCTTTTGGACGAACGGACCCAATGCCTCCCTGTCCTCAACGTCAAGTAACTTCATCCTCTCTTCGCTATGAGGCGAGTTGTATTGATCCGGAGCCATACCACCGCCAAAGAACTTTGCATCCATCATCGGCCACACAGCATCAAACGCCCAACTCTTCCGCGCGCCATAATTAACCCAAAATTCGCCATGGTTCCAACTCTCTCACATTCTCCCAGAAATCCGCCGGCTTCCAGCCAGGGTTTTGTTGGCCATAGCAGTGTCCTCTTGACGTTTGAGGACCCGGAGAAAGGTCTCCAGGCGCGGCTGGTATGTCCTTGTCCAGTCTGAGACTCCGCGGGGCTATTCTTCGGGCATTTCCAATAGTAGCCACCAAGGCGGCATAGAGGCGAATCCTGCGGGCGCAGTGTATGTAAACTCCCAGTCAATGACTGCGATGATTTTCTTGTTATCGTCAAGAAGAATGTTGGTGGGACGGAGATCATCGCAGAAGAGTTTGAATGGCCCAGAATTTGACGTAGTATGATTGTGAAGACGTGGCTCTGCTGCCAATTTACAAAATAGCCTCCTAGCAACGTACTTCGAGCGGCAATTCTGCTCTGAATCAACAGCGTCGTTGCGCTGTGCTACTAAATGCAGAAACTCGGTCTCGACCAGGCTCTGATAATATGACGAAGCAGTAGCAAAGGGCGTGCTGGGTAGCATCTTGGGAGGAAAGTTTCCCAGCTGAACTAGCTCGTTCATATTCATGGTCAACGGGCGGTTGGTGACATTCCAGCCAATTTGCATCTCTGGCCAGCGAGCCAATCTTATCAAAAGACGGCTTGGAAAACTCCAAAAATATATCCACTATCTGACTATAGAAAAACTCGAGCTTCTCCTCTTCAATGTCTGGATCGAGGAATGGGCGATCGCCTCTTTGATATCCAGGAGCTCTTAATTGTGTCGCCAGATTGGATGCATGCTCAACATACTCCATGAGAATATACGGGCCTAATCCTGCGGGACTGTCCCCTCTCGTGCCATGGTTGATAATCTTTGGAACGGGGATTTTGGTGTTCTGTTGTAGATATGTCCTAATTGCAACCTCATTTTGGACCTTTTCCTCAGGAAACATCACTCTGCCCGGACATGGAAAACGTAAGAGGGAAGAAAATCCATCCTCGAAGACCATCCTGAAACACAGATTGAACGCTCCCAGGTCTGCAATCCGTGCACGGTCCACGGGGCGCACCCTCTCTCGATAGCTCGCCATGAAGTTGGTGACTGCTAGGAGCACCTCGTGGCCAATGACCATGTTCTTGAAGTCATTAAATACATTGTGGCTTGGTTCCCAAGCGACGCCATCGTATTTCATCCTTATGTTGGCGGACTTGTATGTGATCTGAAGGTAAGAGAGTTGGAGGAGAGTAAAGACGAAGGCGATGTGCCGTAATGGCTGGCGCGTATGTGAATCCAATGCGGGACGATGGGCACCAATCAGAGCCTCCAAGAGTACCTATTTAAGTAGTTGAGCCCGCCTCATTCCAATGTAGAAGCAATGACTCCTAGTTTGTTCTTTGGCTGAATAATTTATTATATAGCGGGCTAATATAATACACCTTGCACAAAGAACATTGAGCTGCGTGCTGCTGATCCGACCAGCATAAAGTTCAGAATCCGATGCCTTGCGACAAAAGAAATCTAGTATCGCGAGGACTTGCCCAGATATTGCAGCAGCTACATGTTATACGCAAATCACTCATAGTATTCGAGTATGCAGGCAAACGGTGACATGCGACGGATACCTATGGATTCATTTTTTTTGCATCAGGACCTTCAGCATTTTATCTCCAGCCCACAACGAACCAAAGCCAATGAACCTTGGTCGAGTCTTGCTGGATGCACCGAGCACTGAGAGTCATGCAAGATTGAGACTACGAAGAAAGGACCTTAGTTAAGCCAAAAGTCAAGTCCACGTAAGGGTCAATGGATGAACAACTAGAAAGGGCCTAGATATGAATTTGTCAGCTGTTCTGACCCACGTAGGGCGCATGTCATGCAATGTCTCTGTTGTCGGTCAAACTTTGGAGACATCTTCGGAAAATCTGTTATTGGCATATCTTGTCATTTCTGGTGATGGCACTGCCTATATAGCAAAACATTGTCTGGCTATGTCAAGCCTTTTCACTACATATCTAGGATTCCGGGCCAGCTCATTTATCCACTGGCTAAGGTAGCTCGACGGCTAATGTTTCATCACAACACAAGCTCTGCTGCGGAGCTCTAGTTCCGCTGTTGTTAGTAATTCACCTTTTGACCTGACACTGGTAGTTCAATGAAGTCGTGTCCTATTGAACTAACAGGCTCTGCCCAGTAAGTTTCTGAATATCATTAGAATAGGTCCAACAGAAACACCCCAGTCAAGTTCTATACCCTAAAACCATAGGATAACATATCAGCAACCGCATATACCGGTCGACCAAGGCAGGTAATCAAACCGCAACATCGGTACATGGAAGCGCGACCCTACGCCCTAGATGACTTCCAATTGGCGCCTCAGTGGAGAATAAGTCCGTTCGCGGACTATGTTAAGCAACACAATTGCCATGTTATTGGTGGAGCCTGGGTCTAATATGCCGAGGGACTCTTGGCACATTGACTCCTGTCTGAAACTGAGTCCGGGAAAACCTGACATGGCTTGGCATTCCCCGTCCTTGGCCCTCCATTCTGCAGGCATGGCCCTATTCGTGTGCTTGATTGATGGAGAATAGGGCTTTAGAGCTGACTCTCCGACACTCCGCTTCTTTACCTAGAAGCCGTTGTATCGGACAGATTGTGGATATTTTGACTAGTAGATAGCCTCGAACGAAGGCGGGAATATATAAATGCTCTCTATAGTCTTCGTATCAACATGTTAGTGATCAATTTTTCTTCTTCGTCTTTGTTGTTGTTTATCTTAATCCACTCCTTTTGTAATTTCTTTCTATCCATTTTCAAGGCGAAATGAAAGCCGTTCTTTCACTCACAGCCCTCCAGCTGCTGGCCAGCTACGTAACAGGTCTCCCGCTGCAGGACAGCTCCGTGGCCAAGAATATCAAGCGCCAAAACACCAGCTCATGGAACCCTCCCTCTGAACTTGTGACCCCTCTCAACGAGGTACTACTTTCCCTAACATCCCATTAACCCGAGGATTCACTAACCACACACGAAATCCATAGGTATGGGAACACGAGATGTCAACCTACAGCGACCCCCTCGGATTCCGCAACTACGGATTCGACCAAGTAATCGACGGCAAGGGCAAAATCAACTACTGCGTGCGCTGGGACTCAACCCAGTCTGTGACCCAGGCACAGCGCGAACAGGTCGAGACTGCCGTCCGGCGGTCATTCAACAAGTGGATTGGTGAACTGGCCGGGTTCGACGGGTTCCCTTACGAGACGGTGGATGTCAATGTGGTCGGATGGGCTATCAAGGACAAGGGTCTGTTGCAGGGCGATACCTCGGGTATTGAGGTGTATACTACTACCGATGAAGAGGGCATTCCTCAGTGTGATCCGGGCTGTGGACGTTTCTTTCATCAGGATAATGACTACAGCGCTTGTGCTGCTGGGGCGGATCGTCACTATGGTATGCCTTCTCATTTCTCTTCCATACTCGCATAGAATATAGACACTAACAATAACACAGACCAAAGCCTGTGGCTCACCGATGGTTTCGAAGGCGGCGCCGGTGGTGACTGGGGCCAGCGTATTGGTCAAGAGTACTTCATGCAGAATCTCGATCTTGAGGATATCCACATTCTGCTGCATGAGATGGGTCATACTTTCGCTCTGGATGGTATGTTCTCCCCCGTTGGTTACAGAGGATATTGACACTAATCTTCCTAGATTTCTATGACTGGACCCCCACTGGCCAGACGAGCTTCATCATGCTGGCTGGTAGCGCGATGAAGATTACTGAGTTTGACGCTTGGATGGCAAGGGACTGGTGGCGCCATCTCAAATCCCGCTACAGCCTTTGAATAGCCCTTGGTGTACTTGACATGGGCTTGTCAATATCTAGGGGCATTGGTATACGCGACCGTGGAATACACGACTTCGCTAGATTACGGAGAGGGTGATATCAGGGTTGACGCTGAAGCGGCCACAACATCTTTCAGTGTAGTAGAACCAAACTACTTTGTACGAGGTGACACTTGGGAAATGTAATATTTGGACTAGCCTAAAATATAGAGCGATCCAAATACTTGATCAGAAAACAGTCTCACCGAGAAAAGAAATTATAGAATTCGAAAACTCCAAGCAAGCACAGAATAATCAATAATTATCCTCATCCGCTTAAGCATCCAAGCAACCCAACAAATAATAAGAGAACTGACGCTGCACCGACCGGACAGAAAAAAAGGGTATCGACTAGCCCGGTCGCGCTCAACTTAGCTCCAAATTCATCGATAAAACCTTTATACTTGATCCATTTGTGTGCTCTGCGGTGCCGTTGCAGGAGGATCCTGCTTTCCAAGGGCCCTATAACCCGGAAGATCAGATTTCAAGACTCCGCAGATACCGAGAACGACAACGAGCGTCAAGGCGCAGAAAAGAAACCTGGTTAAACCATCTCTGCGTCAGTATATCTTCGTATAACCTGTAAAACCCGAAAGGATACAACTAACCATATCAAAACCGCAAAAGCAATGACCGCATTCACATAATCCGACTTTCCAGCTGCATATGACAATCTCGCCGCCATATCAGCAAAAGATGCTAACCAGAAGACCGTAGTCACGAAGTAAAGCACGAGAAGCCCAATGGTGATCAATTTGTTGAGAGCAGCATTCGTATCTGCTTTAGTCCGAAAGACCCATGGTATAACGGCGGTCGCAGCCGAAACCAACATTGTCCATACTGAGTTGAAGAGAATGAAGGCGAGGATTGGTGGAACTGCGACCGTCACTGTCTGGGACGTGTATCCGTTTCTCGAGGGATCATAGCGATATTCCTTGCTGCCCTGACTGAAGTACGAGACTAGGTGGCCGGTCAGACCTAGTTCGACGACTGCAAAGACGAATGTGGTGCTTAGAAGCACAAATGGTACCACTTGAGGGAGATTCATGTTTAATCTGTTCTGTACTGGTTTTGAAGGCAGGATGACAGCAAGGATGCGACGAAAAGTGGGCGCGGGAGAGAAAGGCCATGATATTTAATGAAATTGTCATTATGCTTTTATTTTGTTTTACCATTTTGTGTTTCCCCGTATTTTGACTGTACCAAAGAGGAAGAAGTTTGCGACGTGTCGAATGTGATATAGGCCCTCTTCGTGTTCTCCTATAAAGATCGGCAACGAACCTTACTTGGACGGCTACTAGTTTTGCTCTCAATCAAGAGCCATTGGTGCTAAACAACAGATAGATCCGAAAGGGATGCCATTTTAGGAAGCCCATGTAGTTTCCGAGACATGGAATAGGGTTTTATTCTTCAATAACTTAGTCCGCATCGAGTACAGGATCACAGATGACGTGAGTTGCGAAACCAGAGCTGGTGATCATCCAAATCCACGCCTGCTTCATGCGTGGCATGCTTTGATCGACCTGGTGCCAATCACATCGGTGGAACACATGGCCCACATTATGCTAAGCAGTCCACGAAAGGCAATCCAATCTTCTCCTTAATGATCTCTAGGGCCTGGACAACTTTTTCGTCCTCAAACCTCTTCGCTACCAGCTGCAAACAGACCGGCGCTTCCTGTTGCTTTTGCGCATCGTAATGATTATGACACCAACTATCGAATTCGTTTCGGGGCGTGTATGTCGGGTCCTTTGCATCCCTTGTAGGGTCGACCTTGGTGACAGGGAAAACAATTGCTGGGTAGTCCAACAGATTCCAGATTGATGTGTATCCCCAATAACGGGAGGTGTCAAGCAGTGGCGCGGGTGTTGGGTACGCCGGGCAGAGGATCACATCCATCTCCGGAGCGACCGTGTTCCATTCTAAAGAGGTCAGCACGAGAATATCCACGGCTAATCGTTCGGAGATCCTCCTTACCTTGGAGGTAAGAATATCGGAACATTTCGCGCTTAAGGGTCCACTCCCAGACTTCATGCAGACTGAGCTCCTCAACTCCAGGGGTGTCTCGGAGTGTCCATGCTAAGAGTGGCAAGTAGGGTTCTCCTGAGAGGGCGAGGTTTTTAGCGAATGCCTTGCCGCCATCAGGAGCGTATAGCCTCGTCTTCAGTGCTACGTTAGTTCAACCCTACCCACTTTGCGTTGCAGACCATCCCAATAATGTTTGGTTTACGTGAGAAAACTTACAAGAATCTCTAATGCCTCTTTCTGTTGGTATGGCTTCCACTCGATGACCTCCACATCGGAAGGAAAGGCTTTCAACCGGTCCATCATCTCTTGCAAGGCCCTTGCTACTGGTGGTGCAGGCTTCACGACACCGTCATCCCATAACACTCCCACGGTAAGCTTTTTCTTTCCATCTCGGTAGATGTGAGATTCGTTATCGCGCCATGGAATTTGGTGTAACGAGGGGTCAGTGGTCCAAGGTTTGGCGGCCAGTATTGTCTTCATAAAAAGTTTAATTCCTCCTAGGGTGGGTGAGAGTGGTCCCAAGGTGCCTAGGATGGTTTCACAGCCGATCACATATGCGGCGCATCCAATCAATGGAAACCGGCCATTGGTTGGCTTGAGGCCATACAGCCCGCAGTTCGAGGCAGGAGATCGGATGCTGCCACCTGCGCAATGACTTAGCTCCCCGCATGAGTGGTTAATATCCACGTGGTATAATTTGCGACATACCGATATCTGATCCAATTCCGAGGGGGCTGCCATAAAGCGCTTGCAACGCGGACTCACCTCCTGATGAACCGCCCGCAGACAGGGCCATATTATGGGGATTCACGGTATTTCCTGTGATGTTACTGCAGGTTTCGAGTGCCATCTATGGTTTCATCGCCGTCAGCCAACGTATGGATCTGTTCCTTTCTAGGCATTCAACATCATACCAAACCCTGCGGTTCCGTCGTTCTTGCATACACTACGGCACCCGCGTCGACGAGAATCTTGACGATTTTCGCATCGTCCGTGTTTTTTCGGCCAACCCAGCCGACAAATCCGGCCGTGTTGTCTCGTCCGGCAATTCCTACGTGTGCTTTGACACTGATAGGTAAGCCGTGCAGCGGCCCTGCTGGTGTTCCATGTTCGACCAAGTAATTGTCCAATCGTTCTGCCTGGGCAAGAGCGCGCTCGGGGAGGAGTTCATAGATACAATTGGTCTATATATGGCAGAAGACATTAGCAAAGACTGCGTGTAGTTCACAGGAAAGCCTGACTCCTTGCTCACCAGTTTTTGGGCAATTGCTGCACGTCGCAGGAATGCCCTTGCGACCGCGGTCGCGGTCAGTTCCCCCGCAGCTAGAGAGACTACCAAGTCCTCCGCAGATGTTTCCGTGATGGATACCTCCGAAGAGGAGAGGAGCTGGCGAGGAATATCGATCACCCGGTTGGGTAGTGCTGTAGGCAACGAAGGTATAGGGGGGTCGACGCGTGCGATAGAATCATCGCGAGTTTTCTGCACCTCCTGAGCAATTTCTTGCCAGGACGGCTTCTCCTTGGGGGTATCCATTTTCGCAACGGAGCCTGGCGCTGATCGCTTTGTCGGGGCTGCTTAAGCTATCGGTGTCTGCACATAAGCTAACACATGAAGCGATACTCAAGGCAGGATCTCAACCCTGGTCTAATAGAGCAGAACCACAAGTGCAGTATCGTGTATTTATAGGTACTGAATTTATAACCCATGTTACATTGCCCGCTCGTCGACATTCCGCAGTGGGACAGCTTTACTTAACTACTAACGTTAGGCCAGTATTATTTCTCAAACGTGCTCAGTGGGTATTTGTTTGAGATGGCTAATCGAACAGAGATCTCCAATGCCATCAAAAATCCCTAGGCTAGTTTACCGTCTTGGCACAGGATCACGATCCATGTCCAATTCATGTAGACACTCTGTCTAGTCGAACGCGAAGCGGCCGGAAGATCAGGGTCCACCGGATAGTTTCATAGTAGTGTTCCTTCGCTCGAATCAACGTGAAAGGTGTGGGTATTGAACTTCGGCCAGGAACATGCTAATGCATCACACTATTTAGGCAGGGCACAGAATGTAACGTTATTGTGGACTGGCAGAAAATTTGTCTTGTACCGTGAAACCTTTGATAAGATCAGGCACAGTGTTCTCAGCATAAGCCAGAGCTATCTTTCTCTCCGCTGACGCTTTTTCGAACCCAACCAAAGGATCTCCTTGAGCCTCGGACTGGAGGAAGGTCTTCGGTCGCTTCATCATTAAAATGCAGGCTGGCACTGCCTCAGTCCATGAGGACCGAGGTCTGTCGCTTTGGGTTGTTAACAGTATATTCATCGGACTAGCGACTCTAGCGGTCATCGCGAGATTCGTTGCAAGAAAGCTGAAGGACCTAGCCCTCGCCGCCGATGATTGGGCAATTCTTATCGCACTGGTAAAGACAAGTCCAGGCTTTGCTTTTGACACTGACTGACGCCAGTAAGTTGCTTGACTGGGTACTGTATGGCCTGTTTATTGCATGTAAGGATTCGTCTCCTGTCAGCCATTGGGGGTTGTACTCACAATTTTGTTTATCATCCAGGCAGAGGATATGGGCTCGGAAGGCACAGAGAGGTGGTCCCAGAGGCTGATATCGCTGTGTTTCTTCAGCTACTGTACTACTTCCAGATCTTCTATATCCTCGCGCCGCCGACCGTGAAGCTGTCGCTTTTGCTGCTGTATCGTCGCATCTTCCTATCCTCCCGGTTCCTCAAGATTGTGTACACCATCGGCGCAATTGTTAGTATATGGGCTGTCATCATGACCTTCCTAGCCATCTTCAACTGCAAACCAATCAGTGCATTCTGGACCGGCCAGGGAGAATGCATCCCATTTAAGCAGTTCGCCGTCGGATATGCCATCGTGAACATCATCACCGACCTAGCAGTATGGCTCATGCCAATCCCGAACATGTGGAAGCTGCAGCTTCCGACCGCCCAGAAGGTGGCTCTAACACTCATCTTTGTCCTTGGCCTTATGTATGGACCCCTCGGCCCCCTAGGTGGCTGATCAACACCAAATGTGGCTGACAATTACGTTCCTTAGTGACTGTGGAGCGGCTCTCGTACGACTCCTGTCGTCCATGCTCGTCCTTGGAAATTGGGATGTGACATTCGACTATGCGCGCGGGTTCATGTGGTCCATTATCGAAGTTTCCCTCGCTATTGTGTGTACCTGCCTTCCGACGATGCGCGTGATTTTGAAGATCATCTTCAGTCGAAGTTTCGCTCGAGCACTGGGATTCTCGAGTTTGACTCCTAGACGGCAGAGCTCGAGTAAAAGAGGTTGGCGTCGGGCATCCCAGTACAATGAGATTCAGGGGCCGTGGACGGTACGGCCCGGTGCCGAGAATCAGCACCATAGCGATGTTACCACAGGTGTTGAACGAGGGGATGGCGCCAGCACGGTACGAGGGATTCGCGTTTTGGAGGAGGTCAAGGTTGAGCTTCAGCATATCAAAGCACCCCCAGATGCAGCGCCATGATTGCGGCCACGATGGCGGACAAGGCTTTGTGTATTAATCGCCGTGTGAGTCAAGTTGCGACCGTACCTAACATTGGCAATCGAACTGATGTGAAACAGGACGAATGGGATACACGTAGACCACGTTGTATGCCACATAGAGTTGCTAAGAGAAGCACAACGAATGCCGCAGTCAACATGGTCAATGCCCTAGGGCTAGACGAACGTATGGTGCTTAATCGCGAAATCCCCTTGCAGCCTTTAAACTGTAATAATCAGGAGTAGCTGACTTCTTCGCGCCGTCTAGAGTCGATTGGTACCTCGTCTTTAAGTTCCCTCTATGCCCTCTGGCATTCTAAATCGGCCCAGGCGATGCCAAGACGAAACTTCAGTCAAACTCGGAATCGCTTCATTGCCCCGAGAGGATGTGATTTCCTGGCCGGAAGTGTCGCCGCTCCTTTTTCCAACGATTTGGACATCATGCTGCAAGAATACAAAGGAAGCAGCTCGTGTCAGCGTATGGCGTCATGAGCGGAGTTGGTCACATCAGAGCTCGCTATTCCTGTTTGTTTGGTTGTTTAATGTGTTTGCTTGGCGGTGGACACACGTCCTGGGTGTTCTGGACGAGGCGAAAGAGATGTGATGGCATTTTCAGTTCGTTTTCCCCTTGTCGCAGAGATGGATAATCGTTATCCCACTGGTGTTGAGTAACAGAAAGACGAAAAGGAGGCTAGTCACCTGGGCCCACGTGAACGCACAAGAGTCTCGGATAAAGCGTGCCGAAGGATGAGAGCCGGGGAGAGAATTCGGTAAATGCTCCATAAACACAAACGACAAGCAGACCCCACGGGGTAATAATGACAGTCGGGCACCTCCGCTGCGGGGACACGGAATCATTCCCGCCATTAAATAAATATGAATGTCCGACACTTTTTCTTTGGCTCTTATCGGAAATTTTCCAAGCATGTCAGAGATGGGAATGCAAGAGAAATTCTCCGGGCAACCCTCCCGAAACGATGATCACGCTCAGCATGCCGATGAACCACAGGCACAGCCCGAACATCCGGGAACCGGAGATACATGCGCCCGGCAAGGTGCAGAACAGGAAAAGCCACCTCCCAACGGCGGTATACAATCGTGGCTCAATGTGGCGGCGGCCTTCTGTGTCTTTGTGAATACCTGGTATGTTCCAGCCAACAACTGTATATCGAACACAGTGGTAGAGGCATGCTGCTAACCGACTCATCAAAGGGGTTTAATTACGACATTTGGCGCGTTCCAGGAGTATTACCGAACTGTACTGCTGCGCAATGAATCCTCCTCGGCTATCTCATGGATCGGCAGCATTCAGGCCACTCTGATCCCCATGGTTGGAATGGTCACTGGACCACTGGTCGACGCGGGCTATCTGCGCATACTAATCTTGTCTGGTAGTTTCCTCATCGTATTTGGCATGATGATGACAAGTCTAGCAACGGAGTACTACCAGGTGAGACCCTATTCTTACACCCATGCAGATCGCATAGAGTCTAATCTTAGTCCCCAGGTCCTACTGGCACAAGCCTTCTGCACGGGATTAGGCGGAGGAATCTCCTACATCCCCGCAATGGTAGTGTTATCTTCCTCCTTTACCACAAAACGAGCAGTGGCGATCGGCTGTGCATCCATCGGCTCCAGCGTTGGCAGCGTGACCTTCCCAATTATGTTCCGTCGCCTACAACCCGCAATCGGATTTCCTTGGGCAGTCCGCTGCATAGCGTTCATCAACCTACTCATGTCCATCATAGCGTGCTCGATCTTGTGTCGCCATCCGGGCAAGAAAACACAAGCTCGAAGTTTAGTTGAATGGAAGGCCCTGAAACACCCAACATTCATGCTCCTATCGGTATCGCTCACATGCGTGATGCTCGCCTACTACGTTCCGATTTTCTATGTTGCCACCTACGCACGGGTGAAATTGAACACGGAAACCAACCTGTCCTTCTACCTAGTGTCCATCATCAATGGAGCCTCGGCATTCGGACGAACCGTCCCTTACCTCTTAGGATCTCGGATCAACACGATCTTTGTCTTGATTTCGTGCACCGCCGCATCGGCCGTCGCCATGTACACCTGGATTGCGACGAGCAATACGGCCGGATTCATTGTCTGGGCCTGCTACTGGGGTTTCCTCAGTGGCGTTCTGGTCACCGCACCTACCTCAATCGTCGCGCACCCCGTTTTCACTCCGGACAAGAACTACTTAGGCACTCGGATGGGCATGATGTGGGGCATCAGTTCCTTTGGAGCGTTGGCCGGGGCACCCATTGCGGGAGCATTGGTCGACCTCGAACATAAGAACTTCGTTCGGGCCCAGGTGTTCTCTGGGAGTTTGATGGTAGGGGCTGTTCTTTTACAAGTGTGGCCAACTATTGCTGCATTTAGGTACGACCGTAATAAAGATCGGGATACCAAGGAATGAGATAGAAATGTCCCAGAATAAAAGACTCTACCGATAGTCTATGAAATGTAAATATTAATTTCATGAATACTCAACCCGTGGTATATTGTTTGAAATTGGTCCAATCCATGTACAAATGTTATGGGGCAATATGGACTAGCTATATTCGTTGTATTTAACATATATTCAAATGTACAATTATAAATATACTTATTTATCCTCCTTCAATTTTGATTTCATAAGTCAATCTACCACTACGCCGTGATTTGCCCTCTAGATCTCGCGCTTTATAGCGGCTGCCAGACGATTTGATCGCCGCCTCTTTGGCTGTCTCGAATCGCTTCCTGGATCTTTAGACAGGGCTGTTTCATGCAATGTGCTGTACTCATTCGGCTCGACCTTAGTGCTTTGTTGATGTATTTCACCCATGCCCACCTCGCATATCGGCAAAAGAGGGTGCATCTTCCTCTTCTTTCCTTGTGGAACCGGGCTAGCTTCCTCTGTCCGTCGGGCCAAACGCGTACTACGTCTTGGGCCAGGCAAATCAAAGGAGGCCTTGCTTGGGGTTTGGGTCCGGATAGGTGTCAGCGGTGAGCTGGTGGGGATCGGCTTTCTTGTGTTACTAGAAGTGACCCCGAGCACCTCCTCCCTGCACTCGGTGATTGAAGGTGCCGTGAGTCCGGTTGGTAGGGTGACAGCTCTAACAAGGCCTTCGTCAGTCCCGGCCAGGCCAGTGGTGGTACTCCCCGGACCCTTTGATGACTGATCACTGGAGGAAGTTTCCGAGGACCCCGCTGATTGATACCCCTCTGTTTGTGACTTTGAGCTTGCGGCCCGATATGCGCTGCCAGCATCTCTAGACGCTCTCTTCAAGCTGATTACTGGGCGTTCCTCCGACGGGATCTCTCCTAAAATACTCTCTGATTCCGAAGATGCTGCGTCGTGTTCCTCGCTGTCGGAGGAGGAGCTCGACGTGGCAGAGCTTGAAATACCATCCTCGGAGTTCTCAATGCCCTGCATATAAATCGGGATCCGGTAATAGCGCTGGCGATACGTCGTCCCGTCCTGGACCTTCCTTTTCAGTTCCTCATAATAGCTACAATTCTTTGACGCAGCCGCGTGCGGGCCACCGCAGTTGGCGCACTTGTGAACACGGTATCCAGTTTCCGTACGTCGAGGGCAGTCACGGGTATCGTGATGCTCAGCGCAGAAGCAGCAGGTCGATTCATTGGGACAGGTGCTGCTAAGATGGCCAAACCGTTGACAATTGAAGCAGCGACGGATGCAAGGGGGCCGGTCGTAGAGGACCGTCTTCAACAATTTTGACTCCCAGATGGTTCCGTGACGGATCGCGCAGTTGGCCGCCTCCGGATGCGTGAATTCCACCACCATCGCGGACGACTCCGTTCCCGGAGCCGGGCTGCTGAGCCAGCGGACATTCAGCACGTCCACGTCTCCTCCCCAGGTGAAGATGTTGGCGGCCAGCAGGTCATTGATCACTCGCTGTCTCGCGGCCGGGGTGGACAGGCCCCCGACCCATTTTACGGGCATGTCGTGGACCACCACACCCCAGAGAGGGAGGTCAATCACTGAATCCCTCTCGAAGGTCTTTACCCAGCGACGGTGCGTCCGCGCGATATCTGCCTCCTGGGCGCTGCGAAGCGTGAGGCTCAGATCACCTGACCGTAGGTGTTTCGCTGCCACAAATTGTATACAGGCCAGGGTAGCCCCACCGTCGCGGCGTGCAGCTTTTTTGCGGGCCTTTTCGGCCTGACTTGTGATATCCGCTGGTGTAAGGTACCTGTATTGGCTGGCCACGTAAGGATCCCACATCTTGACGACAATCTCGCGATCTTGGGCAAGGTTCGATGGGGATGCAGGGGGCGAGCTCCCAGAGCTATGGGAAGACTGGTAGTGGGCCGGGGGAGGCGCCGTCCTGCACTCCTGCACATACTTTTCTATGCGGGAGGGCTCAATTTTGGTAGTGAGCCCCTGGTCGTCGCGTTTTATATCGCCAGTGATGTCGCGAACCTCCTGCGCGGCAGCCATCCAATCGAGGAGATCCTGGGTTAAATCGCACCATCGTTCGATAACCTTGACCGCTTCATCCGGTAGACTACCTTTGTTGTCCTGAGCGTACTGCAGAATATCGTTGGAATCCTGATGGTGGTCCCAGATGCGCTGTTGGAGGTTTCGCGTCACGTTCCCGGGCGCGTTCGGATCGGCCATCCTCAGCGTCGGCCATCCGGCTCGCGACGCTTCCATGGTTTGACTGTCTGAACCGGTGGAAACTGATATCAGAAAGTAGCACTAGCACTCGTGCTCAGGAGAAATGGTCGGAAAAGAATACTGGCCATTTCTACAGACGATCCCCCTTTGATTCCACGGTGTCAACAACAGAATAAGGTTTTCGCGGAAGAAGTTGTTTTCTTTGTCTCGTGGAATATATCCTGAACCGATATTCCATATATTAATTATCGAAAACTGCAGCGTATCAGCTGCCTCAAAAGCAGTTTTCCTTTCATTCATTCATTCATTCTTTCTTTCTTTCGTTCTTCTTTCCCGTTAGTTCAACCTAGACGGCTTCCAACATTATCGTTTCATTGCTATGTGCTGACTTCCTTCTCTCACACGCGGACCATGAGATCATGAGTATATGTGATGCTGAATATAATAACTTAATCAAAAGTATATGGTTTATTAATCATATTGGGGCCAAGGCCAAGAAGCCTACCTGTATTTATTCATCTCTTCTGCCTTTTTTTCAATCTCACTGTACATTTCTATCTGTCCCGCTATCTCTCTCCTTTTCCCTCTTTCGCGCAAACGTGCCTGATTAGTCCACGTGGCAGTCAAATTGACACGACTCGAAGGAAGTGCCTATAATCAATTCGAACGGCGTTTCCGCCATTTAAATATAAAGATGAGGTACGTCGCCAGCACCGCCATGGTGTAGTTGAACAGAATGAATCCAATGAAGATGCCGACGTTGTTGCCACGTTGTGAATAGCTCATGTCATATTGTTTGACCTATTTGGTTAGAAGAAAAACTGGTTAGCCTGGTACACATAAAGGAGAAGAAATACTGACATATTCATCTCCATCCGCATAGGCACAGTACTCGCACAACCCCGTTGCGTTGGGATCCACCAGATAACCCGTGGAGTTAGCCAGACCGAAGAATTCAGCCGTGTAGGAGGCACATGTCTCCCCGGCGGGCGCCTGGAAGGTGGTGAGTTCAGAGTCGCGGCAAGTGATTTGGAGCGCATGCATGGCGTTGGTCCCAATCCCCTCGATGAAGTAGAACAAGGGAGAGATATTGTAGAACCATCGCCATCCCCGGGGAGTTAGAGGCGGGGGCGAGAGGGGACCGTTGAAGGTGTTAACAACCAGCCAAATGAACCCGGTCGCCACCTGTGCGGCGAGAACGGTGGGGAACAGGGAGGCAGTTAGCTGAGCGAGACTCGCCACGAACAGCGAGTAGAGCTCGTACATGAGGAAGGCGTAACCAGCACGGGTCGATATGGTGAGGTACCCGACCATATAGTACCAGAGAAGCCAGTAAATCAGCCCGCCCAGGAGGGTGAATGGAATCTCCACAAGCAGCGCGCTGATGGTGAAGATGCTCCAGTGGTACACGCGGGACTCATTCTCCCGCGCCAGGAATTGGTCACGCAGGAGGATGAAACGAGGTTCGATCTGGAGACTCAGCACGGGGCCCGTGATCACACCGACGAAGATCGAAAACATCCGTCCGCGGGCGTCGGTCAGATCGTTGGACAGCTGAAGAAAAGTGAGCCCGTTCATCAGTCCCATCCAAATGTTGAGCTGGATCTTGCCCAACACGTAGTCCGAGTCGCGCCAGTAATTCGTGAAAGCGCGTTGCGTGACGACGCGGAGCTGGTTGAGATAAGAGGCCGCATATGTCCGCTCAGATTCGGACGATGAGGAATCTTTGACTTCCTGTACCTGGAGCATTTTTTGAAGCTGCTCTTGCGTGGAACCATACTCGTGCGACTGCCGCCAAGTCTGTTTCGTCCAGGAATTCAGATTCCAGTCAGTGAATGATACCACAACACCAGCGGGAGAAGAAAGGGGGGAGAACAGCATACCTGGAACCAGTCTTTGTCAGGCTCGGCGCTAACTGCCAAAAGGTAATCCGCCGGGTTTTCGGTCTCTTCGCAGCGCCGCGTATAGCGAGCGAAGTAGTCCAGGATCTTTTGGCACCGAGAGCCCAACGGGCCGAAGTAAACTGTCTTCCCACCGGGTACCAACAGAAGCAAATTGTCAAATTGTTCAATCATCTGGGCAGAGGGTTGATGAATCGTGCAGAGGATGGTCTGCCCGGCATCGGAGAGCCTGCGCATGAGCTGCACGATGGAGAGCGCAGAATTACCATCTAGGCCGGACGTGGGCTCGTCGAGAAACAGAACAATGTCCGGCTTCGCAGCTAGTTCGACTCCGATGCTGACGCGCTTGCGCTGTTCGAGATTCAATCCTGCCCCTGGCACTCCAATGATGGCCTCGGCGATATCCTCCATCTCCAAGAGTTGAATTAGCATTTCCACGTGATCCATCTTCTCATCCCAGGAAACCGTTGCCGGACGGCGGAGGCATGCGCTCAGCTGGAGTGCTTCTCGAACCGTGGATGATGCCAGGTGGATGTCGTTTTGGTGGACAAATCCAGTCCGCCGTCCCATCGATGCGGGAAGGGTCTGTCCGTTTAGGTAGAGCCCTCCGGATAAGCGCCCAATCTGAATTCGCTGGGCGAGGGTATCAAGGAGTGTAGTCTATACCACCGGCTCAGTCAGCCTAGGGTTCTATGTGCAGAGAACCACCTGTCCAAGATCTTGCCACGACTTACCTTGCCAGCACCGGACATGCCCATTAATGCAGTCATTTTTCCAGGCTGAAGCCACCCTAAAAATAAAGAAGATGGTGAGACGTATTCATCCTCCCAACACTAACCCAGGAAGGCCTTACCTGAGACTTCGTGAAGCAAACGCTTGTCATCGCCAAGCTGAAGTGATAGTTCTTGCCATGCAAACACACTCTGGGTCGTCTCTAGACGGCCGATAGCTTTCACATCGTGGTTGGAGCTAGGCTTGGAGTCCTTTGTCTCGGCGACAATTGGTGGTTCTTCAATGTCTGCGGAACGCGAGGCCGATGCGCTCACCCAAGACGGTAGCCTCCGGTAAAAGATCGTTGACATGTGTTCAGCAGCATTACGGAATCGTTCCATTCCAATCCTGCATGTATGAATAAAGTCAGCGTCTATTAGGTTGACCTATACATTTGTCGAGAAGGAAGAAACGCACATTACCACAACCGAAAAGAAGACGAAGAAGCCAGCATTGATCCCGACATTCCGCCACAAGTGGGTGTTCTTGAATCCATACTCGGCCATCAAATACAGCCTGCCGGAAAGACTCAATTCGCCAGCGACGGACCCAGACACTGCACAAGCCTGATAACTGGTCTCATTGTACGCTGATCCTCGGGGAACGATATCCCCAGAGCTGCACTGATAAGAGCTAGTTCCAATTTCATTGAGAGCGACTGACTCGAAGATATAGTACATTGGCTGGTTTAGGAGGTTAGACAGTTAGCACATTCTTCTCACAGAATCATTCTCTGCCTCTTGTTGCAGACTTACATCAAGGTAGCGGATCCAAAAAAGCCAGACCTTCATGCCTGGAGGAGTGATGTAAAAGCCCGTGTAGATAATGAACACATTTAGCAAAAGCCCGACAGGGAGAATGGCTCGAGTGATGGAGTTAGTAAAGACGGCAATGGCCCGAAACATAACGCTCAGTGCCATTAGACCCATATAGAGGCAGACCAGCCATGTGAAGAAATGCCCCGCTGTGCGCTGGAAATTAATCATCCAGTAAATGGGTAGCGAATACATAATGAAGATAAATTTCCAGGGTATGTCCGCGAGGATCTGGCCGAGCGCGTAGGCCCCGGGCCGGTAGAACCGCAAGGCCTTCTGCTTGAGCAAGATTGGGCGCTGGACAAACGTATTTCCAAATTCGGCGGAAGCCTGTAAACCCATAATCAGGACACAGAAGAAGAGGGCCGAGCCGCGCGTGTAGAGCCCTTGCGTCACGTCTCTTTGATTGCGGAACAGGGTCCCTAAAAGCAGAGCCTGAACAATAGTCCCGGCTGCCTCAGCGATCCAGGCAGCCCGGTCGGTCAGAAAAATCTGATAATGGCGGACTGTACACTCATACACCTGACGGTAAAGCGGCAGAGCGTACCCTGAAGCTTTTGGTTTGCCGACTGTTTTCGATTGCGGCGGCGTTGCGGCGTCGCTCACGGTCTGCTGGTAGAGGCTGCTCTCCCTGAACCGGGTCTCAAAGTCAGCCGGATGAATTGGCACCGGCCGGTCAAGGTCCTCTCGAGGCGTCCGACCTTCTGGGGTTCCGGACATTGATGCGAGAAAGTCTGAGACCGAAATCCTCGGAGAGCAGTAGAATCCAAGGGACTCGAAGTAAGCTTTGGCTGAAGTCGCCGGGCCGTAGTATGCGACATGGCCATCATTCAAGACCAAAACTTTGTCGAACATTGCGACTGCTGAATCGCTAGCTTGATAGAGAGACATCGCGGTCATACATTGACTACGCGTGGTGTATTTGCGCATAGTGGTCAAAAAGCGAATGGCGGTTGATGAGTCCAGACCTCGCGTAGGATTATCAAAGCAAAACAGACTGGGTGATGGTAAGGTTAGCAAATCCCTTTCCGCTCTCACGGAGTTTCAGGTTCATTCACCTTGCACGAGTGCACAATGCCTCAGCGAGAGACACCCGACGACGCTGACCGCCGCTCACTCCACGAATATGGTCGCTACCGATGCGGACATGGGCTGCTTGAGCAAGTCCCATGAGTTCAAGCACAGTCTGTAAATCCTGTTGGAGGTGTTGAGCGCGATCAGGATCGGAGGTTGAACGCCTGGTATTGAGAGCAAATTTAAGCGTGGTGCTGACAGATAATGTTGGAAAATGGATGTCGTCCTCTCCTGTAGCGTATCAATGAACCTTTTTAGCACTGTGCGAGCTTGCATGGAGGACGCAGGAGCTCTCTTACCCACGAAGGCTAATTGGTTGGCTCTGGCCTGCTTCGCGGTACCGGCATCCATCGAGCCATACCAGACATCGCCTTCCATCGCCAAATACTCCTCCCTGATGTTCGCCAGGGCTTTCAGAACGGTGGTACATCCACTGCCGGGGCGGCCAACGACCATCAACATCTCCCCCTGCCGAATTGTACCAGTCAGCCGCTGGAGAATGGCCCGACATGGAGGAGGCTTCCTCGAGAACCAGGTCGCAGGATTGGCGAGCTTCGATAGTCGTTGCAACGTTTCGGGGACATCATGCATCCGTTGATGCTGGTCAAGTTAGTCGCCCGCCACGTCATGAGAGATGGATGTATATATGAAGACAAACCCCGGCTCCGGCTCCTATGACAGACAAATCCTTGAAGATGATATCACCCAGACGTTCCGATACACTGGTGGTCTGGTGTTGAAGAAAATCGTCGACTAATCGATCGATCTCTGCATCCTGGTGACTGTCTTCGCTGGCGTCGTACTCTTTAATTTCGCCTGAGGACTCCATGATCCAGAGATTCCCCTGCTGAGAATCTAGATTGCGAGAATAAGTTTCTGTATATCTCGAGCTGTCGAGGGGACTTTTAAAAGAAGTGTCCAAGCATCATATCCCAGGGACTAGGTATTCATATCGGGTTACCGAATGGGGTAATGGTTACCCCTTGCGGTTAGAGTGGGTGAGGGCTGAGATGGGCTCCACCCCTGGTGGAGTCGCGGATAACATCGAGGGGCAGAGATAAAGATAAATAAATAGCAGAAGCGACGCAGGAGGAGAAAAGAGAAATTTTCGTCCTCCCCAATATTGTTGAAGAAACATTGAACACAATTTGCCCAAGTCCTCCAATTCCTCCAATCGCCATGTCTGATTCCCAGATTGATCCTGATCAGTTCACCCGCGCAGGGTCTATCACTAAGGACTACTACCGCGATGTCTATCCCACCATTGATCCCACACAGTCAGAGCTATCCCAGACAGGGAAAGTAACCATTGTCACGGGAGCAGGAAAGGGAATTGGACGAGTGAGAATCAATTCTGTTTCACTGCGGAAGGAAGCACGGCTGACGTTCACGATTCTCCACAGGCCATTGCACGAGCTCACGCACAGTCCGGGGTGAAGGGGCTGGTCCTCATTACCCAGTCCGCTCAATCGGCTGAAGAGACGAAAGCTATTTTGCAAGCCGAATTCCCCTCCGTGGAGGTGCTGGCCCTGCCCACAGATATCACCGACGAACAGGCAGTGGCACAGACTTTTGCGACCATCAAGGAGAAGTTCGGAACCACAGTACACACCCTGATCAACAATGCCGGCGTCTTCACCTCCGTGGCGCCAGTGGCCGAGTCCGACTCCACCAAGTGGTGGAAGGACTTTGAGGTCAACGTACGGGGAACATACTTGATGACGGCGGCATACTTGCGCTTGATTGCGGATGTGGCCGCGGATTTTCAACCCACCGTGGTGAACTTCATGAGCACGATCTCCCTGACGCCGCCGGGCCTGAGCAGTTACTTTATCAGTAAGCTCGGTGTCGCCAAATTTACTGAGTTTATTGCAGCGGAGAACCCCCGGGTGGCCGCCTACACCCTCTCTCCGGGCATCGTCCTCACGAGTATGACACTGGATGGGTTTAAGCCATTTGCCAAGGATACCCGTAAGTTCAAAGATCATTTCTCTGCTTCATTGAGCGGCCTGTGGTATCGTATAGATTATGTTCTAATGTTTCGATATAGCGGAGCTACCGAGTGCTGTGACCGTGTACCTGGCCGCCAAACGTCCGCAATACCTCAATGGGCGCCACCTCTCCGCCAATTGGGATTTCGCAGAGCTCGAAGCTAGGCAATCTGAGTTTGCTTCGTCAGAGAAGTTGACGCTTGGTCAATTTATCTGAGCGGGTGACTTCTTTGTCCCGTTGTTCGAGAGTGGTTTTGCTCCCCTTTCATCGGTGAAGCTTATCTGCTAACCGAATGCCATGTATATGATATGATTGTGATATGCCATAGATTCTAGACTAGGAGAATAAAGCTCTCAAGGCTGTATCAATTACACGCATTATGCTGGGAATAATTACCAAGAATGATAGTTATGACGTAAAAAACTCGGTACCTAGAGAGATCTCAGGCACATCCATGAGCATATCGTTGATTTCGTGGCAGTACCCATACCAGATATTGGGGTCAACAATATCTGCACAGGACCACAAAGCATCATCCTCGGATGTGAACAAGGGGGGCTGCTGCTGCTGCCTCTTCTCGGGTTCGACAGGATCAAGGGTTTGCACGCCCCGAGAATCATTACGATCATGGGGGGCTGAAGATTGTGAGCTCAATAGCTCCATGAGGGCACTGACTCGCCCAAGCAAATATCGTGTCAGGTGAGCAGCTCGTGATGCAATCGGGTTTACTGGTCCTGCTGCCTCGAAGATCTGGAGGGATCGCTCGACATGCTGCTGAGCACGAGGGAACCAGTAGCATAGGGGGTAGGCCAACATAAACCCTATGAGTGTGAGAACGGCATTCCACAGATACTGGTAGATCTCAGAAGAGCCATAAAGTACGTCGTGATAGAGCATCCGAAGACGGATGAGATCCGTGACGGTTAGCGCATGTTGTATTGCCGTGGTGGCATGCACATCCGCTTGTGGACTCCGTTGCGGAACCAAGCCGCGACTCGGAAACTGGATGAATGAATGGTGAACCCAAAGGACAATGTCATGATACTGAAGTTCAAGGAGGGTTCGCTGTAGAATCACTGCTGGGGCCAGGTGAAAGGACAGCCTGGCATCGTGATCGTGCTTTAGCCCATCCTCGGTAGCAGTCACCGCATCGGGTTGATACGCTCCACAAGCAAGTGTCATATTGGGAAATAGCTTTGCGTTCAGGATCCGATCTTTCCATTCATATAGGTGCTTGATCTCCCGCGACAAATAGTGCGCATAGCGCTCGATCTTGGTGACCGAGTCGACAGTCCCTGAAACAGCGTGCAAGTGATTCTCCAGGGACTCGGCCACTTGTCTTGCCGCCACGGTCAGGGAGATCGACGCCGAGTAGTAAGTGAGGTCCGGGGCGGCCACTGAAGACTCAGGTGTAGGATGCGGCATGGTGATTGTCTTGTCATTCAGGGAGACAGCCATCGGTTTTCCCAGCAGACGGGAACAATGGAAATCGAGATGGACCAACTTCCACCAGATTCGCTGGCGTGTTTCCACCTCTTGTGGCGGTAGAAGTGTTCTTGGGAGGCGCTGTAGGTCGAGAGACTGTGTGAGCCGCATGGCTACACCAAGGATATTATATGCCGCCTGAGGTTCTCCCGAGTTCAGTAGGAAGGCAGCCATGAGGAGATGCCGCTGCACATCTGCCAATGTTGGCTCTGCATAAAGGAGATAGACATTGTTTGTAGCGAGCGCTCGTTGGAATAAGGTAACGAACAGTTTAGCTACCAGAGGGCTTTGAGACGGATTCTCCCCATGGTCTGATGACACCATGCCCTTCTGAATGCTCAGCAAGCGGTTATGCAGCCCAGCATGATAGATCGATTGCAAACAGTAGGCCATTAGAGCCTGTCGCAAAGGCTCAGACTGTCCATCCGACTTGTTCGCTAAGTCCTCCGAACTGACAATTGGCATCAGGAAATAATATCGAGTCCAGAAAATATCAAATAGGGTTGCCTGAAGTTCATTTAGGCTGTCCGGAGTCAGCTGCGAAAGAACTGGCTCTACTCTCCTCAGCAAGTCTCGTGACGAACACGGAACGTCTGCAGGGGCTGATTCAATGGGTTGATGAGGAGATGGTTGGGTCGACATCTGCGACACAACGGTGCAGAAGCTATTCACTCGGGAGATAAAGCCAGCGAATGAGTCCAAGTGCTGTGAAAGAGGAGCGACAGCAGCATGATGTATGGATGGATTCCGCGGTGAACTTAATCGGGGCCTCACTTGCTGGCTCACGACAGCCTGATTTGGGGTGGAGGGAGGTGCAGGCTGGGGGTGTGGGAAACTGGATGGGGCTGACGGCTGCAACTCCCGATTTCCAGACGAGGAAGAGTGTGGGTGTTGGTTCGGATGTAGATGTGAGTGTGAATGCTGCGAAGGCTTGTTGCATTCCACCTTGTTGGTAACACACTGGCCACAAGGTAATCTGCCATCGCAGCGGACCCGATGCTGGCGGCAGAAGTCGCATGCCCGACGCACTTTTCTCCGCTTGGCCAGTGGTGCGGACCGTATAGAAACAAAATTGTAAAGCATTACGAGTGGGGTATCAATGGCGGTAGTTAGACCCAGATGACGGGACGAAGGACGACTTCAATTCTGAAGTCAAGGTTCATATGGACATGGAGGTATGGACCGTGAAGTAAACCCTAGAGGCGGAACACTTTGTACCAAGTGGGCTAAGCACCTGACCCAGGGTGGATTCCTGACCAATAGGAAAATGTGGAAGAGTCAGCCAATCGAATCAGCTGGAAGGACGGCGGACTGCGGCTGTCGGGCCCTTCCGCTTCCAGATCCTTTAGTTTACAGCCTCTAAAATAGTTTGATTAAAAACCCAGACCCAACCTAGTCGAAGCTGCAGTGCAGACAAAATCCTTCCCCATTGGGTATAGCTTCGGACAAACTCAAATGGTTGCGTCTTCGGTTCTGCTTACACATGACTTACGTGAGATGCATTACGGTTCATTCTGTTACCCCTTTTATCCTAGTGCGATCTAGGCGTTGTTTCTAGCCATTGGATATCAAATTGGATATCAAGATATGTTTATGTAGATTTACCTATCTTCAGGAAGCAGCCGCTACGAAAAATATATAATGTGGATTCGACTGTCCCCACTTCATCGGGACAGACTAAACTTCAAAAACTTTGTAGGTCAGGTTACCAAGCCCTACTAACCCACACCAGCACACTACGTTCCATCGGTTACCAGAAGCATTGAGTCGAACCATAATGAAATTAACATTTTGACATTGCTCATCTTATTAGTACTACATTAGACCCCACGCTAGTCAAGTAACTTGTCGTGAGGTTTGACGAATCGATCTGTGCCGCCTCCATCCCCCCACGCTCGCGCGCAGTCCTCCAACTGCGCCCAACTTAGGGCCGAGGAAAACGAGCGCCCCACCAGCCGTCGTGTGAAGAAAGATGACTCCATCTTCTTCACGGCGTACTCCCAGTCCGTGGTATACTCCTTGAAGAACGGTCGGTAGCCGAGTAGACCCCCAATCCAACGCCCCACAATGATTCCGCCCCAGTACCCGATCTTCTTCCGCAGCCAATTCGGTAACCAGGCTGGGGGCAGGAGATATGCATCCCCGGCGTCATATGTCTATTCACGCGGACTTGTTAGCTCTCTGTCGATTCGAGGAAGGAAGAGCAGTGACATACGCAGAGTAATTGGATGAAATCCATCTTGCCCTCGTGCACCAGGTAATCATGCCACAAGCCATACCAATTCTCGAAGAACACTCGATCGAGTTGATAGTCCATACCGGGATCGGAGGCACTGAGGATAATTACCATGTCTTCGGTGCTGTCGGGGGCGACGTAGAACCGGTGGATGCACCCGGCCCGGCCCTGGACCTCCCCGTCTTCGGGCGTCAGGATGCGAGTCTGACCGTCAACTTCGAGGCACATGCGTCCTTGTTCGACGCGGAAATACTCGTTTTGGAAGGGGTGGAAGTGGACGGGAGGGCCCGAGGGGTGATTCAGCGCCTCATTGATCCGCTCATAGTCTGGGTCCCCTTCGTCGATGGGAGGCTTCAGGGCGTACCGTTGACGGAAGCAGAAGCACCGACCCGGCGGGGGTTCCAGGAATTCGGTAACAAGGGCACCTCCGAACCTGACAGGTGATAGGTTAATGCACGTCTGAAAAACCTAATGAGGAGGGTGGTGAGAGGAAGCAAAGCAATAACCCACTTGACAACGGGATTGCTCCCGGCAGAGACATGGTATGGGATCAGGGGAGGCATTGCGAGAACAGAAGGGCAAACTCAGATATCTGGGATCGCTCGCAAGGGTCTGGGTATCATCTCTCTGCCATTGACTACATCCTTCCGACGAGACCGCTTAAATACTTTACGGGTCACCGAAGTAGAGGTAGCTCCGTCCTTTCATTCCGATCACTTGGAAGGACCAGGATGCCAAGATAAGATGCATTTGTCGTTGGGCTAGGCATAGTCCGTCTCGTTAGTTAGCTGCTGGGCGGGAGACCTCAAGACTCACGGTTGATATTCCGGCAAATATGATCCCTGGGCCTTGAACATTTGCCGAGAATAGAAGTCGTATGAAGAATCGAGAGTTGGCGGCCGTTCAGCACCAATGTCTAGATTTGCAGACTTCCATTAGCCTCATGTTCGTGATGCTAAGAGATAGAAGCACAGCCAATCGGACGTCCAGGAAGGATGATACGCTAATATATCACTGCATATACAGCTATACCTATACTATAGTAGTAGGTAGTTAGACCGACTCATTTGTTTCAGCTGCCAGCCATAATGATTAGGCTTTAGTTAGTGGGCCCCCCTTTGCTGGTCCGTCCGCGAGCCGTCCCTAAGTAATGTCGCTTAATCGTCCAATAACGTCAGGATAAATAAAAATGAAATCTCTTGGCAGTTGCCGTGTTTTCATCGTCGAAAAGTAGACTTTTGTCAATAGATTCAGCTATCTCGGCCTAGTCGACGCTAGACACCCTTTGCGGCTACTACCAACTACAGCTCCGGGAGTGAGAAATGCCGATGGTATCAAAATTGAGTAGTGAAGGATCCAAGGGGGAAAAATGGATGAGAAAGAAAATTTGGTGGGAAGGGCTTTTGAATGTTCAGCTAAGAGTATCAGTATTACTATATATGATTCTTGTCCGCGTGCATAAATTCGACACACGTAGATAATTTATTACTTTATAACAATTCCTGCCCAATCTGCCAGGTCTGTGTTAACAGTTTGGATCATTAATCATTGTCTCCTTCAATTGGCGCCATGATTGTACCTCAAGCGAAGACAACTCTTGAAGTTGTCATTGTTGGGTAAGATACCCTCTTCTCCCTTGATTCTAGTCCTTGGATTGACTTATATGTTACGCGAAACCCAGAGCCGGTGCGTCGCCTCAAATTTCATAGCCAGATGTCTTCTGATATAGATCTAGGGATTGGTGGTATGGCGGCAGCACTAGCCCTAGGATTGCGCGGTCACAATGTTACTATCCTGGAATCGGCCCCAAAAGTGTGTATCCCTCGCTGCAGCTGATGACCTGATCAGAACATGTTGGTAATAGAACTAATCATCAACGTCATGGAGCTTCTAGTTAATGGAAGTTGGTGCTGGAATTCAAGCATCGCCTAATATGCTACGCCTTTTTGATCGTAAGTCCTTTCCGTGCAGGTATCTCGAGTACATCATGGGACTAAACCTTTCCCTAGGATGGGGAGTATCTTCCATGGTACATGCCAAGGACATTGCACTTGAGAGCATCACTATTCGCCGCTGGGAGGATGGTGCCGTCCTAAGCACAATGCCGGTTAACAAGGCTTACGGGCAGCAGACTGTGGTACATCGTGCAGATCTGCATAACGCGCTCATCACCAAGGCTCTGGCGCTTGAAAATGTCCAGATGAAGGTAAACTCCCGTGTCACTGGCATCAAGTCCTACCACCCGGCTGCCGTCGCGCTCATGGATGGCACGGTGGTAACGGGCGATGTGGTGGTGGCAGCCGACGGGATCAAATCGGTGCTCCGCGGAGAGATGCTAGGGTCACTGGCAATGCAGCCTATTCCAACAGGAGATGCAGCTTATCGCATCATGCTATCACGAGAAGTGATGGAGCAGGACCCGGAGTTGAAAGCCTTGCTGGATAGTCCCAGCGCTACCCGTTGGATTGGACCCCATCGTCATGTTATCGCGTATCCCGTGCGCAACCATGACCTGTTTAATATTGTCTTACTGCATCCTGACGACCATGAAGCGGAAGAGTCTTGGACTACGACGGCGTCCAAGCAGACTATGTTGCGTCAATATCATGGCTGGGACCCAAGGTTGCTGAAGCTCCTCGATCTCGTCAAAGAGGATGAGGTCCTAGAGTGGAAGCTGTGCAGCTACCCAAGCCTAAATTTGTGGACGAAGGGCCATGTCGCCCTCCTTGGGGATGCCTGTCATCCGATGCTGTAAGTGTTGGAGCGCCCGTCCCTTCTCTGCTGAAGTTGTTCAGCAAAGACCGTGGAAGCTAACCTGGAGCCAGACCATATGTTGCGCAAGGTGCCGCTCAGGCTGTTGAGGATGCGGCCGCCTTGGCTATTCTCCTATCTATCATACCCTCTCGGCATGCCATTCCTGAGGCTCTCCGTGCCTATGAATTGTCTCGTAAACCACGCGCAGAGGCGATCCAGCAATCGGGAATGGCCAACCGTACCATTTTGCATCTTCCCGATGGCCCCGAACAAGAGGCTCGCGATAAACAGTTCCTTGCGAGCACGAGCAGTGCAGCCAACCCGGATAAATGGGCTGATGCAGCAACTCAGAAGCTTTTGTGGGGATGGGATGCGGAAGAACACGCTTTAGCAACATGGTCAGAGAACACGAGGCCAGTACATCTCGAATCATCTCTTTAACGAAAGAGAGGAGGAGCACACTGGACGGGTTACATTAATCTTCAGCCTAAGGAACCTGATGAAGTTTATTATATACATAGACATATACCGAAGCCATAATGCCGTTCGAATCTAAGCCGATCAAGAGCATGAAGCATCTACCTTGTAAAACAGGAAATGGTAGGATTTCATGGTTTCGTTTAGCTCAGGTAATCAATATACTGGTATCGTAGGTATTTCCATCCCAACATAATAGACTAAAGACGAGAAGAAGGCTTCCTCACTACACCCTCCACCAGCTCCATACACGCCTTGCTGGTCCCAAAAGCAAGCGACCATCCTGCGCCACCGTGGCCATAGCAATGAATGATTCGACTATCCTGTCCACCCAGAGTCTGTCTTCCCTCACGCTCGACCCGAATTTTTGAGTTTCTATAGGGTCGCAGTCCTTGTGCGAATGGATACTGAGGATCCAGTCGTGCATTCTTCAGAACAGGTACCAGGTCTTCGCATCGCTTGCGCATCGCCTTGATCACCGGCGAGTCGGGCGTGAGATCGAGATCCATCTCATGGGCTTGCTCAATGGACCCCAAAACCAATATATTGTCACTCCGTGGCACAATGAATGCAATATCTATATATTTCCCCTCGGCGTCCTCATCCGCCGCCACGATAATAGAGCTCTCAATCTTCGGAAAATCCGATCCATCGTTGATGACTCGCAAGTTGCCTCCTCGTAACGAATGAACCCCCAGGTCCGAGGCAATCTCCCGAGCTCCAAGTCCAGTCGCATTCACAATCGCATCGGCACCATACATTCTCAACAGGTGCGATTCCTGGTCGCGCAGATCCCCCACAATGCTATCCGTCTGCATCCTCGCCCCTTTACTCCTAACGAGCCGCATCAGGAACGCCATGGCGACGTCCGTATCGATCACCGGAGCAGGATGCTCATACGCATCCTTCATACCCCCATTCGAGCTGACATCCACCCCGTACTTCCCCGCCAGCTCCATGCCCCAGTGAAACCGTCCCGGGGCCAGCTTCCGCGCAACCTCCATTTTGGCATGCGTCGGTTCATCATCCTTGACATGATACGTGTGGAACGAAGCACACAATGGCATTCGCACCCCAAACGCTCTCGCTAGCTCCGCATTCGCCGCCAGCTTCGCATAGATGGCGTAACTCTCCAGCGCCCATCTCTGCGCGGTCTTCAGATCCGCTTCGGTCAGCTCTTGGTCGGTCAGTCTCACTCCGCCGCATTGCGTGGGCGGAAGCTCCCATAATGCGCCGGCAATTTGGGAGGTAATACGCTGGGTGCGTCCATAGCTGGCCCATTCCTTCGATACAATGGTGACTTTATAGCCGGCATCGAGAAGATGCCAGGCATTCGTTAGACCGGTGACTCCGGCACCGATGACGAGGATGTGTGGGGCGTTGGGAGTCGGTTTGTGGAGTGGATCTGGGCCAGCAGAAAGGTAGCTGGTGAGGTGAAATGGTGTTGATCGAGTCATATTGACTGTACTTTAGACAGGTGTATTGTAGGATTTGGTGGGTGGATAAGTTGGATGTTACAGCGGATGATGGGTGATGCTTAGATCCTTTGTCGGAGAGGAAATGAAGAAAAGAATGTAGCGGTGTGATTGTGATGCATGAGACTGCATGGATATATGGCAAGCCCTGGTGAACAGTATATATGTCGTTTATGCAGAGCGAGCTGACCCTATGCCTACCCCGCCAACACGAAGATCGCGATCCAACCGCCATCTTGTTCTAGTGGCTAAAAGAGTCACAGTGAGCACAGAATTATCTCTTTCGGGATGACGGTGTTGTAATATGTATTGAGATATGACTTTTGCCTAGCTCCTCCATTGCTATATCGTAGCCTATAATTCAAATGGTATTGTAAGGGCTCGATCGACATATGTGATCTAGCTGGCGGTGAGCCTTCGGAGTGCAGTAGAGTAATACGAAGGGAATTCTATGCAAAGCTATATATGGGATCTATACGTTAAGGAACTGAGTATAGGCCTTAGGCATCTGCGAGATCAATCTTTCTTGAATATCAGACTGTTTCACACCCCTATCCCGTATATATATTAGACAGGGATATGTGATGTCACTAGTGCTTATGGCAACCTGCGTATCGCATGCTTAGGTCCAATTACGAAAGAACAAAGAGGGTAGTGTTTGTTGGGGTCTTGGCTTTCTTCTGGATACATTGCACTTTTTCTATCTCCTGGCGAGGGTTACTGTTGTACCATGTTGGGGTCTACGATCATCTTCCTCTACTCGCGACCTCATGACACTAATTATTTATTGGTTATAAACTATGAGGCTCTAAGCTTCTCAATACAAATCGTGGCCGCCATATCTTGGCCACGCATGTATCACGAGATATTACTTAATAGGGTATAATATAGACAGCCATCGGGAATAAAATAACCTCACACCCCTGTAGGAAGGACAAAGAAAATGTTACACCCCTACAGGAGACACGTATTTAAACCACTGCCTACACCCAACGGACCCTCCTTGTTCCATACATCTATCTTTCCGTCATACTAAATCAAATTAACCATGCCGTACAAATCCCGCTGGAGGGTCGATGTCCCCGACACCCACCTGGCATCGATCCTACTGACCTCACCCACCGCACCACTATCCAAGACCGACAGATGTTTCTTGGACGCCGAACGCCCGGACACGCATTATTTCACGACCCATGACTTCCGGCTCTGGAGCCAGCGGTTTGCAGCTGGACTACGAAAGTCGGGTCTGCGTCCGGGCGACCGCGTGCTGATGTTCTCTGGCAACGATCTGTTCTTCCCCGTGGTGTTCATGGGGATCATCATGGCCGGGGGCATTTTCACGGGCGCGAACCCGATGTCCGTGCCGCGTGAGCTGGCCTACCAGCTAGAGGATAGCGGTGCGACGTATATGATCTGCGCGCGCGCCAGCCTAGACATGGCTGTTGAGGCAGCCAGGCTAGTTGGCTTGAGCCGAGACAAGGTATTCGTGTTCGACAACACGCTGTACGACGGCCACGGTGTCGGCGAAAAGGCCTGTCGTTACTGGGGCGAGCTAGTAGCATCTCCGGAAGAAGGCGAGGGATTTGCATGGGACGAACTCTCGACGCCCGAGCTGGCCGACCGAACCCTCGCGCTGAACTACTCTAGCGGTACGACGGGACGCCCCAAAGGTGTCGAGATAACTCACAAGAACTACGTCGCCAATCTGCTGCAGTTCACGTACATTGAGCGCCTTCATCCGAACTATGAGGCCAAGCGGGCGCGCAAACGCTGTCTCTGTTTCTTGCCGATGTACCATTCTATGGCCCAGATGATTATGATTGCCGCCACTTTGGCCCTGAACACGCCCGTTTATATCATGCCTAAATTCGACTTCATCCAGATGCTGGGGTACACGCAGAAATATCGCATTACGGACTATGTTGTCGTGCCAGCAATTGTTGTTGCCTTGGCCAAGCACCCGGCTATCAAGAAGTTTGATCTCAGTAGCGTTGAGGATATAGGGTGTGGCGCCGCGCCATTAGGCAAGAAAGTTTCTGAGCAGTTGCAGGCTCTGTGGCCTCCAGGAAAGGTGAATATCAGACAAGGTTATGGAATGACTGAGTAAGGTTCCTTTTCCTCGTTCCTAGTGCAGGTGAAGATACTCATGAATGTCTGTCACAGAACCACCTGTTCGATGGTTAATTGGGACCCCAGGGAGAAGGGATTCTCGGCTGCGGTTGGAGAGCTGAACGCCAACTGCGAGGCTAAGATTATGGCTGAGGACGGAGTGACTGAACTCCTAGAGCGCAATCAACGCGGAGAGCTGTGGTTGCGTGGCCAGAACGTCATGAAGGGATACTGGCAGAATCCGGAGGCGACAAAAGCAACCAAGACGGAAGATGGGTGGCTCAAGACGGGCGATGTTGCTTTTGTGGATGACCATGGCAAGTTCCACGTTGTAGATCGGCTGAAGGTGAGTACTATGTTCGACCAATATAGAAGGTTACTAACGGTTGCCACACAGGAGTTGATCAAGGTCAAGGGCAATCAGGTTGCCCCTGCTGAGCTGGAAGCCTTACTGCTGGAACATCCAGCCGTTGCAGATGCCGCCGTGATCGGGATTGCCACGTGAGTCCTTCTTCTTTCTTTGTGGCTTGTCTGTCGTTGTAGCGAGCGTTAACTTGGACGTAGCGACAACGACGAGCGACCCCGTGCCTATGTTGTGCTCAAGCCCGGTCAGGTGGCTTCGGCGAAGGACATTGTGCAGTTCATCGAGGGCAAGGTGTCCCCGATCAAACGGATCACTGGTGGGGTAGTTTTCATTGATGTCATTCCCAAAAACCCATCAGGGAAGATTCTGCGTAAGATGCTCCGCGAGCAGGCCCAGAAAGAGCTGAAGCAAGGCACTACGGCCAAGCTATAGGCGGACCTGCCCACCCATGTTACTTTCAGCAGATGCACTGTCTGCCTTGTCCATTCCTAGCGATATACCAACTTCTTCTGCCGGTGCGCGTCGGATTTCTGGTTACTTTCAGGGACAGGAGATGGTTTGGTTTCCTTATAATGCTCTAAAAATCGAGAAGCGCGAACGGTTGTCCAGTTTGGGATGTTCTGCGTAGATGTCACAGTATCAAATAGGTACCGAGCAAGTTTCTCTTCCGCTTCACCGATAACACAGGGTGTACCTTTCTGGTCTTTGGCTTCTAACTCAGCTTTTAGAGAAACGATGGCTATGGAAGCCGCGAAGGTCGAACTAATGATGCCCTCATAATGAGGCCAGGCAAGTAAGGCTTTGATTGCTCTCAGCCTGAGGGGATATCGCGGGCAATTCACCGCAACCGTGTGGAGCCCTGGAATAATTCCTAAGTCCAGTGTAATGGTCGGACGTTCCGAGAACTTTGCCATGTATGCCTCATGGGCTAATAGTAGGGCCTCATATTCGGGGATCAATTCATTAGGCACAGGTTTCTTCATGAGACAGGTTTTAACGGCGACGAGCTGACTACGATATTGTAGTCGAACAATATCCGCGCTCTGCTGCGCCCTATAACTCAGGCTGGGATAATACCGATCGTAAAATGTCTCGAATTGGTGCCGGAAACGAGTATATAGAGACAGGATCCGCTGCTGCTTGAGGCACAACTTGCCGTAATTGGTCTGGACCTCGGTACTGGAAAGCCGCCATCGATTGGCGAGAAAATGGACACCGGCATGGAGCAAGGAACTCATATTGTGTCGTACATCTTCTAATCTGTGCAGGGGGCGGCGGAAGTCTTCGTCGGACAGTTCCTTGAGCCCGTCGTTCGCAAATAGCAATGGGCCAGACCCGAAATGCGCGGATTGGACGTCCAACTGTCGGAAGGCCTGGATAACGCAAGGAGGGATACACTGTTTCTGGGTATTCTGTGCCTCCTTTAGTATTCGGAGACCACCTCGCAAGTGCTGCAGAGCTCTGGTATACTGTCCCAATAGCAATTCGGCGAGAACAAAGAGCAGGCAACATATCAGTACGATTTCAAGACGCTCGGGATCCTGAGAAGCGCATCGTCGGTTGAGGAGGGCAAACGATCTGCTAGCCTGTTCGAGCGCGAACCGATGTAGAGGCCGGCGGAGGTTTTCGCCTACCAGCAACAGCTTGGTCGTCTCCGAGTCTTCGTGGAGAGCACTTAGCGCATTGGCGGCATGGTAAACGGCGGGGTCGGCGCGACTCATCTGCAGAGCCAGTTGCTGCCATAACTGGGAGTCGAAGAATCCGGCCAGGCTTGGGATGGAACGATATTGGAAGTAGGAGAAGCACCGTCTCTCGTCCGCGGTCGGCACCCAGGCCAGGCACAGCTCCACTTCTGGGATACGTCCCAGCGGGCTCTTCCTCTTAATGGGCAAGCGACACAAGTCATAGCCTTCGCACTTCAGTCCTCTGGAGGTACAGTTGTTGCATTTGGTAGGCGCTTCATCGCATTTGATCCGGCGGGCGCTGCGCCAAAGATTAGCCGAGGTTCACCCACGCGACGGTCTTTTGCTTACCGGCAGGTCCGGCATCCCGTCATAGACCGCCTTCCGCGTTTCCTGCGTCGTGGAGGAGCTTCTGGCATTTCCAGACCAGGTTACAATTCCTGCGCGGGGGTCAAGGAGGTAAAACACAGCGGATATATTAAGCTTTGTCTAAGTTGACCTGCAATGCAGCTAGGCCCCTCAACTTGCGTGTTCAGAAGAGGAAACCTCGCCTATGCGCGGGTGGATGATCTCGTTTCAACTCAAGTCCCCACAACTTACGTGGCGTCATCATATTCAGTGGCGCTAATGAAAGCTGCATAACTCACAGAATGGGCATGTTAGTGGGTCTCTTTCGACTCGTCAGAACTTAAAAGGTAATTGTGAAGGCTTTTGCTCCTGAACTCGGTCCGCTGTGTCTGCGCCAATGTCTACAATCAGCATGCGGGGTCCGGATATAGCATGCCAAGAGTTGGATGACAAAACAATATGCCAGGCTAACTAACCGTATCGACCTTGGCGGTTAAGATGTTGAGCAAGTTCTGTCGTGATTTGAAATAGTGATATTGACTATAGTCAGGTGATCTGAAGCAAGGGTCGATAATGCCCCTGTATCTCGATTGCAGTGATCGGATGCTGAAAATTCAGATAATTAGCAGAGGTCGCAGAACACGATGAAATGGATAGATTGTATACACTCCTACATATGCAGATAGAGGTTCGATCTGGATTGACCTGGTGGTCGCCACGTGGAAAGACTCCGATTCCCTGTTCGAGGGGCAAAACAAACACTGACCTGAGCATGATCTAAATATGACTGGATATACGACTATGCCGCTTGCTACATGACGGGCGTGATCACGTCTCCTTGGTCTGGACACGTTCTATAGATCATCCTCGCAACGTCAAAGCCCTCGTACTTGGCGGCTAACTCACTTTTCAAAAGGGCTCATACTAGTATCTCCGGATGAGTGAGTTGATAGATTCACATGGCACATCTTCTCCTCCCTTATCCTTTGCGTCTGGGGTGCTTTCAAGGCATCAACCAGAATATCTCGTGGTAAGTCTTGAGATTTCATTGTACAACCCAACGCTGGTCTCCGACATCCAGCTCCTCTATGTGTGCGGCACGAGTTGTGCGAGGCAGAGCGTGTGAGCTCTTCAGTGAGTATCTTTGGCTTATATGGCTGTTGACAGTGTAAGGGAGCCATCGAGCGCGTCTAGGATCACCTTTATTGCTGGCAGGATGCTTTACTTCCTTGTGTTCCTCATGCGAGCCTCCAACGTTACTACTTTGCGCTGAAACGCATCCTAACCAATACCGGAGTGCGTACACAAAACGACTACTCCTCCGGTCAGATGAGATGCGATTGCAATTGTCAAATGCTCTTCAGGTCATAGGATGTTGTGCTCCAGGGCTACATAACAAAAGCCCTTGCAAACCGCAACGGGATGTTCAAGACAATGTCAATGGATAAACGCCTTGAGTTGAGCCGTGCGAACATCAGTCCCGAGTCGGCCGACTTGCGTGATGAACGAACAGTACTTCTGCCCCTGGAGCCTGTACAGCTTAGTTTAATCATCCTGTCGGGGAAACCGTTTGGGAGCGGCCGTGCGTTGCCAAGCGTGTCGCATGCATGTCGTGGAAAATGCGCTGTTGAGAATAGGTGATTGGACGCATATTTCACACGAGGAAATCGGCCAATGGGCCAAGCTCTGGTGCATTGAGATTCGAGATGATCACTGGATACTCGGCTGTGGATCGTTGATCCCATGTCCTCCGTGGTGGGTCGTATTGGTGGATTCCGGAGCGGCTGTGCCATCGCGACTTGCACTAAGTGGGACTATGGAGGATCTCGGGGAATCTGACACGAGAAAATACATTGCTGAAGGCGGGGTACAAATGCGTTCAAGAGGGTGACAATTTATCCAGGTATGTGCTTATCGTATGTCCCTGAGAGGCCTCGATAGTACCGAGCAGAAAGCATCCACCGCCCTCATCACCGCTTCAGACTAAAAAGGTTTAGTGTGATCAGTGGTGTGCTACGGACAAACAAGTCAAGCAGGCCCACCACTTTCTTCTTTTTCTTTGGGAATTCCTCTGGTATTCGCACACTATGCAATATGTTGTAAAACTATATAAAGAAGCCAATAAGTTCTATGCTGCTTTCCAGAGCAGATATACAATTCTAACAGTCTATATGTCCAACGCCTTGACTCAAGCAAGCTAAAACTTTTGAGTATCAGATCCCAATCGCTGCAACCAACGCATCCATGGCAGAGCTATGTGTCGAAGCATCCACCTGAGAGACGGGGCCCGCCCAGTCCACACCCAGCTGGTTCTGCGCATTGCGATCGTTCTGCCAGATACTGTTGGCAGACGCGTTGATTACCTTCGCGTACACATCGTTCGGGGCAACAGAGTGCAGGAGCTTCAAGTTCCGGATGAAGATACCCTTGAATTGGGTTTCGTTGCTGTCACAGCTGTCCGGCTCACATGACTCATGGATGATGTCGTTGTCGTCCGCGAAATACGCGATCGAGGCATTGGCAAGCTTTGCTGCGGCATCCACGTATGATTCGTTGGAGACTGCCCGGTCCAGCTCGGCGAGACCTCCCAGAACGACTGCTTGATTGTAAGACCAGCTATGCGACTATTGTTAGTCCTCGTATCCCATAATGTGTGGCTTAGATATGGTATGGTCAGGACATACATTGTTCCCCCGTTGTTCTTGCAATCGCTCGATAACCCATCGTTGATGGTGTTGTTTACGTTAATCATCCCGCTGTCCTTAAACCACGTCCATTGGCGCCGAGCCCAGTCGACATAATAATCGCGATCAGAGGCGCGGTTGGCCAGATGTGCCGCGAGCGAGAAGAAAAGCTCGTTCGTAATGGCATTCACGTAAATATGTTGAAAATCGGAGTCAATTCCTCCATTACCACATTTCGATGGCCAAGCTTGGCTCTGAACGGCCAATTGTTAGCAACGATGCGTAGCCAAGAAACGGGAAAGACGATCCTTACCAGATGTTTGAAAATTCCAGCTGCCAAATCCAAGTAATCCTCAATGCCTGTGACGTCGTACGCGGCGATCCACGCCAGCCCCCACCATGCATCGTCATCATAGGACCCATCGAGCCATTGCGTGGCGTCTACAGAACGCTTGCTCTGGACGGCGGATGAATAGTAGGAATCGTTATGCCGGTCAGGATACGGATTCGACACGGGCCCGACACTGAAGGTGTTCGCGAATACTTCTTTCACAGTGTTGTTGACCGACTCCGAGTCGTCGACGAGGGCCAGGTCCGCCAGCACTGTCATGCAATTGGCCCCGTTCCACCACCCGCAGGTATTCCACATGCCGGTGGATGAGTTATACCATGTCTGCAACGTGGTGAGGGCGGTTTCCGCTCGAGAGATGGCGACACTCTCGGCGGACACGCATGTCGCCAGAAGCAAGGGGGCCAAAAGCGACCGGGGTGAGGGCGACATTTTCGAATTGGGAAACGGAGGATAGTACGGAATAGGTCAGCAGCCATGGCCATGTCTCTACTTCTTATAATGCCGGAAAAAATCAAAACTGGATCCCCACTAACGCAGGGGCAAAGGGAGATGGGAAACACGTAAGTGTGCAGGCAACAAGGAACCAGGGGTGCAGATGCCCTCAGGCATTCTGGAATCGATCAGATGGCCCTGTCACATCCTGGTATGCGAAGAATGGAGCAAGCCCCATTCTTTGAAACTTGCGACCCATTCGTGATACATCACCCGATTAGCTGCCGTTAATGCCGAGCTTAAACTTCAGACTTCACACCTCTGCCTGTTCCTGACATTGTACCTGATGGGTCCTGAATATCATTTCCGTATTTGACAAGCGATCCACGGTTGATCAGCGCCAGAAGTTTTGCGTTGCCACCAGTCTCCGAAGTGCCGAGCTTTGGAACTCGTCGGCCACTTCCCGATATATTGGTTGGATTCTCAATAGTCACCCGTGATAGGCAATTATCATTCCGTTTCTATAAAGTTATCAATAGCTCGGATCGCCATGATTAATAGATCGACTGAAACATAAACAAAACTCAAAACGAAAGGGGCTGTATTCTCCAATGCTCTCCAAGGGATAAATGGTCGAACCTTAGGTGAGCAACCAGAGACTTGGAGCCTCGACCGGAACCTTTCCATGGTTCGGATGAACTCTGACCTATCCTATTCTTTAGACTCGGCTCTAGTTCGCTTCGACAATGCCATAGTGGGTATAGATTAGTTCAGCTCTCGACTTCTAGGCGTTCTGGACAGTGGGAACGTATTGTGGACAGCCCTATTGTGGGTATTCGAATTGCGACTGAAAATTTTCGAGCATGTCCTCTCACAGGAGTATGGACGGTAGTTTGATTGGCCCATAGTTGAGACAGATGTTTTTTCTTCTCGTCGTAGAAAAGGAAGATTTTTCTATTGATTTTGATTTTATTTTATTTATTTTTCTTCTTATTCTTATGTCATTCTCCTAGTAATGTGTGTTGTTGCCTTGTAGTTATACAGCCGCCATGCAGTAGTCCAAAATATATAATCAGTCTGGAGAATGTTCCCATCCCCACCAGGCGCACCCCCTTCAAATGCCACTAATCGTGCAAATCTCAATGTCACAGTAGCTAAATTCCTCTGTGGATAAAATCCGAAACGCATAATGACTTTATTTTAACGTCAAAGAAGTATACTGCTCGATCTCGAAGTCGGTGGATCAGTCATCAATATCCGATATGACGTGCTTCCGGTATCCGATGAGCAACGCAATTTCACGCGACTGATTGGTGCCCGTCGTGTGAAATCGGGGGGATTTCATCTCGCCTGCTCGATAGCTCCTTCAAAATACCCAGTAAGAAGAAGCGAAAGTTGTTATCCGAGTAGTCCCCAATAGTGTCATGGAGCTTTTATGGCCGGATTGAGGCTTAGGGCCAGGGACGCACGGCTTTTGGCAATTGCGCCATCGAGCTAGCTTGAGCTGTTGTAATGATAAAATAACTTATGCTCCCTCTGTTCTTCGTTAGAAAGAGGGTTGGATAGACAATATTCATGTACTGCAGCTATGGTCGCCGATACAGATGCTGTGGCTCAAATCAATCCCTCCCAGGAGGGTCAGGAGGGGACGACGTCTTCTTACCAGGTTATCCCGAACAACAATGACAGGCGGCCAAATGACCATGGCCATGACGAGGAAAGTGCATTACTTTCCAGTCCGACCGCAAATGACGAGCGCAAAGTGGAACTTTCGACCAGTGTCAGCACCATTGTGGCCGTCTTAATTCTCGGTTAGAGACCAGTTCGGCTGGATGAGTGGAACTCAGGCGACTGACTTGCGATAGGCGAATTTATCTCGAATGCCGATAGCACGTTGGTCATGGCTGCGACGGCAAAGGTGTCGTCTGAATTCAATCAGCTTCAGGATGCCAGCTGGTTGTCGACGGGGTATACTCTGGGGGTATGTGCCGCGCAACCGATGTACGGAAAGCTGAGCGATATATACGGACGGAAAGCGCTTCTACTTGTGGCATACACTCTTTTTGGCTTGGGTTGCGTTGTCTCGTAGGTTTTGTATAATGTGGTGATGTTCTCATTTGCTAATGAGTGGTTATTTAGGGGCATCGGTCGGGATTTTTGGACGGTCATTATCGGTCGAGCAGTCAGTGGTATCGGAGGTGCTGGTATCATGACTCTTGGTTCGGTTATTATCACCGGTATGCGCTCAATAAATAACAATAGAGTAATGTCATTGACTCAATTTGCAGATATTGTCCCCCGTCGTGAGGTCGCCTCGTGGAGAGCATATATCAATATCGCCATGACTCTGGGTCGAAGTGTCGGAGGTCCAGTTGGTGGGTGGTTGACGGACGCCATCGGATGGCGCTGGTACGTTCATGAGCAACATCCTTGAAAAATGTCATTAACAATGGGGCCTTGCTCTCGTAATAGGTTGTTTCTTCTCCAGATCCCGTTCATCGTCGTCGGTGGTCTTCTAGTGATTGCCAAGCTAAACATCACATACCACGCCACATCGAAAGCCTCTATACGCCGCGTGGACTTCCTAGGAGCCGGACTACTTGGAGCATCCGTAGTAGCAATCATCATGCTCCTCGACCGAGGCGGCCATGCCTTCCCCTGGATCTCACTCCCTTCCTTCCTGTTAGGCGGCATCGGTATCTCATTACTTCTACTCTTCGTCTGGGCTGAACGCGTCGCAGCCGAGCCCATCTTCGACCTCCGGATCCTCGCCCGACCAAACGTGGCATCCAGCTACATGGTTGGATTCCTGCAGATCACCAGCCAACTGGGCATGCTATTCTCCGTCCCACTATACTTCCAAGTCACACAACGCGCCTCCGCGACCGTCGCAGGCGGCCATCTGGTCCCAGCCGTGGTCGGAAACACGGTCGGAGGTTTATTAGCAGGCACGTTTATCCGTCGAACAGGCCGCTACAAGGCGTTGTTGGTTATTGGAGGACTTGTCGCTGCAATCACGCATGTTCTCATGCTCATCCGATGGAACGGCCATACGAACTTTGGAGAATCCCTATATATCATTCCCGGAGGTATGGGTACTGGAATCGCATCGGCGTCTGCGTTCGTCGCTATGACAGCTCTACTTGAGCCCCAGGATATGGCAATGGCGACTGGTGGATACATGCTCATAGTCAGTTTTGCGATGACGACTGGTATCACCATGACGAATACGGTTCTTGGACTAGGATTCAAGCATCAGTTAGAACAGAACCTGCACGGCAAGGGGGCGAAAAAGGTGAGAGAACTTGTTGGTAATGATTGGACAGCATGTGTACTGACAATCGTAGATCATTCGTCGTGCGACGTCGGATACGAATTACATTGCCAAACTCGAGGGAAAGATTTGGGAGATTGTTGTGGGCTGCTTCGTGGCTGGCTTGAAGAATACTTACGGTGAGTCCTTTTGATGATTTCGACTGGGCATGCGTATACTAATAGATGGGCAGTGATTTGTCTGGCTTTCTCGATCTTGGGCTCGGTGATTGCACTGACGATCCGTCATCATCACTTGTAGAATGGGAATTGGGTTTGAAAGTCGTCAAGCATAAACTGCGAATCAATCTTATCATGATTAGTAACTATTGAGCACCGCTACACAATCCGTGCGTTAGGTCTTCTCGTACATAAATGTTCACATTTACATTAGTTCCAAGGTGTTATTGCCCTGAAGGATAGCCAGGCGATCCTAACAAGAGAGGATCATTGCAGGAATTGATTCGTAACCAACAAGAGTGATGATCCGTAGCTAAACACCAACGCTTCAAGGATCTGAAACAGAATATAACTGCACAAACCATTATAGTCTAGGACTACTAGCGCCGTCAGCCATATATTGGGAAAAATCGTTCGTTATATTGAATGCTCAAGACTCCCCGGGCATTCATACCAAGGTCCACTGGGGACAACCCACCATGCGTCGGCTAGATGTGCCAGGTCTGTGCAACTCTTGGATGGTAAATGGCACTACAGCTTGCACTGTTGACTATAAGCAACGCATGAGCGTGAGCCAGGGCAGCGTGCTATATCGAGAGTGGAAATAACAGTTATGTGAATAGACACTTGCCAGATTGCCAGAGGGAGACTGTGTTTCATGGGCAATTAATGTAATCAGCAGTTGTCGTGCCGAGGTAGTCGGACAGTTGGTTTCGTGCAGGCTATGTTCACTTAACAAAATCGGCCCGTTGTAGGCTCTATATGTACCATGTATATAGTGTAATGCTATGATGAGTATGCATTATATCTCTTACACAAGGTCTCTGGGGTATGGAAATAAAGATATAATAGGGCTATTATGGAATGGATGCCAGTCAGCTAAGCACAACAAGTAGAACAACAATGCTTAATCACAATAAGCAACACGAGAAGGAGGTAAGGAGAATTGTCCAGTATCCACTAATAGTTATGCCCCAATGGGCGTAATAATATAGCCATCTAGCCGATGTTCATGATGCATGTGACTAGCGACCTAACATGGACTGTTTCACCCACTATCCCCAGTTCAATTATAAGACTGTGGGGCAGTTCAACTACTATGGGGTTTTGTCTCTTTATTTCATTTGGTCGCGTGTACTAGGGAACCCTGTTAGCGTGGGTTAATGCTACGATATTATTATTGGGTTTGTCGTTTTTACTTGCCCAAATTTGGTGGATACGACGTAACATCCTGCCCCCCAGTGAATCCACAGTAGGGACCAATCGGCGCTATATTGAGACTTGCAGCCGCACCTTGTTGCGAATGGCTTACTCTCTAAATACTTTAGAAAGTCCCAACCAGTACGGCTGATCGAGTTGATTTTGGATGCTCTAGCTATTCTGTCTGTATCGATCGCCTATATAACAAGCGTCTTTGAGCCTTCAGCGTCGTGTGCTACTCCATGTACCGGACTGACCTTAATAATTACTCAATATTGTTTGCATTCGCTCTCTGCGAACGACCAACTACAGTACTACAGGAGTCTAATCATCCAGGACAAGTAAGCCGTTGAAGTTCTGTAATCTAACATTCCAAGTGCTAACTCTGGAACGTGCAGGAAAGTATCAACTGAAACGCTCTATTACAGTGGAATACAAAATGACTCCAGTGCGCACCAAAACATCACACTCTCTACAAGACTCACGGCCGAAGACCGACTACGAGCGATGGCTCGAAGAAAAAGACGAACATTATCAGATTGCGGAAGATCCAGATTACCATCCGCCCATCCCCGGTATCCATGGCCAAAACCCGATATTCCATCATGTCCCCGACAACAGTCCTCCTGAAACGGTTCACTCGACGAAGCCCGGTGCAACACATTTACAAACACATGGGTTTCATGGAGAGTTTCTACACGGACTGAATGCACGACGGCCCTCCCTTCTGGACGGTGCTGTCACCGACGTTCTCCGGGAGCCATGCGTATGGCAGCTGGCATCAGTGTTCGTCGTGATTGTTGCTATTTTACACGCTGGGAAGAGTCTTCGAAAGCGACGTAATAGTGTAAGGGCCGCTTCATCACCTGCATCAACTCAGCCTATTGCTCCAGCTCTTGATGAAAAAGAACTAGTTTGAGCTGAGACATGGCGCAGACGGAGTGCGCGCCCAAGGCAAGTCGGGACTAGGGAACACGAGGATTTGACTTCTTTTCCCTCTTCTCCTTCAGTACCAATTTTTCCACTCACTGCTGGTCTAGTGTGACTTACCTCAAGTCGCGTGACTCCTGTCTCACTTACGTTACAAATCAATGAAGCCTAGAAAAAGTAATAAAAATGAGAAGATCTCTAACAGCGCTAGATCAGCTAAACCCTTAGGGAGGAACCGGGTGTTCCTTTCATAATTCGCAACGTACGTACCCACTTTACACCCTGAACCTAGCGTGTACCGGCTAGCCTAAATCTACTCTAGTCCGAGTGAACCCTGAATGGCGCAGCCATATAATGCCTTAATATAGAAACTTAGCACGCAAAACCTCTCCACCTTGCATTTCGACGCAAACCCAATTGGCTGTCCTAACGCCGAATGTAACCCTACTATGTTCAAAATATTATAGCCCAGCATCAGTGGACAGAGCAGAACCATGCCGAGTCGTGAATCTGTCACCCTAGACTCCAGCCTATGCTTAGTGACATGGAGTAATTGTGGGCATGGGTGTCGGACCCAGTGCTTGGCTTAGGGACGGGTACTCCGGAAGGACAATGCTTGACCTTTTGGCCCCATTCTGGATCAGATGCTCACTGCTTGACTAAATTCTTATAACTTGAGATTAGGTGCCTGATTCGTCAGAAGTCCCACAGGCGCCGTTATATCTATCTGTTGTATCCGGCTGTGTCTGGATGTGAAAACAACAAGTTTTACGCGGCCCTCGAGTGTTGGATAGCTTGCGGGTAGGGCAGCCAGCGACACGCGCGGGCGTGGAGAATACAATTGTGGCATAGTGATTCTGAACTCTGGGGCACAGGAATATAGAGATACAGGATACATAAGAAAGCACATGATCTCCTGGAATTAATGTGCTGTGTAAATATGCACCGATTCTATGGTCACTGTCTTGCTTAGGCGGGACTTGTAACAGATAAAGCGAGTTTTGTCCGGTACTAGGGTAAGTCACATTATAGTACGTGTCTGTATAAACGTTCCTATAGTTAACTGATACCTCGTGTCCTCGAGTGGAAAAGAAGCTCTGGCATTCGCATTCAAGCCGTGGGCATTGTGGATAGTAACAAAGCAAACAAAGAAAAGCACAGGCGCTAATATCTTTAGTTGTTTGAAGATAAGTGTCCACAATCTAATTTATCTATTCATGAGTAAGGGTTATAGACCCTTAATAAATGATCTACAGTGCTTGGGCATAAATCATCGATCCTACAATAGTTATTTTATAGGTCAGCCATTTACTCTGGCTGTACGCCGTCCATATCAGGGATCGCATGTATGACCTTCTTGGAAATAGAGAACCATGCTGTGGCATAGCATGGCTTCCCGAACAAGGCAGTGATAATATCAATGAGATTTACTTCAACTAAAGCTAATAATACCTCAGTGTCGTTACAGGATGTGTCTGTATACTCGAAGAGATGAACAAACTCTTGCGCCAAGAAAAGCTATCCCCACAATGCAGTGTTCTGCCTAGTGCTGCCTAAAACCTAGAGATGAACTACTTCGAGACTCTAACAAGTTCACCTTCAATCTCCAAACCACTCAACACTTCACAACCAAACCTCTATCACACTATCATATCGCCCTCCTCAAACAACCATGAGCTCAACTACAACATCCGTCACCCCCTTCCTCATGTTCGAAGGCGACGCCGAAACCGCCCTGAACTTCTACGTCCAAACAATTCCAGGATCCAACATCATGTCCATTACTCGCTATGGACCGGGGGAAGCAGGCACGGAAGGGAAGGTTTCCATGGCCCGAGCGAATATAGGTGGATCGCTTGAGGTCATGGCGATTGATAGTTACGTGAAGCACGCCTTCAAGTTCACCCCTTCGCTGTCGCTGTTTGTCAAGTTTACCGACGAGCATGGCCCTGATGTAATCAATGGCGTTGTGAGTGCTTTGAGTGAAGGGGGCGAGGTACTTATGCCGTTGGATAACTATGGGTTCAGTCGTCGATTTGCATGGGTGAATGATCGGTTTGGGGTGTCGTGGCAACTTAGTCTTGAATGAATGAATGAATGAATGAATCGATGGTGGGTTAGGTCCAGTTATACAGGATGCTTGTATCTGATCCTGGTGCACGGGGGGCATGGATATACTAATGTCTGTGTGGATTAGGTACTTGAGTCTATGTTGAAAGAATTCCCGCAAATGATTATGCAAAATATAATTTGTTAAGCTTGATCTAATATTAGTCATAGCTCTTCGTCAGTCCCAAACTCCATCTCTTAGAAATAGTGATACAATCAACCTTACGCAAGCTCATATCGAACATGACTACTGTCTGCCTCCGTCCGGCTATTTTCACCGCACAGCTCATACACCTGCTTACCCTCGAGACACATGTCCTCCGGCACGGTCGAATTGGTGTAACTCTTATCAGAAGCCGGTGGTGCAAAAGGCCCGCCATGAACAACAGACTCGGGCTGATTCCGTCTTCTCCGCAAAAAGAGCAGAGCCAGAATAACAGCACCGCAGAGAGGCACACCTAAACCAACACCAATCCCTATCCCGATGGCTTTACCATGCGAGGAACTTCCACTATTCGATTGTGGGGAATTTGTTGGAGAAGCGGAGGTGGTGGTATGACTACGCGATGCATCTGTCACGGTCGCAGGCTCTGTGGGTGTTGGCGTAGGAGCCAGTGTGGAACTGGAAGAAGTATCTTGGTTCCAACCGATCCAGAACCGGGCGCTCCATATACCTCCAACGGCCATGTCTTCCGGCGTACCCTGTGCGTTGACTAGTCGGAGTACGAACGGTTTCGTATCGTCTCGGGTGGGATACCCGACTCTCCATTCGTGCCATGTAGCTGCTGTGTTCACTGTACCTGTTGTCAGTATTACTTGCGTGTGATGTGTGGATACCCACTGCACTTACATGTAAGAGCAACTGGATCGTCGTAATTGGCGCCGTGGACTAGATACAGATTGGTAGTCTTGTACTTTGTTTCCCAGCTGATGTTCATGATTGACCCTTGGGTAAAGCATTGCGGCGCACCGTTTGGATAGAGGAATTTGCCATCGGGCCAGATGTCCGGTTGAGGAAGGACAACTGCAGGACATCCAGCGAGAGAGTGATGAACTAACAGGAGGGCAACGCACAACCACCAGAGCATATTGTAATACAACGGATGCACTGGAACAAGAGACTGTAGACCTGTTATACGAAGGGAGTAGGGAGATTTGGAATATGTATTTCAATTATGATCCTATGATTCACTACACCCACACATAACTTTGAGTAATCCTTCAATGTCACCAGTGGTATGGTCCATGTTTCCCAGTCTGATATGCCATGATATATCGAGTGAAGCCGAGAAGATCCCAATTAAGCATCACACACGAATGCAGTGAAGCTAGGCAGGGGTCCCGACACTCCCATTGGCCCCGTTTCTGGATAGCGCCTACCGAATCCACGATCATCCTATCAAAAGCATCGAGATAGAGTTCAGGGTCCATTCACTAAAGCAACAAAGACATTGACTGGTGCCTGGGAAAGAAAAGGCCCCCATAGTAACGTCAAGTCAATGTCACTTTAAAACAGTGGAGATTCCCCCCTCCTCCATCTATTAATCCTTCGCTCAAGAGCCTTCGTCAGCGGTCGCACTCTGAACAATGACTCTCTCTCGTTTTCGAAATGTCCCTCTGATTGTGGCCCCTTTAGTGGTATTCCTACTGTTGAATTATTTCTTCTGGTTTAGGAAAGACACGCATGACGCCGAGGAGGAGTTTCTTCAACCGCAGAATAATACCAATGTTGACTCAGCCACATCAAATTCATCCGGGTGCCCTGACCTACCAGGGATACACGATGTTTTGGTAGTCTTAAAGACTGGAGCCACCGAAGCGTTAGAGAAAGTGCCAGTCCACTTCAACACCACCCTAAAATGCATTCCGAATTTTGTCCTTTTCTCCGATTTCGAAGAGCAAATTGCTGGCGTCCAAGCACTTGACGTCCTGCGTAGTGTCGACGAGGACATAAAACAAACCAAGGCCGAATTCGACCTTTACAACCGACTACGCGACGCCGGGCGCGCCGGGCTAACAGCGGAAGACATCAACGACGATCCAAGCACGCCATCGGGTAAACCCGACAATCGCGGATGGCTTTTGGACAAGTGGAAATTCCTGCCCATGATCAATGAAACGCTAAACATTCGAGCCGACGCAAAATGGTACGTGTTCATCGAGGCAGACACATACGTGGTGTGGCCAAACCTCCTGTCTTGGTTGGAGAAGTTTGATCCCAGTCAGCCATACTATATGGGATCCGGGGTGCAGATCTTGGACGTCGTTTTCGGTCATGGAGGGTCAGGACTCGTCCTATCCCAGGCGGCTATGCATAAGGTTTCCGATTATCGTGCGCCCAGAGTTAAGGAATATGACGATTTTACCGCTGGACAGTGGGCGGGCGATTGTGTCCTGGGAAAGGCATTGAAGGATGCAGGAGTCGGTCTTTTCTTCGCAAATCCAATGCTGCAAGGCGACACACCATGGACCTTTTCTCATTATGGACCGAACAATAATGACCATCATTGGTGTACCCCGGTGGTAACCTATCATCATATGACCCCGGACGATATTCGAGAAACGTGGGAGTTTGAGCAGAGTTGGTGGGCGAATGTAAGTATAGGCTGGTCTAGACATAAAGTGAACTATACTTATTCGAAACTTTACTACCAGACACAAAGCCACACACTTCTGCATTCTGACGTATTCGAAGAGTTCGTCCGTCCGCAAATCGAGCAAATGAAGGAGGACTGGGACAATGCCTCCTCTGATGAGAACATAGAGGGTAGTAACAGTCGAGAAGACTGTCAGGCGCAATGCGAGAAAGATCGCGAATGCCACCAGTACTCTTACGAAACCGGGAAGTGCCTCACCTCCAAGGTAGCCAGGCGAGGGGGTAGCAAAGCCGGTATAGGCTCCGGTTGGATGCCCGAAAGAATCAACAAAACAATGGAGAGTCTCGGTCATTGCCGAAAGGTAAGGTGGATCACTCCAAAGTCATGATGTTCTCGGTCGGCATTTGATTGCTTTCCTATTCTGCTATTCACATTTTGGTGGATCATATAAATCAGCAAGCTGCAGCGTTCGGTCCATGTACATACATACATACAGTCATCATAGCTTATGAAGCTTTTAGATCCCCATCTGCAGGCGGTTGGGGGAATAACAAGACTTATAGAGAAGAGCAAGAAGATTCTCGTTTGATCGCAAAGTCTCAGCCATCTTGCTGGAACAGGTCCAAAGACCTACCGGGCTAGTCATTGGCCCCCACGCATGAGCAGCTCAAAATCGAAATTCGAGCACCTCCAATCTGCGATAATCTCCAGCGGTCTGCGCAGTTAGGGCTGGTTTCTTCCTAAGCGATCCGTCTTCGCCGAAATAGATTTCTAAGTTAATGAATGCCGGTGCATCAAGCTGCTCCACCAGTTAGCTGGTCAAAAGCTCCAACCCTCGACCTGCTCTAGGAAATATATTTCCATACAGTGCAGCGTGCGAAAAGTGTCACAGTGATTATTATTATTCATTATTCAGTGCAGTAATGGTCTAAAATAGTTTAAAAAAGGATATATACAGATACACCATGTCTCATTATGCACACAGCGCATCACCAACGCCCTGACTTCGCAGATCTCCAAACAATTATGCAGCCAAGAGAGCATCTCCAACAGGACCCATCAAATATCCCATCGAAACCATGAAAGCGAGACCGACAGCGGGTTTGGAAAGTTGATGAGGCGCCATTGACTGTCCGCCCTTGTCGTTGTGAAACTCGGCTACCTTTTTGACGCCGCGGTCTTCCAAGCATGAGGTGACATTGCTCTGATTACCGTAGGTGCTGCAAAAGCGAAAGTAGTTCTTCTTGTAGAGTTGGATCTGATTCGTCTCTCCGCAGCAAGCCTGCTGGGCAAGGAGGTATTTGTGATCATTTGGGAATGCAACGACCTCGGTCGAGTTCCAGAGTCCAGTTGGAGGTTTGCTGACGGTTGCAGAACACTCGCTGTTGGTCATGGTTGAGGTGTTTTGCTGTAGATTGCAGAGGGTGATGTATATTCAGGAAGTGATTTAAGGAGATTTCTTGTCGTGGTTGGACGATCTTGAGATTGATATTTAGGCCGAATATGGCTGCGGGCCGAAAGTGAGGTCTTGAGTAGGTACAAGGCAATATGTGTTGATGAGAGATATAGCCATATTTATCTTCTTTCTATCCAGGTCAACGATCCACAATTGCTAAAAGATGCAGCCCAGCGAGGCCCTTCGCGATGGTCCACTGAATGAGGCTCATTTTGGCCCCCAGAGCTTAGCCTGGGGGCTGTGTTTCCGCAGCCCTATGCCGGCTCTTAACTCCTCTGCCGATCCCCATTTCACCGCCATCAGCCTCGCAGCTTGGCTCCCTAACTAGGATATCTATACCCCATTAAGTAATATCTCTTAACCTGGAGTACAAATTAGAATTCTACTCCTGGCTTGTTCCTAATATCGGTGGGTCGTGATATGAAACTCTGTTGGCCAAGACGCGCCACGCTATCATTCCGGCATGACGCTAAGGTGTCAGTCACTTCGCTGTCCACGGCTTAGATATCATTAAATTGGATATTCAGGACACAATTGGTGGTACTATTGATACTATAATATATTGATACATTCGTCCCTTCGCTTCAACATCCTGTATTATAGCCGTATTTCACGTGGGTGGTAGTCAGCAATAAATATACGCATATTGTTTTCCGTTCCCTTACCTATGGATAGGTCGAGGGGGATGGCATATAGGAATCTGGAAAGTGATTTCTATTAGAATCGCCGAAAACCAGATACATAACTGAGCATCTTTCAACCGAGAGAACTATAATGACATGGATGGCATCGTCAACCTTTTTCCATTCCTGTGCCAATTCAGCTACAGAGGAGGCGTATCAGCAAACAGCGTGGCAGAAATCGCCTCGGGATACCGAGAGCCCACAATCTCAACGGCTGAACAAGCCTCCCGGAACTGGCGCTCCTCCTCCTCCGACAGGGTAATCTGCAGACTCCCCAGATTCTCCTTGAGTCTCTCCACCCGCGTCGTACCAGGTATAGGAAAGATATCCACCCCCTGCGCCATCAACCACGCCAGCGTCAACTGCGACGGCGTTACACCCCTCCTCTCTGCTAGACACCGTATAACACGCACCAACTCCAGATTCTTCGCAAAGTTCTCCCTGCTAAACCGCGGCGCAAACCTCCGGAAATCATTCTCCTCGAACTGGTCCGGCGAGGTGATCTCCCCGCTCAAAAGACCCCGCCCCAGCGGCGAGTACGCCACAACCACAACGCCCAGCTCGCGTGCTGTCTCCAGCAGCCTGTACTGCGGGCTCTCGATGTCCAGCGAGAACGGCGAGTACTCCATCTGCACGGCGGCGATGGGGTGGACGGCGTGCGCGCGCCGCAGCGACTCGGCGCTGCACTCGCTCAGCCCGAGGAACCGGATCTTGCCCTCCGCCTTGAGCTGTGCCATCGCCTGCACGGTCTTCTCGATGGGGGTCGTCCGGTCCAGCCGGTGGCAGTAGTAGAGGTCGATGGTGTTGATGCCCAGCCGGGCGAGGGATTTCGCGCACGCCTGGTGCACATAGTCGGGGGAGGAGTCGACGAAGAACGAGCCGTCGGGGCGTCTGCGATTGGCGAATTTGGTGGCCAGGAAGATGTGCTCGCGCTTGGAAGGGTTGGCTTGGAACCATTTGCCTATGAGGTCCTCGCTGTCGCCGTACATGTCGGCTGGGCGGGTTAGTATGGGGATGATCGTTGCTTGGGTAGATGCACGTACCACTGTCCCAGAAGGTCTCGCCGAGCTCGTATGCTGTGTCTAGGAAAGCAAGTCGTTCGCTGTCGGGCTTGATCGTGCCGTAGAAGGCACTCAGGCCCATGAGACCCAGGCCTAGGCGGGGGACTTCAGGGCCGCTTTTGCCCAGCTTGGCGGTGGGGAGGGGCATGATGAATGATCTGCCTGCAAGGATATCAGAATGTGAAACAGCGAGCTCGTCGGAGAGATCGCAGTCAATTGATAGTGTGACTTTACTCCTCTTATTTATACTTTGCGGTCGATGATAGTAGTGGCGGACATAGGACTTTACCCGCATAACTCCGTCGATCTACACCGTTTACCCGAGCGTCCGACGGACCGCCATACATTGATTGAGTCCAGCATTCCGGAGCAGCTGCTCCCACTGTGTCTCTGTGCGCTCGATTGCCCCCACAGCAACCCACATCAGCATGTTAATTCCACTTCGCAGAGCTTACCCCCCGCTTCGAAGGTGTCGGCTACTCCTGGGCCGGGCGTCTTTCCCCCGAAGTAATCAATGCTTCCGTAAGTCCCCAGGGCCGCACCAGTCGAAGAGTCGGAAATGTTGTAACCTTTCCGGTTATACCTGGTCTGGTTAGCCTTGTTGCTCTCAGGCTGTCAAGGTTATTCATGGAAGTCCTACCCGCTTTTGTTCGGACAGGTTGTTGCGCAGTTCTGGTCAACAACCCATGTGGAGGATGAACCGGTGTCGAAATGAAGGAAATGTGTTTGGGGAGGGGTCCCAATGTCCACTTGGACGGATGCCGAAAAGGATTGATTGTGCTAGGTAACACTGAGCACATGAGAACAGGGTGTCAACCTACATAGCTATTCCGAAAGTGAATTGGCAGATCAACAGTTGCACACCATCCCGATGGCAGGGTTGCTGCTACCACGGCAATACCAAACGAATGTCGTGTCATTGTTACCATCTGTATCCATTATCTCTGACCATAAAGGTGATATATGTTCAACGACTAACTGGGACGGAGAGGTGGGGTGGGGATTGCTAGAATCAACTCCCTTCCCTGGGCCGGCGCCTGGGCCGACGAATATACACCATGTCGCGAGAGAAACCGTCCCATCTTGCCTCCGCACGATGGCTATAAACTTAAAGCAGATTGCTCGGTGGGAAAATTCATCCAGACCCAGTTCCTAATCAAAGAGCGGGAAAGAGATACTTGAAGCAGTCGCAATAAGTCAGCCCCCAGACACCATCATGACTGTGAAACATAGCGCCGGGACAGACGTGACGCTTATGAAATACATCAAGCCGTGCTCTCTCAGACGGCTATATATATGGGTCATATATGGAAGCTAGAGCGACGATCGCTAGGCAACCTGGATATGATAAGCATGTGGTGAAGGATTTAACCTTTGTGACTCGAGATCTACAGGCTCGGACACGTCGGAGGCCTGTTGGAGGCTCCAAGTCTTAGATTGGTGCCTTGGACTTGTGAGACATTGTTTTACAGGAGGACCAATGCCAATATGTCTGAAGGACAACGTTATGGGTATCTGTCTCCAGCTACAATCTTCTAGGAATAGTCCCAGGGCAGAGCAAGCGTATTTTTATGGAGTCAACCTCGGGAGGTCAATTTAGGCTAATCACCAAGACAGAGAAACAGCCTCGATTAATCTTATTGCACAGACTAGCTACTGGTCCAACTCAACTGAGATAAATATTTTCTGTGAACGCGTGGCCAGTGACCTGATTGACCCATCGTCTCGGGCAGATTAAGCCTGTTTGCCTGACGCATGGTCTATGCTGCTTATCGGATGGGACGCACTATTTTACAAACTGTGCGCTGATGCAAAATACCAAGTCTGTCCTGAACGATTTGAACACCTCGACAAATAAGGCACCAATAAGTTTAAGTATGTACATATGTGCCTGGTGACACAAGTTCCGAAGACTATACCTCTACCTATAGTTCACGATATTAGTACTAGAGACCCCGTTTGACAAAACGTGCAATCCCTGAAAGCGTGTGTCTTGTGCTTATTGAGCTGTTACTCCTGTAGAGAGGGGGCATAAAGGCCGAAGTGTCTCGGCTTGCGATTGCTGTAACGAGCATGTGCTGCCATATGCGCACAGGAAATCAACTGACAAATTTGTTTTCCTTCTGTATGGGACTGCATCGCCTTGATTCAAGATATTTAATGTATTGTGAGCTCACCAGTTATTAACCCACTGAGAGTGGACTCATAGGGAGCCTTTTCCTCACACTGTCTGTTTATACACTTTCGCCAACATTTATTGCAATACAAAGCACCGCTTCCCCTTCAGGAGTCTCATTTCAGACCGCTACATCCCAGAGAAGTCGTCCGATTCCACAGAACTAACCCGCGAACATACCGAGCCCGCAGCCAACTCTACGGAAGATTAATCATCCTCTAACCCAGCTAGAACACTAGCCGGTGGCGCATAAAAGGTCACTCCAGTCAACGGCTTCGAGAAATCAAGCAAGCGATCGTGCAATCCAGGGGGATTTCCAATAAACATGCGTTCGAGCATTTTCTCAATAACCCATAAGCGGCGCGTATATCCGATAAAATAGGTTCCGAATTCACCAGAGCTCGGATTTCCGAACGGCATATTGTCGCGCAGAATTTCATGCTCCTCTCCATTCTCCTCGATCGTCGCAAGCGATTTGTGTGACTGTTGCTGACCTTCATCTGCATCGTCCAACTCGATATTCTCCCACTTGGTGCGGCCGATAATTGCTTCTTGCTTTTCAGAGGAGAGCGACTTCCAGGCTTGGAGGTCGTGGACGTATTTCTGCACTACGATGTAGCTTCCGCCGGTAGCGGAGGTGTCTTCTTCTGCGACGAGGATTGTATCGGAAACCGATGGGCCCACTGGGTTTGCCGTGCCGTCGACGAACCCAAGCAAGTCGCGCACGTCAAAGTAACGGAATCCGACTGTCTGGTCGATGACCGTGACGGAGTCGCCAAGGAGATCCATTAATTGGCGTTCGAACTCAAAGCATAGGTCACGACGATCTGAGCGGATGTGGAAAAGCAGGTCACCGGGAGTGGACACTGCAGTATGTTTTTCGCCCTTTATCTCGCGGAATGGGTGTAGCTCCGCCGGGCGAGGGAGACCAGTAAGCCGATCCCAGATGTTGCTGCCGATTCCGACGGTACATGCGAATTGGGCGGCGAGGTCGCGAATAGAAACGTTCTTCGAGAGGTCATCCACGCTGGCGAGAGTCGAGCGGACGGTCTTAATGGCGTCCGAACTGTCTTTGACAGACACGACAAGGAATGTTGCGGATTGTGTCAACGGTGCGTCGACTCGTTGGGGTTCGATGGGGACACGACTGCTCATGTTTGCGCTTGTGGGTGGTAGACGGGTTCTCAATTGAGGGGTTAGAGGACGTGAGACGTGTCCTGCCGAGCTAATTGTAGCTGTTGGCTGGCTTGCTAAGCTTTTTAAAAGTGGTGATCTAGGTAACGGACGACTGCGGCAGCCTTGAGAGAAAATATTGTGCACAATGTTCCTGCTTCCGGGGATTCTGTTCATATTTTACCACCGTCAGCTCCGGCGGACCTGATGGACTTGAGTGAACTCTGGAAGTCACTGTCAGGGCGCCGACTGGAGCTGAGGTGGAGCGTGAGGGGTCATCAATTGAGGGCTAAGCTCAGATATCACTTACTCCTTTCGGCGTTGACGTCACTACTCCTGCTCTCGATTGGTTGACCATGTGACCGTCCACTAATGGACAAACCCTAATTGGTCAACGTTGAAGAGGGCGGTTCAATGCTAAATTCATGCAACGTTGTCCCAGAGTGTGAGGATCATGCGAGAGCACTCTTTAAGCGGTCGAAGCTCTTACTTAAATCCTAGGATAGCCATGGAATGGTTATATATTACAACATGCAGCGAGTTTCTTGTAATATCTATCTCAGATTTGCATACCACAACATGGCTGGAGAACATCATTCCATTTCTCAGTCATTCCCTATTGGTCACTTAGTACTTCCGGATTCGGTTTGGCTAGTTTTCATGCAGAAGCTAATCTAAACTTGGTTAGGGGTATTGGTCCGTGCGAGGAGTGCGTGTCGATCTCTCGCGATTTTCTGGGTGAGATTAAGTGACAGCATTGTTCTAGATGCACCGGGTACAAGTACAATCAGAAGTTAAAAACATAGAAACGCTTGTTGATAGTGCTATGGCGGTTCAGATAGTACCTTATAATTACTAATATTCATGAAGGGAACGCCACTCAGTCAGTCTTGTCTGCCCCAACCGTTCCTGTCAAGGCGTACTTCCACGTGAAAACAACCAATGAAAGGATTAAGACTATTGATTGTGCGACGGATCGTTGTGCATGATTATTTAATGGATAAATTTGGTTTGCCCAAGTAACCTTCATCTGGACGCAATGCGTTCCACGTCACGGGTGTATATTAACCGAGCTACCCACCCACATGAGAGAGTATTCCGTATGGACAGAACTGAGATTCACTTCTACCCCAGACCCTAGGTGGTTCAACAGATATTGGTGAGTCTTCATTTCTCAACCGCCCCTTGTGCAAAAGCTAAAGCTGTGGTCTGTTGCATAAGTAATGTGAACTATGTGCTGCCTACAATGCATGTCCTAGTTGGTATCTCGGCTCAAAATAAATGTTACCCTCATCTGAGGTTTACAGCGGTCTCCAGAACGAATGAGGCCCTGAAGCAGGCCGTCACTACCGGAAAGGGACTCGCCTTACTCGGCTGGGACTGTCTGTTTGACGATGGATTCTTTGCTGATGTCAAGAGCAACTTTGAGCCGAAGATCGCCGAGGCCGAGACTGGCTGAGCGTAAGCGCATCACTATTTGGCGCAACATAACCTCCAGCAGTGCATGTTAATATAGCGAGAACGGTTTATTTTGCCAAAGCCCAAGTTTGCTGATCTTGAATGACATGTCTAGTCTACTAAATATAAGTTTAAACACGAGATGACTGCCGTTGAGGTACATATTCCCTGTAATGCATAGGTATTCTGTGAAAGGGAAGAGAATCCATACTATATTGCTCGGTTGGGTATGCTTTTGTCAAGCTAACCAAGCTTCTCGGGAGATTAACTGCCAAGACAGTCAAATCGTTCCGGTCAACAGAAGGAGCGTGAGGTTGTTTATGCTGAAACTCCTCAAATGCCTCCTTCACGTGAGTCATTCATGCTTTGGTGTGTGCTCTTTGCCCTAGTCCATTTCCTTTTTTTTCTTGCCCTATAAGATGACTCTCTATAGGACGAAAATATATCAACGACAGCGACTAAAAGAAAAACCCCACCTAGTTAATATGCAATAAACATTCCTCACCAACCAGTCGGATGGCGTGCTTCCTTATCTTAGGGCGGAAAAATATTCCCCAAGGGATGCACGATAACCAAAACACGTTTCCTTTCCTGAACCTTCACCGGGAAGGGAGAAACCATAAATTGGAAATAAGATGGCGATACCCTTCAAAGGCCCAGCCCAACATGATCGTGAGATATCGCCAAATCGCCAGCCAAAAAGTGATGGCCCAGCGATCGACAATAATGATGTGGCACGACAACAGGAATATATTGTGTCCCAAGAGGAACGCCAGAATTTGACACGGGGATTGTCACAACGACATGTTCAAATGATCGCTATCGCGGGAGCCATTGTATGTGAATCTATACCATAATATACAGAACCCAGCATTAAACGACGCGTTTTCTCTAGGGAACGGGACTTTTCCTAGGTCTCGGCGGCGCAATCGCGACAGGCGGACCGCTTGGTGCCCTACTCGGCTACATCTTCGTCGGGCTAATCGTATGCTGCATTCAATATGCCTTGGGCGAGGTGTCCGCGTTGATGCCAGTGACCGGTTCATTTGTGCGACACGCAGAACTACTGGTCGACCCTGCGTTGGCTTTTGCGATCGGCTGGAACGTCGTGTATGGCTCCTTCTTGGCCGTGCCGAGTGAGATTTCCGCCGCTGTAGTGATGATCCAGTACTGGACCGACATCAATGCTGCAGTGTGGGTGACTTTATTAATCATTGTGTCCGCCACCGTCGCCGTTGCTCTTGTGCGCGTGTACGGTGAAATCGAGTTCTTCTTTGCCCTCTTGAAGCTCCTGTTGGTGGTCTTCGTCGTTATTCTCGGTCTGGTAATCGATCTTGGCGGAATACCTGGCAAGCCACGACTGGGCTTTCATTACTGGAAAGAAGGTCTCTTCGTGGAGTACATCGCTACTGGCGCATGGGGTCGTTTTCTCGGTTTCTGGGCCGTCATGACAAACGCCGTCTATAGCTTCTCGGGTGTCGAATCCTTGGCGATGGCAGCAGCGGAGACGAAGAACCCACGCCATAACATCCCCAAAGCCTGTAGAAGAGTGTTTGTTCGCGTGACTGTGTTTTATCTAGCCGCAGTGCTAGTCGTGGGCATGCTGGTCTCAAGCTCCGACCCAAGACTCCAAGACGACTCTGGCACCGCCGCACAAAGTCCCTTCGTGATCGCTGCAAGCGACGCCGGCATCAAAGCGATACCCTCAGTCGTCAACGCGATCTGTATTACTTCAGCATGGTCGGCCTCCAACCAGAGCATGTTGGCAGGCACGCGAACACTCTACGGTCTTGCGGTCAAGGGACATGCACCCAAGATCTTCCTGAAAACATCCAGCTGGGGTGTACCATACATGTGCGTCGCCGCCCAGACGGCCGTCTCTTTCCTGGCCTACATGTGTGTGTCGAATAGTGCTTTGACCGTCTTCTACTGGCTCCTTGATCTGACAGCGGCCGGTGTGCTGGTGTCGTGGATTGCAATCGCATTCAATCATATTCGCTTGTTACAAGCACTCCGGGCACAGGGTATTCCAACAACGGAATTACCCTGGCATAATCGCATAACTTGTATGTGCTTTACGATATACTTCTCGAGGTGGTTTATGCCCGACTAATATTTTCTAGACCTTTCCTCCTGGTTCGCCTTTCTCGCCTGCATCCTTATCCTATTCACTGGTGGATTTGCCGTCTTTACCGCCGGGAATTGGGACCCTGCTTCGTTTGTGTCGTCCTATCTGTACGTATTACTGTCCACCATTTATATACACTGAAAGAAAAGAACTAACATGGATGACAGAGATATTCCACTCGTGCTACTCGCATATGGACTGTACAAATATATTCGCGGGACAAAAATCATTCCGTTGACGCAAGTGCCGGTTCATCAAGCGCTGGAGGAAGCACGGAATGATCCCGAGAATGTACCCATTAAGCCAGCTAAAGGGTGGAAGAGGCTTAATGTTTTGTGGGCATGAAATTAAGAGTGATATGCTTAATGGAGAGACTAATAACATGACGATGCATATGCACAGATATAAATTTTAAAGAGACAGCAATCTATTCCGCCATATTTGGCAGCTGATATTGTCAAGAACGTAATTTTCGTGCATTTTTCATGTTGGAGGATGTAGTTCCATGAGTGTAATCGGTAGTCCTCTGCGAAAGCGCGCTAGATGGGCTGATGGTTGAAGGTTCTTTCTTGCTATTTATACATTATCTATAGTTTATGTATAAAATTAAGTAGACACGACTGGGTATGGCAAATACACAACAATTATTAGTAAAAAAGGGGTCCGCAAAGAATGATCGGAGCTATGAGACAAAATTCACAAATTCACAAAACCTCAAGATCGAAAAACCACTGAGATGACTGATTAGGAATGTAACTCCTCAAGCATTCTACTGCGTAAAAGCACCAGAGCCTCCGAATGGACCGGAAATAGCGTTGTTGCGAACCCGCACAATGCAGACGTTCTTCGCAGCTCCAACGGTTCCAGTGCACTTCATTCCCTGAGGGACCTGAACCTTTACAGCATAGTCCATTGCGCTAGAGGTAGAGAATCCCGCAACGCCAGGGATGTTCTGGATGACCCGGGCGCTCTTGAAGGCCTTTGGATCAGTACCTCCACTGGAGGGGTCGATTTCAGCAGAAAGTGGACCCGCGCCGTCCTGGTTAACCTGAAATCATGTGTTAATCTCTGCATGTTCAAGACATGATATGCCGGCTTACCTGGTGGTAGATCATCGTAACTACGCCGTCCGGAGAAGCAGTAGGAAGGCCGGTGTTCGCGCCTTTCCCAGCATACAGTTGCATACCGTTCTCCTTGACACCTTTTCCAGTTACTGCGCCGGACTCGGTTCCGGGGAGGATAGCCATTGCATCGTCGATTGTGGATTGGACACCTAGATATCCTGGTTAGTATGGCTTGTTTAGAGCGTGAAAAGGCTCCCTTACCTTTGATAACACCACCAACGGGTGTCATGTCCGCAAGGTCCTGGACACCTATAAGAGATTAACAAATGCCGAACAATGTTGGGGTGGAAATTAGATACCATTGAGAATAGCACCACCAGCGTTGGTAATAACGCCCGCAGCATCGTTGATCAGCTGACGACCTTCGGAACTGTTAGCCTCGTCAAACTGGAACAGAGGGTAATATCTCACGTCTATGACTAGCGGGAACGCGCGAGCGCTTATGCGTCCCAGCACCCATGAAGTTGTTGATAACAATGGCCGGGTTCACGGGACCAGCACCAAGAGTACGACCCAAGGGGGAAGCCTTGACACTTCCGAACTCAGCATCTCGGATGATGGCCGTGTCTTTCTGGGCGCCACATGCCCCAGATGGGCAATCTCGGGGGATTCCGTCCTGAACTACAATCACCAATTAGCCTCTCTGTCATAATACAGGTATCACGTAGGAACTTACTGGTCAGTCCAGGCATGTCGATGCCATTGTGGCCTTTGACGCGGGTGATCAGACCATGAGCTGAAACCTGGCTCACGGCGAGTCCAGTGAGGGCGATGGCCTTGATGAACAACATTTTGAATATTAGTGATTAAAAGTAATTAAGAGTAATTAAGAGTTAAGCTTCGAGAGTTAAGATGCGCTGGAGAAGAAGATGCTTCGGATTGTGTGCTGCTCCAGATTGACTACGACAGGACTCATGATGCCTTAAATATCTCAAATGTGCGCAACTCCTACCTCGCTTCCTGCTTCGCCTTCAGCTATTCTCGCCCACTGATATCCACAATTTTGTCCAAAAGTTTGTCAATGACACATCGGATGCAACCATGTGAAGGTGTTGTCAAACATCTATCAGCGTTATGCTAGGGGTTGTCAACAGACAGTGGCAGACCCTGAGCAATTGAGTTTGCAGGCGGTGATAGAGTTGCAAGGATCGGAGCGAAGACCCTGGTCTCGAGTATGGTACCTGGCAGATGATCGTCAGTGACCCCACGCGTTTCAGGAACCGAAGTGAACAGAGCGAATCATGGGGAAGACCATGCATTCACATTGTTTGGAACTGAGACTGGGCTGCCGAGCGATCTATTGATAAATTACAGGGCTACAGTGGAGCTTGATTAAACTTCTGAGGAACTGGAGTTTGTCTTTGCCTTATCAATAGCTACGTGAGCTCGAGTGATGCTATCTATTACTATACGCAGAAAGATAAGTCCAGCTATTGCCTCTGATGGACATTATCGTGAGATCTCCGTTTCTTTTTAGAGCCGCTTTGCTATGTACCACCAATTCAATACTCGAGTGCCTTCCCCATCTCCTGTTCATCCTGTGTCACACTGGTTAGTCTTACTGCAGAAGTATCCGGACAGAAAACCTTTACTGATAGAGTTCTTTAGCGATCGACTGAATGCTTCACCATGTTTCAAGGCTGCTTAGAGAGTTCCCACTAGACTCGACTAATGCTATGCTATACCTTAACTAGTAAAGGGGCTACAAGAACTACGTTGCTTACTATAAAAATAGCAACCGTAGGGTTGCATCTGGTGTGGAGCCCTGACCAAAACTGGGATCGAAATGGGGTAGCCTCGCGACCAGTCCAATCACACCGAGCACCTCTACCCATGGCTTATTTAGTCCCCACTCATGGCATGATAGTCTCCTAAACTGTAGTTCTCAAACCTCCCCTCGTATCAAGCTTGGGGTTCGTGGGTAGTTTAGCAGATCATTGGCCCAGTACATGTGATTGCCAAGTCGGGTTCGGTTAAGTCGGATTCTCGGGATATAAATGCGGAGATCTTGAAACAAATGAACCCTTTTTTTATAACTTTTGAAACGGTTCTACGAGGTGACATTGCTGTCTAGACTCAATGAGTTTGGACTGTCGGACGATTTTCAGGGTTCGGATTCCCTAAAATGGTAGGCCTGGCCCGAGCCGATTGACCCGGACGATGAAGTTCAAGACCCTTAACCTTCACGGTTGTCCAAGTTTGGTATATTATACTGTTTTATCGGAGACATCGTCGTGAGGTACTTACAACTGCAGGTCCTCTGATCCGACTGTGTGGAACAAGTGCCTGGGTCTACACATTAGGGTCTGAAAGCCTGAGAGCTCAAAATATATTTACCGAGTCGGCCTCATTAGCCAAGCTCATGCAAATTTCAAATTCTATATCATCGCCCCCTTGTGAGTCATTTCCCAGGGAAGTTTATGTCGTTATGCTAGGAACTTGGGCAATCCCAGATAGACATTCAGTATCTGATATCGGAGGATTGAAGGACCCGGGAAACTCAAAAGTAGGAAACTTAAAAATTCTTATTTACCATCAATTTTGGGCTTCTTCGTCTACCAGCCCCACATGATTAGTGGTTTTCTCTCTCCAAGAGGAATCCCTCTCTCATTTTTATTCAAGGAGGTGTCCGTCAGAAGGGTAATAGGGATATAAATAAAGTACTAAAGGCCCTCCAGACCGGGGTCTGTCCTCAACCATCTCAAGCCATATCAGTCATCGCTGGTTCCGTTGATGTACTGTGTGCCATATTTTGATGGAGTCGGAATATGTCGACCTACAAGCTGTGCCATGCTGCGACCGGAGAGTCTTAAGCGATAGATGGAGGGCCCTCAGCCGATATGGACAACTCGTATTGATCGAGGAACCTTTTGTGATGCCGGTAACCCCTTTTGAATTTTTGCTTGCAGTGTGGAGGTTCTTGTGCTTTTCAACTCGATGGAGCACACGACATTAGATAACTCCTATAATCACCTGGGAGCATCTGCCCTGTGGACATACCGCCCTTCAGACAGGTTGAATTATTAGTAGTTTCATTTGCATCAAGTCAACTCTCACCCAGAACCATTCATCAAGGCAAACACGATATAACCGCTTCCCATGGCACACTCGATTGAGCCCGGCTATTAGGTCTTGCGATATGTATCGTAAAAAAAAAAAAAAAAAAAAAAAAAAAAAAAAAAAAA
>JAHXGP010000028.1:2462687-2707146 GCA_028505775.1 Aspergillus minisclerotigenes | reverse complement strand
AAAAAAAAAAAAAAAAAAAAAAAAAAAAAAAAAAATAGCGGCTGACAGAAATTGCCTCTGTAAGCTTCAAACAACTCCTACCCTTCACGGGATAGTGATATTTGACCAGATATGGAGTTGCAGGATAGTTCTAGAGAGAACCTTCCACTTCGACCATACCAACTACCATGTTCTGCCATAGTATCAAATAAACATTTGCGTACCTAGAACGTATATGTGTACAAGAGCATTCCAGAAATAGTATTAATTTCGAACTCCAGACATCAAGTCAAACTCCCTACCTTTAACATGTCCAAAAGGTCATACAAAGATCTCATATTAGACGTCCACAGCCACCCCAAAGAAAATATAAAGACAGAACTACCGCCACCCAAGAGCAGGACATGTATACGGGAACCCCAGCTCATCAGCAATAGCTCTCTTTAACAAAGTCCTGGCACAGTTCAAGTCCGGCTCTATACCTCTAGGAAGACAGAAGACGAAAACGGAGTATGTCCTCATATAATCGCAGCGACATATCCTCGTGAGACTTACGTAGCCGAAATCAGCCATAGTGCGACAGCTCTGCAGGAACATTTGTCTGTTGCCAAAGGCTGGGTTGACTTTGACCTCTGCGAACCACATAACCAGGTCCGAGGGGCTTATTGGGCGGTGCATGATTTGGTGGAGTGGCATCTGCTTGTGGTGTGATGTAAGTTGATTTGGAGAAGTCTCTTTGATGGACAGTTAGGGTTTTATGAGGAGAGTGCAGATGGGATCTCTAGATGTCTAGTGCATGATGATGAGGTTGAGCGAGGTATAAAGCACTCTGTTTCTTGTCATGGTGCTGGGCTTGCCGTATTCTTCTTGAAAGAGCCAGGTAGGGCCACGCGCAGTCAAAGCGAGAGCCCTTTCTTTGAAATATGCATTTCTTAGAAGTAATGACAAATTCATAGCCATGAACCTCTGAGAATACCGAAATCTCCTACTTCGTGATTTGTCGTTGTTGTTATAAATAAAGGAACAATCAGCTGGACAATGCACTTCTTGCCTATCACAATGAGAAAGCGTTGAAAGACATTATATAGGATGCTCATATAGCTTCGCACAGTCCAATCAAACCTGTGCTTTGTGCAATTTACCATTGCTCTAGGGAATATACAGAAGCTATAAGGTGTTCAAAGAAGAGCCGCACAATGGCTTACAGGAGGTCTGCATATCATAAAGAAACAACATAGCTGGTTCCCGCAAGAGAGTAATGTAAGAAGCAGATAATATATAAGATAGAGAGAAACCTTTCCAGTCTACCACCGGGATATATCCTAAGTATTTGAGTTATATGCTGACGATACCAAAGTAATGCTGTATTTCTCAAGATCAGCCCTTTCAGGAGGCAAATACTGTCAAGCATAAATATGTTGATTCTGTCTACCTCAATGCTACTACAATTCAGTCCAACATACAAAGGTTCTCACAGATATACTGTGTGATATCGATTTCACCTTTCTGCTCTTTGCCTATTCTTATCCAAGAGCTAGGAAGGCTGTCACAACCTGGTATTAAATATGGCATACAACCCCCAACGAGCACCTCCACGGGCCCCCAGACGTCGCAGACCCCCCCAACCTCCCAGACATCCCGGAAGCCATATAGTCACATTATTCACTGGCAATCAGGAGCTCTGGTTTGTTCAAGTCGAACTTGATCCGGGTGTGGTACCTTCGTTCGAAGAGTACGAAAATGCTGTGAAACAAGGCAAAGCCGAATTGACCCTTCAAGATAATAGAAAAAAGGACAAGGAGGGTATATTCTCAGTCATATACGGTGCAAGACAGTTTGGTCAACATTTTATAGGGCAAATGCCACCACCCGATGGGATAGAAAAATTGCTGGACGGGATTGGGGAAGCGAGGCTTAAAAGCCAGCGGTTGCCACACATTCAACCGGCTCTTTGCCCACGATGATTGTTGAATGGGTTACGAGATGCAGGGAAAGTCTAATATCCTGGTTATGAAATGCTCTCATGTCAATCTATCCGCGGCTGTGGTGTTTATGTGTTGGTTACTGGGGTTGTGTTAAAGAAAGGAGGATAACATTTGATGAGTGAACTTCATATCTTATGGACTTGTCCTAGTAAGCAATACGTTTAAAACACTAATTGCGTTAGGGGAGGAAGTAGAAGCTAGCTTCAGCATCCGCTATATTAGATAGGATTCCAAGCAGCGCTCGTCCTATCCTATTGGGGATTGCTGCAAATAAAATTTAGTACAATTTCGCATACGCTAGGCCCAATGTGACATTGTCAGAATGGAACGCACTAGACAACATTCGAAAGGCATACTACGGCTGCAGATACCAAGGCCAAAAGGATAGAGAGGATGGACGATAATATAACTTCGGCTTCGAAAAATGTTATATGACGCTAGAGGATTTGTCTCAAACGTTTATGAAACCAGAGTCCATCCACTTAACTAGATGCAGCTAATCTACAAATATCCCAGCCAATCACCAAGATACTGCACATAGCGCTGTGGGGATTATCAACACTACCAATCAATAGAGGGAATGTAAGCCATATGCGGGGTTCGTATTTCTGCACACTAAAAGATGCCCGCTTGCCTTGATTGCCAGACTCACAGCCCATTTTCGATTACTCGATTCTAACCACCCCGCTTTATTCCATGGAAAGTTGCAAGCTTACGAGCTCAGTCCTACTGAGGGTACTGAAAGGCGTCGCAGCGGCCACATTATTAGACGAAAGCAGCTATGAGAGGCTTGTTCAGTGTTTTGCCTGTGGTGACCGAGTAGCAGAAGGTGCAAACAGCCACACTGGCAATGATGTTGCCCATGGACTTCCTGTCGGTGATTGGCTTGCCATGGTTTCAGACATCTCACGTGAGGATAAGGAGAAGCAGGTCCTGGTACAGCACCTGGCAGAGCTTGTACTCGCAATTGCCCTTCTTCGCGAAAGCGGCCGAAGCACACAAAGGTCTAGCCTCGCAGCCGTCTCGGATGCGGACTTAGCTATTGTGTGGAGTATGATACGAGACGCACTTCTCAGTGACTTATTTCGAGATTCTAATAGCCGGGCATCACGTAGCGCACAAGGGTTCTTGTCCGTTCCTCTCTGCAGCATAGTGCAGAACGGCAATATTGAGGAGCTTTTCCGGCTCCATGTTTGGCTACCCGATGGACAGCGAGGGATCCCAGAGTTTGCAGTTCATTCTCATCAGCCATTTGGGCAGAGCTGGATTCTCACTGGTGCAGGAGTGGACCATTCATTCGATGCTCACCCGACAACCGACGGTACAGCAGCCACCCATGCTGAGTATAAGCTCGTCTGGCAGGATGCAAAAGGAACGGATAAGTCCTATAAGACCCACCAAATATCATCTACCATCGAGAACACCGGGAACTTGGTACAAGTGACGGCCAAGGGCTCGAAGCTGCACGTGCGCAACATGAGCTACTCCATTCCGGCGGCTGCATTCCATTACACAGAAGTTGCGCCCGATACTCTGCACGCCACCCTTTTCTTCTTTGATGCATCGCGCGGCTTTGTGAAAGATGCACCAGTCTTGGGTCCCAAGGACCTTGACTCCTCCACTCAACAGCGCGATCCAGGCGGCGTCACGCCAGCAGTGCTAGCGACCATGGTAGATGCGGTTCGATCGTGGGAGACTTTGATGGAGGAGGGCGACCAACATGCCCAGCGCGCTGAGTGGGAGCATGCATTGCGGTCCTTCAGTCATGCTCTCAGTCTCTGTGGGCCGGCAGGGAGCTTACCAGCGTCAGGAAACTACAGACATATCGTGTTGGGGAAGCTAGGATATACGAACAGGCGATTTGGAAGATACGAAAAGGCAGAGGAGTATCTGCAAAGTGCGTTGGATGGGCTTGGTTCCACCTCTTTCCACGTCGAGCTTCGTGGAGAGATGGGAGTAGTTTACCGCCATATGAATCGCCTCGATGATGCAAAGCGAGAATTCGAGATACAGTATAAGATGGCAGTGGAGCTAAATCTAGAATATGCTATGTGCCGTTCAATCGGGAATTTGGCGATGGTGAACTATCAGCTTTCGAGAGATTTGTTGCCTCTAGCCATTGATCAGTTGAAAGAACGTGTCCGTCTGGCTCGGTCTATCAGGGCGTCCCCCGGAGCAGGTGAGAAAGCCCAAGCCATCATCTGGGAGACTGTTGGGTTGTCTCGACTGTCGCTCTGCTACACTGCCTGTGGTTTCGCCAACGACGCGATTGCGACATCTCTGGAATCTATGAAGGTCGCCCTCAGTACGAAAGACCCTACAGTAGTTGCAATGTCAAGGTTGTTCTATGGGCGCGCTTTATATTTGAATGGGCAACGTGAGGAAGCTCTACAGCAGTTCAACCCGACTGGGACGTGCACTCCGGCTATGGCGCTGTGCAAAGAGCCTTCAGATGAACATTTGGGATACTTAAGAGAGCTGGTGGAGGCTGGTGCCGACATGGACCTCATTGATGAGCAGGGCTATAGCGCATTGGATTACGCTGTATTTTGCGGCGACATGCAAACTGAAGAAGTAGTTCTTGATGGACTTCGCCGACAGTTTGGAAAGCAGGCGAACGACAAGCTGTTGCAACGACAAAGAGAGGCTCGAGTGCGAAAGTGCTACCGGGAGCTGTTCCAGGAAAGTCTGCGGCCTGTCCTCTTAGAAAGCAGAAATGAGGTAAGACAACTGCAGCACCTTCGACGCGTGTATGCCGCATCGCTTGCGGCGGACGAAGAGAAGATCAAGGTATTTGACGGACTCAAGTTTGTGTGGTACCGGGATTTTCTGCGCAATGGACGACTTCCACGATCGAACCACGGCCTGACGCAGAATTACCGCGATATAGAGCCAGAGTGTGCGCCAGAATATATCGTCTTTATATCATATCGCTGGATCAATGGTGATCCGGCCTGTCTGGCATCACCGGACGATACCAATCACACCCAGTATCACCGCATGATCACAGCGATCGAGGCATTCTTAGAGGCTCACGGTTCCATAAACCCAGAGAGGTTAGGAATTTGGTTGGTATGTTCCGAAATCCATCCTCCTGAAGAGATGACTTATGCTTATCATTATCTAGGATTGGGCCTGCATCGATCAGGATAATCCTCTGCCCGGGATTGCTGCCCTCCCTCTCAATCTTGCACAATGTGATGCGGTAATTAGTCTACTCGATAATAGTTACCATAGTCGTGCTTGGTGCTGTGTCGAAGTCATGATTATCCAGATACTGCGAAGGTCATATCAGCTGCACTCATGGTATCAGCATACCAAAATCGAGAACTCGGAACAGTGGGCAATAGAGGAGGGACCTCTAGAATTCGAGTCGTCGGTTGCAGGAAAGCAGTTGAGCTCTGAACAGGATAGACCCATGATCTTATTTCTCGAGAGACAGGCGCGATTGCTCGGTCGGGACTAAAACATAGGTACACTCTTGCTCATACTTACGCTGGGAAACCAACTCTTGTACATTCATAACATCTATAGGGTTCTACCGCTGCTCTTGGATCGGTCTTATTTGGTAAACACCAGAGATGGCATTCATATCTTCACGTCCCAGTAACGTTTTCCAAAAAGCAAGCATAGAATGATTGAGCTAATATAAGCCAAATGTTACACTTCGAAACATACCTTAAGATAACAAGCGACCCCATGAGCCAAATGTGAATTATACCCTCTGCACCACACAAAAGCGTAGACCAGCCTGTCTCAAGTATAACGATAGCAATACTCATAGTCCATCGGATGCATCACTTCCCCAACTTTCCTCGTCCTATCCAGCACGCCAAACTCCATAACCGTATCGAGAGTCACCAACGGAGCATCCGGGGGGTCATAAATGATCGTCGTGCCATTCAAGGCATTTCGACGATTCGGGGGATCCTGTTGCTGCCATATGCCCCAGATGCGATCAATCATAGCATGATGCAGCATGAATACGGGATCCTGTGGCGATATAAATAAGTTCTGCATGTCGCCTCCAATAGAGTGGTGACCACCTCCATGCGCACCCATATCATCAAACCCACTAGGTTCCATGACTCTAAGAAATTCAGTGATATTTTTGGCTTGCAGCAACCTGTCGCCCACGGTGTCATTGTTGAAAACAGCCATAATAAAAGGGTTTAGACTCCGCGTCAGGCAGTGTGGTTTATAATCGAAGGCATAGGAAGGGGGGCGGGAATAAGGTTGGGCTAAACTTGCGTTGATCGGCGCCAGGTGTACCTGGAAGTTGGCGAATGGGCCCGATTTCACACAGCCGTTTCCCGTGCCTCGGGGGAGACATTCGGTGTTTTGGGAATTGCATGAGAGTACCTCGTCTGCTTCAAACGCTCCATTCCCGGAGAGGGATGTCGGGTTGCCGTTGAGCGTGGGACTGTCAAACAAGGTGTATGCGTCTAGGACCCAGTTCCAATATCTGCGTGGTTTAGTGAAAGCTATAGTCCCGGCTGTCCTCTCGGTCACTCACGGTAGTCTGCCTGTATATCCGCATTCCTCACGTAGAGTTGTTTCCCAGATGAAGATAAAATGGCGATGCCAAGGGAGCAGAAGACCGTTTTGGTGAATCCGGGTTGTGTAGTTGATGTGAGTGCTGCCGGACTCAGCTATAGGAATTGATTGGGTTCTTCAATGTCTACTTACGCGACAAAATCGTCTAATCGGTCTCGAACTCCGGGAAACTCCTCGTTCGGTAAATAGGATGGCCGTTCGCGCAGGCAATATATCGCATTGATATACTCTATCCGTTCAGTTTCGTCTAGTTCTCGCCTGCCATATATTGGAAATGGGAATATCCGGATGATAGTGATGGGGCATACCATTCCTTCCTTGTAGTCACCTTGCGTGAGCTACATAATCCTGCCGTTGTTGAGGTAAGACAGGCAATGACCAGAAGAATGAGTAGGTTGATGAACGACATAAACCTAACTCGTCTTAAGTACTGTCAGCTAAGGATGATGTATTGAATATATTAAGTTGGGATGTATCCGCACTGGAGGTCAAGGACTGGCGGTTCTATCTCGCAGTAGGGTATATATATCTGGAAAGAATCTTTGTTTAATCTATAATTGCGCATCAAAGCAAATGTATTTTGAAAATGCGATCGCGCTCCCTTTGCCGGACATTATGCGGGCTATATATATCTTTGGTTCGATTCTGGATTGCTTCTTGTAAATATTTTGACCGGGGTATCTCGCTCAATGTGGCCCCTTCTGGACATGCATTGAGCCCTTGAACTTTAGTACCCCAGTAAGCTGACCGGTGGTGGCTCATACACAGGCCTACTGTCTGAGAATAAACCGCATTGGCAACCCAGCGAGTTGAAACAACACTACGTGGCAAGGTATAGCCTGGCTGCAGAATCCGAGTGGCTTAACTCTGGCCGATGACTGGACTCCCCTTTCCAGGATTCAGAAGTTTCTGTGATCTCGGGCTTTGAGCTGCTAGGGCTGTGTGACGAGCAAAAGATATAATATCCGAGACAAAGTATGGGTGTTAGGTCTACTGCGTTGATGTAGAAGTAGAAGGCGTAGTGGTTGTTTCTGAACCTACTTTTATTTGGGAGTAAGGGAAAGCTAAATACCTTACTTCTGGGGTCTAATACATAGCATTCGCCTATTTTTGCCTTTCCAGTATATATACGAGGCGCCAAAGGCAGACACGACCCTTGCTTACAGTTTCACAAGGCTCGTAGCGGAGGCTCAGCATATGGCCTCTTGGCGTTCCGAGCATGTCGTAGATGCTGACTTTCAGGAATTCCCACTGTTACTCACAATAGTAAACATCGAAGAGATCAAATAGTCTTCCCTGGTTGCAGAATCAGAGTGATAGATTGCTTTATGATAGGATTATTTTAACAACCAGAGTGATGCCATGTGTACGGCGGGTTCGAGTATAAGTGGGATGATTGCTACATTATGTCACATAAATGGCTTTATGCAAGGGCAAGCTGGTGTATCAACCGTACAGTTATTGCAATTGACTGGTTCGGGCTGCAGCGTGGGAAACGGGAATACATATTATTGGTTTGTAATAATAGTTCATCTTGTAAGCAGCGTGGGCTCACACGTGTATAACCAATAGTATTTTTATCTGAACTGGTCATGCCGGTGCACATCCTTTGATTTGATATCAGGCATGAGGTGTTCCATATATGTCACACGACTACCGAACCCCTGCTTATGAACCTCGTGTTTATATGATCGTGATCCAGAAAAGTCATCCGCCTTAGAGGGTCCAAAACACGAGGGTCTGAACAATTGGTGGAACACTGGTTATGCTAGGAGGAGCCTGCTATTCCCAGAGTCTCCGGATTCCGGATGGTTAGAGTGTCTCGGGGCACATATGCATTCCCTGTTTATATGAGTCAGGCCGTGTTGTAACCTCTCTCATAAACCCATATCATATGACAACAGTGACATTGCAAATTAAACGTATAATGTCCCAATCTATGTAACCGACTTTGTAAGATCTACTTCCCAAGCAACTAATGAGGATTATCCTCATTTTGTTCAAAATGCTCCCTTGCCCACGGACTCCTCAACCGGATAGCCCGCCCCATGTAAAAGAAGATGAAAGGAATAGGCACCAATAGAATAGCCAAAAAGCCCAGCAAGCTGGAAGCCCACTCATAGCCCAAGCGTTCATACATCTGCGTCGCGAACAAAGGAAACCCAGCGCCAACTAAATTCCTAACGAGGATCACGCCCGCCAGAGCCGAGGCGGAATAGGTCTGATAGCTGTCCACGACATAGTTAAGGATACTCAATATGACGATGTAGATACCAGCCCCGAAGAAGGCTGAGGCAATGATGGGCACGATCCAGTGGACGGAGCGGTAGCTGGTCCAGCCAAACCAAAACAAACTGATCGGGATAAATATCGCACCAAGCCGGGCCATCCACATGCGTGCTTCTGGGACACCCTTGCCGTCGTGCTCCTTGACTCGACGCAGATAGTATCGTTCTTGCAGGGGATAAAAGCAGAAGGCGATGATCGGGCCGATAGCCATGCCGAGGAAGCTAAGGCCTTGCTGGCCGACGTTGAAGCCGTGGCCCTTTCCGGGGCCGAAAACCAGTGGGAAGGCTTCATTGAAGAGATAGACCAGACCGTAGAGGAAGCCATTGTAAATCGCAGAAAACGTTGTAATAGGCTCGGTAAATAGGAAGCGGAATGGACGAGTGAGGGTAATCTTAAACAGCTCGTCCAGCCCCTTTCGCCCGCTCGCACTGGCATCGGTGACTGTCTCGGCGGATTTTAAGTTCTCTTTTCTCATCAACGTCCGTACCCTCTTGGCCTTGCGCTGCAGAATGATCGTGTGGCGCGTTTCGGGTATTGTGAGAACAAGTAGAACCCACCATCCGCCGGTAATGGCCATCATGATCCAGAAGATCCACCGCCAGCCGAGATCCAGGGCCATATACCCGCTGACTACGAGTGCCATCGGCGGTCCAAAAGTACTGCTTAGACCGTAGATAGCCATTGGGCCACCACTAGTGTTCCTCTCCCATAGATCACTGATGGATCCACCAGTGTTGGTCAACGGCGCACCACCTGCAAAGCCGGCAATAAATCGGCAAACGATGATAGTGCCAATATTTGGTGCGAGCGCGATCGGAAGCTGAAAGATAAATAGGAGAAACCACGACACGACATACACCGGCTGACGGCCAAAATACTCGGATAGGGGGGCGAGTAGGACAGGACCGACAGCATAACCGAGAACATACAGCGATAGACATAACGTAGTAACCTCCCCGGATACCCCAAATTCCGACTGGATAGCGGTGGCACCGGACGATATGCTACCTGCGCACCACGTTCTAGTGCATTGTCAGTAATGGCTAGAGCTGGAGTATGGATGTTCCGAACTTACGTGATGACATTGAGCATACTCACGAAGATAGTGATGTACCATTTCCGCCATTTTGGCCAACATCGTGGGTTTTCCCGATCGTTATGCGAAAAAGTGATACACAGTGGCAATGCCTCTTCTGGACTATTTCTTGCTCGTGCGAATGCCTCCTCTTCCGTCACCATCAGAGGCCGATTCTCACAGTACACATCCGAGTTCTTCTTTTCCAGGGATGCACCATGACCAATATGGCCTTCATCTGTGCTCGTCATGGTTCTGGAACGGACAAGAAAACGCGAAGAGGTTTCTTGCGGAGGAAAACTGGGGAAGGAACCGGTAGAAATCAAGTTTGGGCGCGTGTATTAGTAAAATGGGTCGTGACGTGAGTTTGCAGATTCATGCATGCTAGGGCATATCCCCACCGGGCATCTCCAATAAGACGGCATGTTGTATCTGCCGACCGGCTTCGGACTCCCCATAGTTCGGTCAAGGCCCCGGTGAAGAAGCTTTCGCCCAAGCTTTTCGGCGCGGTGCTTGGCTGCCGTGGTCTTTTCGGCCGACAGCACTCATGACGATCAGTGGCTCCTATTACATAATGCCCAGTGGTTCTTCATGTCCGGAGAACGTCGCTTCGACTTCCCCACGGAGATACTCAAGTGTCTCCAACTTGGAGATGCTTTGTAAATCAATTGCCGTGGTTGGATTCCGGTTGTGTGCCATTCCACCGAGGCATTACCTCCTATCATACAGGAATTCCGACCTATCCAATCTATTGCAATATCTTCAGTCATCATGGTTACTATTATTAGCTAGCCTTTTTTTTTTCTACTAAGATCTATTAGAGCTTTCCCGTACATAAATATATATTCGACCGTTCATTGAATGTTGAGTAATTATTTACTTAAGTTGACCAGGAATTCTTACCGCGGGAAAGCTGTACAGACATGACTGCCAACTATTTATACAAAAAAAAAGTATATGTATTTCCGATCTGGTACTGCAGGATGAGTGGCGAGTCACTAACCATAATGAGTGTCCTATGACTGGATCAGAAATTAATTGCGCCCAATCTCTACATTGGGGATTAAATAACGTTCATCAAATATCCACCTTGCCATTTTATGCATCAACTCCATGGCCAGTCATTCTAGTGCTACTGTCTCACCCAGCTTTATCTAGCATCAAAGCAAAGATCCCTTCTTCACTTGGAGCACCATCTGGATATGCTCCATTGCCAGGGGTACCCTCTCCTGCTTGCAGAGCAAGCGGGCTGTCTTCACGATGTTTTTGAACTGCCTCCCATTAAGCTCAAGTTTTGCTAGAGTTTTAAGGTCTTTGTCCCGCATTCGGCTGTCCAGATCTCCTATCTGAATAAAGGTCTTCCAAACATGGAGCCTGCTCTGGATATCCAGGGCCGGATAGTGGATGGTGAGATGGATTCGCGACTCAAAGGCAGGGTCAAAATCACTAATACGGTTGCTCGTGAGAAACATGACACCTCGGTAATATTCAAGCTGTCTAAGGAAGACTGGGGGAGATCAGAGTTCGCTGGGCTGTGCCACCGTATCCACTGAAGGGATATACGAGAAACCTACTTGAGACAAGTCGGTTGCGGCGGATGTCACTAGTCGAGAGAGCCTCGAGGAATATGTCGCACTCGTCAAGCAGTAGAAATGGCATTCCATTTACTAGTCAGCTCAAGGACTTGTTCAAGACCCTCCTCTACCTCCACTGCCGTCTCGCCAAGTTCGCTTGCACTCATTATGTACAATGGCTGACGCATCTCCTCAGCAACTGGATGTCCTTTAGTACAATTCCATATATTATGACCACAATCACACTGGTGATACGCACCGGATTCCGCTGTCAGGGTTTTACCGACACCAGGTTCTCCGCTTAGCAACATGATAAAGTCCATACCTGTACTTGCACTCATTAAAACCAGGTTTCTGTTTCAGAATAGTGAGTTAGAATGCCCCGTATCTTTACCGTAGATAATATCATCAAAACCGTCATCACGGGACAATTGCTCCTGGAAAAACGCTCGGATGATTTCCTAGTAACCATGAGGTAGAACAAGTCGAGGGAAAGCATTCTCACTCCACCGTATTTGGTGCACATTCTCAACAAAGAACTCAGCTGGTAAACAATCCTTGTATTAGCAAAGCAGTGACCTTCATGATCTCATGACCTTACCCCATGTTTTAAATGCCAAACGGTAGCCACGCACGATCAGGGAGCAGAGTAAGCGTTGCTTCAGGCTTAGTACTTTAGCTGGTTTTGATATTCAGTATAGCCCTTGAACATTGAGATATACAGTAGCTTACCCCCACCTTCCCCGTCATCTTTGTCATGCCTCTCATACTTTCCAAGGACTTCCTGTATATTTGAAATGCCTGGTTAGTTGCTCTGTATATGACATTTGGAACGTCGAAAAATAACTGGTCATCAGCCGAGTTCACTTGTGATTCAGTCTCCGACTTGATCGACCCAAGACCAGGTGAAGGGTACTGTAAATATTGAAGGTATGGGGATCGATGATAATCCGGCTATTTTCAACTTGGCCATTCACCCACCGTTAGCATCCTGCAGCCAGTTATAATTTGCTTCATCACATACATGGCGTTTCCGAATATGTCGCGACGACCTCGTAGTATAGAATCCCGAGTACGACATGTGATGAAATGCATTCAATTGCTCAAAACGCTCACCACGTGCATGCAGTCGATCAACGAGGCGTTCCACGTCGGGATGAAGATGGCTGGGAAAGACGTCGAGATCGATGAATTTGATCACCCCTTCGAATTCATCTATGTCGACTGAGTTGGACACGTAGCCAAAGCTTGACTCATTGCAATCGATATAGCGACATTCCAGAGTGAAGAACTCTCCACCCATGTTAGCTCCATAACGGCAGTCGATCAGTTCCATAAAGCGGTCTTGCCCATCGATATTAGTATACACTTCCATGCCCGGGGCAAGGATGGCCCACAAATAATCAAAGGTAATCACCCTGTTCATGGTCAGACCCTTCATGGTCTCAATATGCGACATAACCTCCTCACGCACGATGGGACACAAGAGCTTTAGGTGATTTTTGACCTCCTCATCCTGCTCGTCCTCATACAGCTTCTCGAAGATTTGCCATCGGTAGTAGAAGGAATGAAATGGAGCCTTGAAGGTCAGTTGCTTTAGATGAGTGTTAACACCATCCAAGCCTTTGAATGTACTGTCTAGCACCTTCTTGATCAAAGGGCTTTGGATCGCGATGGAATGTAAGGCGACTTGCTTTGTAATCGGATGGGGCTCGTGACGTATGATAAGAGCGCACTCTTGGGCGTTGGAGCCGGCCTCGAGGTTGAGAACACTCTTGTCTGGTGCCGACTCATTCCACGGCGATCGATCATCGGGTCGATACAGCTGTTGTACTTCTGTTCTCATGCCCAGGTTGAAGTAAGGGTTGTAGTCGGGCTCAAGACTCATACTGGACTGTCCACTGTCAGTCCTCTGCTGGCCGCATTCCATATTGCACGGATCTCAGGGCGTATTAAGGGCTGCTATTGGATGAACCAACACTCCGGTGATATGCGAGTGAACCGGCATTCTCCGACATGTCACAATACTAGTACTCGCAGGTTGAACTTTGGTGATATTCTCAATGTAGATACCAGACTTACTGTCGCAGAAATAGCACTATGGCTACAGCATACGAAGAAAACCTGCCTTTATTTAACAGTTGGGCCGATCTCGATGTCTTCGGAAGGGCGTGCCACTGGCACTTAGCGTTCGGGCCACGCCAAAAATGCCAAGATTTCACCACTCGTAGGAAAGCCGATTAGGCACTGAGTGACAGTCCCCTCACTTACATGGTCAGGAAGAGGCGCAGATAGTGAAACTAGTGTCTTTGTCTTGGTGGAGAAAGGTTACATTCTCGCCCTGGCACACGTGGGTGCCCCGATGGTCAGCATATTACGATCTAGCTGTTGCCCATCTAGCCCCATTATGGCGACCTCCGTGATTATCTACAGTCTCGCCATATTCACTCTCCAGAAACAATTATTGGCACAGATAGAGTGGTCCGCGAGTTCAGGTTGGTAACTTTGGTGTAAGAGCGTGCGTCCTGGAAAGCACGTTTCGAACTAGGCCAAAAGGTCCAGTTAAGCTTAATTGTAGATTCAGATTGCTACAGATCGCACCAATTATCACAAAGCAGCAGGCAAGGTCGCAATAAATCTATAGAAACTTGTATAGTGAAAGTTTAAGCCTTGATACTGAGCTGGCTTTCTGCTCTGAAGTCTATTATAAGCTTATTATACAGGTGTTAAGGTTATTAACCATTATATAACATTGGCTAGCTTACATCGCGTAAATCTAATTTACTTGGGCAAGGCCGTAAACACGGAATGGCAGGTTGTCGGTACAGAGAGCCGGGCTGTCCGCGAATCAGTACCCTTAGGTTATATCTCATTTGAGTAATTACCGAATATGGATGTAGAAGATCCGGTTTGAACCTTGTTGTAGATTTGTATGCCTTTTTTTAACATCATCAAACCATATATTGCCGAATGGAAAATTGGGACTACGGGTTCTAACAGTAGGAAAAGATTGGAGAGGCCGGGCCTTTCTTTAGCCAAGTTAGATGACCATATAGCAACTTTATGATTCAATATACTGCTCCAGCCCTCGTTCTACCAGACTCCATCCTTGACTTGTCAGTGGTATATATAGCATTGTCCCCACCAACTATGGCTCTCAGATCTCTGCGAGCGTATGCCGCATGTTGTGAATTCAATTACGAGCTTTTGTCGTTCCTTCCAGTCAAATACCCTTCCATAACATGTCGATCCCTGAGCAATGCACTGTCCTCGTGGTGGGTGGTGGACCAGCAGGGTCATATGCAGCGGCGGCTCTAGCGCGAGAGGGCATTGATACGGTCCTCTTAGAGGCTGATGTGCATCCCCGGTACGTCGACTTACGTGTTGTCTTCTCGAAACATTCCGAAGGGAAAAGAGGTTTCTGCTGACATAGACCATCCAGATATCATATCGGGGAGAGTATGCTCCCTTCTATGCGTCATCTTTTACGCTTTATCGACTGTGAGGATACCTTTCTCCAACATGGATTTACGAAAAAGGTGAGTCATGATCTGAACATATTTCGAATCTGGTCTACATTCTGACCTCTCCAGGTCGGCGGGGCGTTCACTCTGAACCAGACGAACTGTGAGGGATGTGAGTACTTCAGCGAAGGTTTGTCATCGCGTTAGGCCCTGTTTGCTAACAGACTACAGACACAGATTTCATTGCTGCAGGTGGCCCAAACCACTTTTCGTGGAACGTCATTCGCTCAGAGGCAGATGAGCTGCTCTTTAGACATGCCGCACACTCAGGGGCAAAGACTTTTGAAGCTGTCAAGGTCAATTCGGTTACCTTCACACCGTCACCCACGTTGGACACAGGCCCCGGGCGCCCCATCTCGGCGTCCTATACACAAAAGTCCGACGGGGCGACTGGCGTCATCGGATTCAAATATATCATCGATGCTAGTGGTCGTGCTGGATTACTCAATACCAAGTACTTGAAAAATCGCAAGTACAACCAAGGCCCGAAGAATGTTGCAGTCTGGGCATACTGGAAGGCAACGGGCAAGTACGGAGAAGGAACTCCACGAGAGAACTCGCCGTACTTCGAAGCATTGACGGGTAGGTTCTAGCCCCCAACGAACGTCCGACGATCGGTAGTTGGTATGCTGACTATATCGATGCTGGTGTGAACAGACGAAAGCGGCTGGGCATGGTTCATTCCTCTCCACGACGGCACCCATTCTGTCGGTGTGGTTATGGACCAGGAAATGATGAGCCAGAAGAAAGCCGTATCCAAGCTCTCCGCAAATACACGCTATCGGTCGTGGCTAAAGCTCGCACCTCGCTTAAACGGCTATCTTACTGGGGGCAAGATGGTCACTGATCTCAAAACTGCATCAGATTTCTCCTATGACTCCTCTTCTTACGCTTTCCCCTATGCCCGAGTGGCCGGAGATGCAGGGTGCTTCATTGACCCATTCTTCTCGTCGGGGGTCCATCTGGCCATCACAGGTGGGTTGTCTGCAGCCACAACCATATGCGCCGCTATCAGAGGCGACTGTGACGAGGTTGCCGCAGCAAGGTGGCACAGCACGAAAGTGAAGGAGGGCTACTCCCACTGGCTCGTTATCGTTCTCAGCGCTTATAAACAAATGTCCAACCAAGCTGAGCCAGTTCTGAGTGATGTTGGGGAAGACAATTTCGATCGGGCTTTCAACTTCTTCAAGCCAAGTAAGTTCGACATGTTCAATTAGCAAATTCCTGGAAGGAGCTTGCTATATCTCTTGTCTCAAGAACCAGATCTAACAGTCTGCTTCAATTAGTCATCCAAGGAACTTCCGATGTCTCTACGAAGCTCACCCAAGCCGAGTTCTCCCATACGCTCAACTTCGTTCTCAAAGCCTTCGACCGTAAAGTTGGAGGCGACCTAACCAGCGAGGAAGAAGAGAAGATTTACGAAGATATTCGCAAAACGCAGTCCCAGAATATGAGTAATATTGAGAGCTTCACGATGGATATTATCGATGGTCGTCTGCCAAGACTGTTGAGAGGGAAGTTGGGACTTGAATCCGTGGCCGGGATGGATGGGGATACGAAACACTGTCCCACGGCCACGGTATCGTCGGTGATGGGCGACACAGCAACATTAGCGTAACAACAAGTTTATAGCCCGAGGCAGACGTATTAGTCAAACAATAGACACCTTAGCATCCGACCCGTGGAAGAGCATCCAAAAGTTAGGGTACAAGCATCAGGGACCCGCCGTGGCTGACGTCATACCCGACTGCTGCCGTCGAAGCCCTGAAAACAAGTTTAACCTCAGCCATCTCATCATCTTTCGGCAGATCAACACGCAGCAACATAACAGATCAACATATGATGACATGGGATCCTCCTACTTAGGCCTCATGCTGTAATAGTCCTTTCCTTTTATGCCAAGCAGTTACCCCATCGTTTCTATACCCGATAGACTAGACTTCTCATTATCATCCTATTTCACTCACTCCACTTGTCTTTCACTATAGTTCATTTTACTTTAATTACTATCGTTATTATTTATTGATTTTTTTCTTTTCGATACCCTGCTGTCATCCTCGGACTGTGTTAAATCTCCAATATGGCCGTGATTTGGGGTCTAGATCTCCACGAGATCCAATTCTCCAAGTTCAAGGGAAAATACATGTTCAATCGCATCTACCACCTCCGACGCACAAGGATGATTGTCTACCAGCTCGCCATGATCCTTTGCGTATGCTCCGAGTCTGTGGGAACAGCAGCCTTATCAGGTACGTATATACCTCTTGCAAGACCCTCCCTAGCCGGGGCTCCTCATACTAATCTCATTCATCTATCTACCCATAGACTATCTCGACCAACAAAGCTACATCCAAGGGCAACACCCTGGCGTCAAAGTCCACAATAACAGTTTCATTGGTGCCGCCTCATACAATATATTCGTGGGAATCTCCGTGGCGACGATCTTCGGTGCAGCGTTCTTTTTCGACCTCTTCTGGCCCGACCGATACGAGAGTCCATCTGTGCGATTAGCGTGGAAAATATGTGCGGTGGTTGTCTCGGTGATGATGCTGAGCTCTGCTCTTCTCATGACGGTATGCTACGAAGGAAGGCGCTTGCTGGTCACAATTCTCAGGATACTTATGGAAAGACCAGGTTATCACTGCCATGTATAGTGCCCGTATCACTGGTACGGACGCCGCCTCTGCGAGAACGTTCTGGTCGGAGGCCGAGAAGAAACCCGCTCTAGGTATGTTTCGAGTTGAATTTTGGACGCTTGTATCCGTTTTCCTAGTATAGTGTGCCTAACAACTATGTAGCGTACCGAACGAATCCCAAGGCTGTTGCCTCGGCTGTTTTAGCTTGGCCCGGGTGGGTCGCGACTGTTGTCAGGTATGTCCGTCTAAATAGGCACCGTCTAATAGTGCATCGATACTAATCATGATCATAGTACTGTTGTCCTTTTCATGTCTAAAAAACATGATGATCAGTACGGTGCCAAGTCGAACTACGGTCGAAATCTTGAGAATGGGGAAAATATCCCTGAAACGGAAGCCAAGCCTATAACAATGTAATGTTCGTTACATGTATAATGCAGTATAGATTCCAGGTACATAACTGGTATATTACCTCCATCCTAATGAATGCAGTGAACCTATCATCTCTTCTATACTCAGATTTGGTTAATCAGAACTTCGATTCATTACAAACCCTGCAACAGCCTTAGTGATGATGCTAGTCGGATCAAGGTCAAGATTAGCCAGAGCCTCTGGCGGGATCGGAACAGACTCCGCGGTTTGAGGCCTTTATCTTCATTCTCGGGCAGTCCAAATTAGAAGTCTGTCCCCGGTTAAATAGGCTGCGTAGGTGCACGGCAAATGAAGACAACAAGTGGTTAAGAATCTAGCAACTGTTTCCCTTGCTTCAGCAGGCCGCTAGCTTCAAAACTTCTTCTCCGTGCAGGTACCCGGAAATCAAAGGCATTAGCCATAAGCTTTGTTCGACTGTTGAAGAGCGAAGGGCGTGGTGGATAACGTCAGCTAAGCTACGCTCAGTATTTAGGCTATGCAGTCTTAGACCTAGGCCATCTACTAGGTAACTAGCTGCCTAGGTGGGTGCCGGGATGAGAGGCCCGTGCAAGCTAGCACATTATTTCCCATAAATCCTCCAGATCGTGTCATCCCAATTACTTCTCTTCGTTCTTCAACATCCTATCTTCCACCATGACCATCACCTCCAACAAGAAAAAGCCCGTCTTTGTCCTGGTGCCTGGCGCCTCTCAAAACCCAGCCCATTACGCTCACCTCCTCCACCTCCTGCAGTCTGCCGGGTATGGGGCTACCACCGGTCTGCTCCCCAGTATCGGTGCCCAGGGCGAGGTGACCGCCGCCGATGATGCCGACTACGTTCGCAACCGCCTGATCCTCCCGATTCTGGATCTCGCCGACCAGAACGTGATCCTGATCAGCCATTCCTACAGTGGAATGCCCGCCAGCGCGGCTGCACGCGGGCTGGGTCCTGCCGACCGCGCCGCCGAAGGCAAGACGACCTCCGTCGTCGGCCAGATCTTCATCGCGACTATCCTGCCCCGTGGTGGACTAAGTGTCATCGATTCCTTTGGTGGACATCTGCCCCCTCACATGTACATCGATGTACGTATCCTGTCCGTTCCCTTTCGCTCTGACGAGCCCGCGGCCATGGCTAATTTCGACGTGTCTGATGATTGTCACCAAATAGCAAGAGCACAACCTTCTGAAATGCGATGACCCCAAGCCTCCCCTTTTCTACGATGTAGAACCGACCCTTGCCGACGCGGCCACCCAAACCTCTCTCAGTCAGGGACTGATCTCGTTCTCGAGTCCCTGCCCCGAAGCGAGCTGGGACACCGAGGCCTTCCGCGACCGGGTCGCCTACGTTCACACCCTCAAGGACCACGCCGTTCCGTACGAGGCCCAGGTCGCCATGGTCCAGGCCACCGGGGTGAAGTGGATCACCCGCGAGGTCACGGCTGGTCACAGTGTACAATTATCGGCCCCGGAGGAGCTGACTAAGATCATTCTGGAGTTGGCCGAACAATTCAATTCAACCTGATCTCAATCACAGGACGTGAACGGAAACCAAGCGGGATTGACCGACTCAAGCGACAGGGGCCAAGTGGCAGGCGTGCTCCTCGGTGGACGAGTAGGGGAGAGGCATTGGGGGGGCCAAATAGATAATCAAAAATGAACTAAGACTCCACTAAAAACACATTTGCCACCTAGTTTCTACCCTCTTTTCAATGCGACACGTAATGCTTTAGTTCCCTCGTCCCTCGGTAGTTAACGTATTACATCGGGGCAAGCTCTCTTGAGTCTTCGTCCGAGGTGGATGGGGCACTATGCTTTCTTGAATTCGAACCTGGAATGCTCGAGATCACAGCAATGGAGGTTCACAGAGACGGGGCGAAGATGGGGAGCGCAGTTGAGAGGTCTGAAAGATCCAGTAAACCCATAAGCACCATCAGCTTCCGTTCCTTTGTTCTTAGCAGAGTAGACCAGGATGAATTATGTGTGTATCTCATCGCACAATGAGATTCGGAGAGCCGGGAAGAGGGGAGCGGAGAGGCTAAGCCACCTAAGCACCAATGATTAAGAGGCTACAAGTTTTAGCGCCATGTCATCAGTAGGTGGGAGGCTTGAGGTCAATAAGGCGAGGATTTTGGGACCTAGAGGCTAGTACTAAGTGCCGGTCAGCACTAACTAGTCACTAGTAGATTGAAAGTCAATGCCCCGACGCTAGAGAATTATGTTTGCTTGCGTTCCATGCGTACGCCGCAATGTAGCCTGCTGGCTAAAGCCCTTTCTCCCTTCGCCCACTGTGATGCGAGACAAACGTTTAGCCATATCAAACCACAATGAAGACTCCCCTGCAACGATCCTGGTACACACACCCTATAGCCACGTACCAACATTTCCCCTCACCTAAAAGGTCAAAGTAGGTCTCGACCTTGAAACCCGGCCAAGTTTAGGTGGGGCGTCGCCCTAATGATCCGGCGGATCCGATCACTGGCTTGTATTCGATTGTTGATTGAGGTTCAGTAGAATTGACAGCCACCGAGCGCTACCGTGTTAATCCGAGTACGCTTTGGATCCAGGACTGTAGAGTTGTTTATATACTACTGGTTAATATCTAAGGCACCAGTCACCGTTCGGCACGAAGTATAGGTAACAAACACGTACGACTCCGTATATCTTTGCTCGACGCGGCTCAAACTTGGACCTCTTCCTAACTGTATCCTGAAGAATTGACTTCATTCAGGAAATATTCGCTCATGGTGTTCAACTACTACGTATATTATATAAAATCTACTCACCCCTCTCAGCATTGTGGAGATTATCGGATATATTATCTCACACTACTGGCTAACTGAAGTTAAAATGTGCATTCGCGGATTCCCCAACGAAATACATCCGAGTTCTGGTGATAGCACGATCACGCTCTGGGGTGGATCCGATCGGTTCTTACAAAATCAAGGGCTTCAAGTATGATATCAAAATTCTAGTCTATAGCTATCGTGTATTGTCATGCCTAGTAAAATTCAATGAGATGTCAAATGTACAAATTCCTGCTATATCCTCGATTAGGTAAGGCTCTTCAGTGCCAAGTTGTCCCATGTACACCCATGGAATCGATCATGGGCTTAGATCTGATGGCCAAACATGCCCTGGCCGCTTCTCCTCATCTGATTGCTACCCAGTCCGCGTCTGGCGACAGTAGAGTTTCCGCTCGCCGCCGCCACGAGTAGCTTTGCGTACTCGAACCCGGTCATATCGGGCTTGCACCTGGTGCCGACCTCAGGAAGCTTTCCCTCGTCGAAGTACTCCTTGACAATGTTCTGGCTGCATGACGAAGGGTGGTTCATGAACCCATGCTGTGATAATGTTAGCATACATTCGGCTCCCGGTCCAGGTAGATAGAAAATGACTTACTCCATGTCCTTCGTGGACGACCACACGGCTCCCCAGGTAGCGAGCGGAGGCCTCCCAGGCATTGCTCAGCGGGGTGACCGGGTCATAGGGACTGTTGATGAACAGAATGGGGTAGCTAGTGTTGATGCCGTGGTACGGTCCCTCAAACTGCTCGGCGGCCGTGAACTTCCATTGGGCGCACGGCCACACCTGCGGCGAAAACCCGTCGGCAAAGGAGCCTGTGACCGCTTGCGATTGGACCAACGAATACATGTCTTCGGGCTTATCGGCGCGGAAGTGAGCATCCGCACAGGCAATCCCGTGGAAGTTGTTGGGACCCTGGTTCCATGTAGGCGGCACTGTGGCCGCCTGCGAGGGGGGGTTGATCACGACGTCGTAGTTGCGGGTGAGGGCGGTTAGAATATACGCGTAGAGGGTGGGATACTGCTCCGGTCGGTAGAGCAGGCTGAAAACGGTGTACTTGAATTCCGTCAGAAGGTCGATCCCACCGGGTTGCCACCACGGCAACGGCTCGTACTCATCTGGGAGCGTGACAGGGTTGTCGACCAGTTCTTGGAAGGCTTTGTGCATCTCCTTCATGAGAGCATCCGGGGTGGTGGCGGGGCCGGTAAAGTTCGCAATGACCGGACAGTCGGTGGGACCGGCGTTGATGCATTCCGTGAAGAAGTGGTAGAGAGAATCCTCGGCGGCTTTGGTAGCAGTGATCCAGTGACCGGCGTGGTAGTCATCGTTTAAGACAACACTGTCGAGTAGCATGCGGTCAATACGGTCGGGGAACATCGCCGCAAAGGTCTGTCCAAGGATGGTGGAGTAAGACCGACCCCAGAACCGCAGCTTGCCGTCCTCATTGAGGGCATCGACGATCTTGAGCATGTCCCGTGCGACAAACGTCGTGCCCAGGAAGCGTCCGGTTTCCTGCTGATCCTCGTAGCAGGCGTCCACCAAGACTTTCGCGTCGTTCCACGCTTTGCGCGTTAAGAGACTATACATGTCGGCTTGTGGCAGAGTCTCATTGTTCCGACGAGACAGGCTGCGCTTGATGCCAGGACGTGGAACATCGCATGCAAAGGGGATCGTATGGCCAGTCCCCCTAGGCTTTTATTAGTCGGTGCATGATGAGGTAAGAGATAGCACGACCTACCGGGCGTCAAACCCAACCACATTCCAGTGTCCGCCGAACAAGCTAGGCATTCCGTTAGCCCCGTTCATGATGACTCGATCTGGAGCGGCAACTTACTCGCGATACACCTCGCCCTTCCCCTGTAGGTAGAGCTCATCGATGCCAGAGGCTCCCGGCCCCCCCGGGTTGAAAATAATGCTGCCCTTGACGGGCTCTTTCGACGCACTGATCCTAACCAACTGGAGATCCAGTGGCTTGGAGTCGGGGTTGGTATAGTCCAGAGGGACTTCCAGGGTTGCACAGTCGACGGGAACTGTGCTTGCAGGTTCGAGACCTTCAGGGAGGTCTAGATTACACGGTGCCCAGTTTAAGCCATCGGATTCTGCCCTTTTTGTTCCGGCATGGGGCAAGGCTTGGGATAACCCGGCGGAGGCGAGAAGTAAAGAAACACTAGAGATCAACATGATGAGCGAAGATTCTGAATGCTTTAGTTATCAGTGAGGAGGAGATACCGAACATCGTGGATGTTCGAGCTATATATACACTTCGAGAAGCTGGCGGTGCTAGAGAGATCACCAGTGGCAGATGGTTTAAATGGAGATGTCGCTGCAGCATTTATCCCAAAGCGGCCGATCTGCAGGTGCAGATGAGGTGGGCGAGTAAGAGCGCCGGATGAGGACAATTTGAGTTCGATGGCTAACTGAGGAGAGTAAATAACTATAGCATGGCCTTGGTGGAGGTTGTTGTCTGTTGGGCGGTCCAGACGCTTTCCCCAATCACGGCTCCCGCTGCCCCATCCTTCCACGATGCATCACTTTCGCTTGCCTCTGCCCAGCCCTTCCCTCCCAGCCAATCTCTTTCCAGATGAGGCAGCAAAGGCTGATAATGTGGGGGCGGCTTGGCAGAGGCTGAGTTTATTCAGCCTCGTGTACGATCCTTGGCATTTGGGGCCAGCGCTGCATTATACCCTAATGAGGAAGCGTGAAAGTTAACATTTGCACGGACCATAAATTCAACAATAGTATACTCCGTATGCTCAAGACGGTATTATTCTTTCTCGCATCTTCTAATGATCAATAGATACCTTGATATTTGAGACTTTTATCAAGCAGATCCAGTTTATTGTAGAAATTGCGCAGATATGTTACAACCTGGCTCTCTAGTATTAGCGTTATGAGACTTTTGAAATGGCGAGCTAGGGCTTGATACGTAGACTATTAGATGGATCTTATCATAGTTAGTAGAAAAATCAGCTTTGGCTAGTGATGATAATTATTCATTCAAAAATCTATAAAGATAAGGCAAGGCACCTTTCCACACATAATAGATAACTCATGGTAAGTAAGCAATAGCAGTAATCAATACTGGTAAAAAGGAGGCCCGCAGAATATTTCCTTGACGATTCTCCTATTTCCCTTTGCCCCAATACCTTTTGCTATCCTCCACCACCTTCTCTTCCCACCCGCTCACCGGCCCAATAACTTCCACCTCGGTCTGGCCACTTGCAAATACAGTCCGACATGGCAAATCCAGTGTGAGGTTCTCAATGTTTCCCTCTCCGATAACTCCTTGCAGTGTTTTCTCCGACGCCAGATACACCAAGCGTCCAATGTTTGCCCAATAAATCGTGCCCGCACACATTGCACAGGGCTCCCAAGTGGATATGAAAGTCGTTTTGGCTAGATAGTCGCGTGCGTAATTATCAGCCGCGTTGCGGGCTAGCTCGGCCTCCGCGTGTCTGACGTGCGACAGCGACAGTGAGGACATTAGAACGGTGGTATTATCCGGTGCCAGAAGCAACGCGGCGAACGGCCGTTTCGAGTGGATGTCTTGGCCGGTTCTCTGCAGCTCCAGGCATGCACCAGCGGCTGCGGATAATTGTTCGTCGGTCAGGGGAGACATTTGGTTGAGAGGTTATCGGTACTTGGTTGAAACCCGTGTGCCAGGCATAGGCTTTTAAAAGATTTCGAGGGCATCTTGGTCGGGTTATGACTTTTAAATAATCCAGAACGGCGACTTCCGATATCATCTCCGCACGAGGCACCGGGACTGCCCGCATCGATATCTTTGTCCAATTATGATAACTAAATTTTGCTATCAGGTCTCCAGATTTCATACCAGGGTAAAGCCAATTTCCTATTACTTCTTGACAATGAAGCCTTGGCTAGTTTCCTAACTACCACGCTGTGACTTCAGTAAGGCTTCTAGCACCGTTACGAACTACCTGGGGTTGGGGAATTGAAGGTGAAATGCTCTCTATTCCGCTGATTGCCGGTACCTTACCAGCGAGGAAAGGATAGGTTAATATTGTCTCTCTGGAGATCATTATAGAGCATCAGTATCCAAATACAAATACCCCCTGCCCTTACCTTCACAGCTACGTGGTTTACTTTTACTCTAACGTACTGCTTAACAGAGTCTCTATGGATATCAATCACAGTGCATTCCAATCAGCTCACCAACTCGTCTTGGAGATGGGAGGCACATTTCCTGTCCACATGCCGACCTCATGTATCACAAATGAAGTCCGGAAGAGAGCTTGACATCGCGCCCTAGACCGGACTCTGCTTCATTCCTCGCTCTCCTTTTTTATCCGCTGATATGTGTCCAACATATGTATACTACAAGCCATACCTCTAGTAGTACCCTAAGCACATAAAAGAATATCCCCAGTCCACAGCCCAGTGCATACTATTACCCCAATCCAAATAGGGAACAGCAATTATACCATGGTAATATCACAATCAAATGTCAAACGCACTCATCAACGTAACACAGCATACCATCCGACAGCAAGATGTACCAAGCAGCCTACATAATACACCGAGCCGGCTCATTTCATGAGATCTATAAATTCATCACCTACGCCAACCACATCAATCCTAACCGCATCTCAGACATATCCTCAACTGATAGAACAACGAAAATTTGCAAAATGTACCTCCTCCAACCACTCCTCACCTTCCTCCTCCTAACCCTAACAACCTCCACCCCAATCCCAACCCTCACCCACGACGCAACAGCCGTAATAAACGACCTCACCAAAATCACCATCGACCTCTCCGCCCTCACAAAAAGCATAGTAGCCTACAACGGCGGGATCCCCGCAGCACTAGACATCCAAGTGAAAGAAATGGCCGTAGAAAGGGACCTCGATCAAGCGACGAGGGACACCACCGCCGCTACGCCCTTCACGGTGAGTGAGAGTGCAACCACGACGAGTGCTTTGTTGGGGTTAGAGCCGGATATTAGGACTGCGCTTGTGACGTTGGTTCAGAAGGTATTTTCTTTCCTCCTATCTTCTTTCTTCTTGGTGTCTATGTTGTTTTGGGACGAAGGGGAGGGAGCAGTGTTAACATGGCGTTAGAAACCCCTCGTCGATGAAGTGCGAATAGGTGCAATTGTGAGAATGAATTTAGTCAACCTTAGGACCAAGACGGGGACTCTTTCTACGGCATTGCAGAATAAGGCGACTGCGGTGGATAAGGATACGCTGGCTACTAAGACGACGGAGTTGGATGCCGGGTTTGAGAGTGCTATTAAGGCTTATTCTTAGTTTGATTCTTGTGTTTATTGTTCTTGTGAAGGATTGTTGGTTTGTTTGGATAATGCTTTGCTTCTCAGTCTCGCTTCTATATTAAATCAAGTCAATTGAGCTGCTTTTATATAACTACCACAAATCATAAACCGACGCGTATACCAAACATCAACAGAAGACTACTGCACACACACTCATACCATCCCAACCACCAACCCATCCTAACCCAATCCCAAACCCCTCTATCCAACTCTTAGTACAACCTACCCAGTAAAAAGGACAAAGAAATCACCCCGTCTTAAACCTCACCGGCCCAGCCCATCCCCTCAACTCCTTCCCCCTAACCTGCAACACCAAAACAATCAAAACCGCCGCCGCCACAATACCCGCCATCGTCCCAAACTGCCTCCTCGCCCCCTGTTTCCTAGCCCACTCCACCATAAAATAACTAACAATGAACCCACCAGTCGTGCGCCCAAAACACACCCACGCAGCAACCTCCCCACTAGCCTCCGGGTAACTATCAAGCACGTAGGCATTAATAGCGACGGTAACGATCATGACGCCGAAGACGTAGAAGCCCCATCCCAGGGCGGTCAGCATGTAGTGGTATGCACCTTCGAGGGCGAAGCCGAGGAGGATTATCCCAGCTAGGATGAAGGGGGTTGCGAACCAGATGGCGAGGAGGCGGGCTTCGGGTTCGAGACGGCCTTGGTTGCGGTTTGTGGAGAGTTTGGCGAGGTAGTCGTGGAGCCAGTGGCCGGTTAGTTCGCCGAGGATGGCGGCTACTACGGGGGTGAAGTAGAAGAAGCCTTGCTTTTGTTAGTTTGGTTGTCTAGTGGGCTTGGGGGGAGGGATATATATATGTGTGTGTGTGTGTGTGTGTGTGTGTGTGTGTGTGTGTGTGTGTGTGCATACCGATTTGCTTAGGACCGAAGCCGTATAATGGGCCTACGAAGATAGATAGCGTCGTGTTGACGCCTACCACCCAGGCGAAGGTAAGCATGTAGTAAATCGTCGATAGGAATACCACCGGTTTCATAATCACGGTGATGGGACGCATGATTGCGTCCTTCGGGGTATTGACGATGTATCCGCTCCGCCGTTGCTGGATGCCCAGCATGCGTTTCCATCGCGGGGCATTGGGGATGAGGTCTGGTTGAATGTTTTTGCGATCATAGTACGTTTCCTCAACGAAGAGTATGATGGCAATTAGACACAGACCGGTTTCGATACTGTATAGACCGAAAGCCCATTGCCAGACCTGGGTGTTTGTTATGAAGGCCGCGAACATCGGGCCCAGGTAGGGCGAAAGGATGATGGATCCAGACCAAATATTGATCTTGCGAGCCTGTTCATGCAGGAAGAACATGTCTTTGATGAACATGAGGCCACCCTGTTAGGGTTAGGGTTTATACGCAAACAAAGAGGGTCTTGGCCACTTACGCCTTGTGCAACCGTGGAGAAAAATCCGTTAAGGATTCGGGCAGCCTGACTTGTTAAAATTTATCACTGGATTCTCTTAGGTGAACATACCATGAATGATTCGAACGACTGCGCTGCAGTGCACCAGATTGCGGTAGCAAGTGCCATCAGCACAAAATAAAACAGCACCGGCAGACGGCCGAAGTATGCAGACAGAGCGACAACGACGGGGCCGCCAACACCTAACATAAAGATATTACCAGCCTGAGAGTGGTTGACATGGTTCTCTGTCATATTCCACTGTCTAGTAATGATTTCAGTTAGCATTGCATGTATATATGCCAATGAGTAGATTCTTACTTAGCTTGCTGGAGAAGCGTGACCGCACCGGTGGCACTTCCATAGTCCGGGAGAAACGCAGTAGCCGAAATAACAAAAAGGATAAGGTTCTTCCTGAATGGCGACCAATTGAGCGGATCATGGGGAAAGTTTGTAGGCTGTGGAATAAGCACGGTTTGGCCATCATCCGTGGTTTTTAGATTCTGATTCTTGTTACGCGGTGTGTAAAGCATGTAGCCTTCGCGCTCCCCAATCTCCTCCAAATCGACCACGGGCCGGTCCTTCTCAGTGTCTGGAGTCTCTGGCGATGAGTGTTTAGCATCCATTGCGATGTCTCTGAGGTATAATTCTCACAACTATGAGGTAATGACCCATGAGCTAGGAGGGAAGGAAATGAGGAAACGGAGGAAGGCGATCATGCAGATCTTAAGCCTTTAGTTATAAATTGATTCCTTGTGCTGTATTTTCTCTCTGTGACACGAAAGTCAACATGGTCGGACAGTGAGCCGAGGGTCACTGTGCCAAGTTCCTAATGCATCTCCTCTGCGGTCTAGGCGCAGTATTACAAGTGTACGTTAGACGAACACAGAACGATGAAAGACTTGGAACCTCACGAAGGTGATCTGAAGTATACCTCTGGTCGGGGGTTAGGGTTGAGTCGGAAAGTTGGCACCCTCTAATGTCGGTTATAAAACGGGGATTCCGACGAATGACCAAGAAAAGCCGGAGGGAAGGCTGGCTGCAAGGATCTATCTATTCATTGTTTCGATGTTTCAGCCGTCGGCGTAACCTTCACTTGAAATGACAAATACTGAGAATCTTCCTAGAACATCTGGCACCTGCAATTATAACGGGCCTACTTGTTCGCAGGTAGGCTGTATTGGATGCAGTAGCGTGGCATAGCCAAGATAATCAAACGGTTCTACAGCATGTAAATCCAGAGACCATAAGCACAGTCTCATTCTAAATAGACAAATCATATTCAAGAACAAATCATCCAGATGGCAACCCACAAACATCAAGTCACCCAGCCTCCCAAACGTGACAAATACATGAGCCAATGGGAAAGAGTACAAGATTAGTTACTAGAAAGTTCTGCGACACAGAGGCTCGAATCTAAGATCCCCTCTGATCCACATCCACATCAGACTGAATATGGATCTCCGTCGTCTTCATTATCCCCTGGCTTGTCTCCTCATCCATGATAGGGTCCTCACTATCACCATCACCCTTGTCTCTCCGCGCAGTAGCCCAGGCATCCCCATAGGTACCGAGGGCATAATCCAGACTGCGACCACCAAACTGTGCATACCCTTGGCCGCGCCCATATTGGTTACCGGGGTTAGTCCGGGCGTGGGTAGTATTTCGTTTAGAAGGGCGTTTGTGGAGCAGAATGTTGACTAGGGGTGTCATGGTGGGGATGCATGCGGCGAGAATAATCAGATACTGCTCGATGGAGGTCCATATTGAAAGGTCAACCGTGTCCCACGTCAAATCGGCTCGTTCGGTCAGTGAGGAGAGGTTGATGGTCTTGACAATCGCAGCGGCCATGGCGCTGCTTGATCAGATCGTGGTACAACTACCGTAGAAATAGATACTTACACGATTCCCAGCGAAAGCACGCAACTCAACCCAATCTTGACCTTACGGGGCATCTGCAGTCCGGCAATGGTTCTTAGTGGATAGATGGCGAGCGCGAAGTCCGAGAATGCAGAAGCCGCTATATGATCAGTAACATAGCGAAGCAGGAAAGCCAGTACATACATCCTTGGAAGAAGGCATAGTTCTTCTGCACCGTCGGTGACCAGCATGACCCTTCGATCTTATTATCCCACAGTTTCTCGGTGGGTGTACATTGGCCATACATGGTGTATAAAGCCATCGTATTGATTATGGTAAGGAAGGCAATCCCCCCATAGATGACTATTTGGTGATGCTTGACCTTTCGCATGATCCGCAACAGAAATAAGGCAACGGATGTTTTACCCCAGTTCGTCGCCATGACATGGAACCCCTGCGACATCCAGTTGAACTTGCCGCTCAGGATGCACTGTGTCTCACTGAGTTCAGTAGTATGTCGTCCGGTACCATAATGCACACTGATGGTGGATAGAACGCTCTCCACAGTCGCGCAGGCCTGCCACTGTCAGAATATGCACATTCCTTAATCATTGGAAACCCTACCATGGACAGTACAATAAATGCGTCATCCCACCCTAGAGGCCGAATAACGCGGGCACGAGTCCAGATCCGCAGTGCGACTAGAACTGTGCACACACTGAACAGTGGCCACGCAGCGACCTTGATGACCCATTGCCGATTCTCGCCATTGCTTGGTGTTGTCGTATCACCCATTGTAGTTTAAGACAAGATCCTTGGAATTGCAATAGAGACTGAAGCCCTGCAGCAGGGAGCTCCATGTCTAGCGCTGACAGGGGCTCGCCCATAAGTCGACTTATAAAAGTCCAATTGCCGACTGTGTGCTGTGCTACCTCTCTAACTTATTAAGTATTGGTAGCTCAGTAAAATAAATCTCAAGAGCTTTTGTTCCATTTACTAGATCTAGACCAAAATCCAACTTCTCTCGCCAAGAGACCGCAACAGAGGATGGCTGGATGAGATTGGTCCACGTTCCATTAGGGCACGGGATGGATTTGGAATTGAAAGTAACATTGGACCTACAAAGCGGCGGTAAAGGACATCTCTCTTCTAGTACAGTTGCACAGGCAGGGAACCTTTGTGCCTTGAATTGCAGTATACAATGGGCCAATGTGCCACCCCAGGTTCCAGCACCGTTACATTAGTTTCACGTAGCGTAGAAGGTGGGCTATTTGGATAAAGCAAAATGAAGATTCGAGCACAGGGATCGATCCTTATACTGTGAAATCTGTGTCCTGTAATGATCCCCGTCCGCTGTCGCATTCAACAGATAGAGTCATGGCATGATCTATCAGATTAACCGACAAGGGCTGAAGCGACTCGCAATCTGCAGCTACCCGGTGGCATACCACTAATATTCATCCAGTTAATTCTTTGACAGAAGCCAGGGTTTCGGGATGCTCCAATTGATCTGATACTTTGTCTGCGCGGCTCAGCATATAGAACCTGTCACTGTGCAGGATGTGTATATTGTGTATGGCGTACCGCCTGAAGAGGATATAATCGCTATGATCAAACCAGATAGATACGTACACTGGCAAGACTAGATGACCCTGACTGGGTTGAAGAGTATTAATGGTGGAGATGTTTGCAAAAGGCACAAAGGGTGAAATGAACTGCATTTCCAGTCTTATTGCTATTTATACACAAACATGTAATAACCAACAAGATAACAGTTTATAGAACTCAGCGCAGTGAGGCTATACACCCATCACAGCGCAAGAATCTTTTCAGCTGCATGCTCCGCGACCGTGACAATGTAAGCCGAAGGATTGGTCGTGATCATGCCCGGGAAGATACTAGCATCCACGACGAACAGGTTGTCCGTTCCATAGACCTTGGTATTCAGATCAACAACGGCGCTACCTCCAGTACGGCCGTCGTCTGTACCTATTTTGCAAGTTCCTATAACAATTAGCGACGTAATTGAAAAAAAAAAAAACAAATTCGTAACTCACCCATCCAGTGATTAGCTCGGCGTGTTCCGGCAGTGATTGGCATCTATCAGTGTCAGTTATGTCGAACATGCTTCCAGAACTTAGCACTCACAGTCTTGACAAACTCGGCAATGGAAGTATTCCGAGCAGGGTAGTTCCAGGTAAATCCCGTTCCGTTCAGGGCCATCTTCAGGTTCTGGATTCCCTGGATCACAGCATTGACGTCACTCTCGTCCCGCAAGAATGGCAGTGTCGAGACCACAGTGTCCAGTCCCGCGGTGATGGTCATACGACCACGCGAGGTTGAGCCGCGGCCGAGGTATTGGCTAATGGTCATGGCGTCTACAGTGTGGTTAATATCTTGCAATAATCTTTCACAAAATAGTCAACGTACGTCCGTCAGGCGTATCGTGACCGCCTTCCACACGAGCAGTCCACTGTATCTGTCGTTTAATGCCATCAGAACCGGTGACTTCGTCGAAGATTCTACAGAAGTTAGTAACATGACGTGTCTGGTAGACGGGCAACTTACATAGGACCAATGTTAGGCGCAGCCTGGGCGAAGATCCCGGTGCGATCGTCTACGCATGTTAGTGCTGGACTGTTCGTTGAAGCATGACTACGTACTCAGATAGCTTGTCGCATCACTCTCGATGGGGGTCTTGTAGGCTGCTTTGAAATCATAGAAGACAACATCAGGGTGGGTCACCACAACATCAGTCTGCAAACATTGTATTAGCATAGTAGCAACCTACAGTACGCTTGGCACTCACATTGACATGATCAACCAAGTTCTCGCCAACTGGAAGTTCGATCCACTCAGATTCAGCAATCATTGTCTCTCCGTCAGTTGAGTTCTTCACAATGGACAGCTGGTCCTTCGGGCCGATACCACCTATACGCCATTAGCAATAACTCCCTAGCAATATCATCAAATGAGACGTACTTCTCATGAGGACCTTGGGCGTTCCAAAAGTTCCCGCAGAAAGAATGACTCGACCCGTATTGGCAGTTACATTGACGGTACCCGCGTAGCCACCATCGAGGGTCGCCTCGACCTCAACTCCGGTGATACGTCCGCCTTCACGAACAACCCTCTTCACAGTCGTATTCGACCAGCGGGCAAAATTATCTCTCTCGCTCGCCGACACCAGATACGTCCCCATGGGCCCTCCACGCTCACCCCCAGAGAACATGAATGGTGCGTGGCCAAAGGTCTTCGTTTTCTGGGCCGGGACATCGTTGAGGGTGACGGATGACCATCCGGCGGATTGCAAGCCATTGAACAGTATATCGGCTCCTTGCTGGTAATAAAGCTTTCCATCGGTGGAGGGGGTTGTGGTTCCAGGGATTCGCGAGAACACGCGGTCCGCGGGAGCCTGCATGTCGGACGACTGCCATCCCTCGGGGAAGTTGTAGTCCCAGTCAACGGGATTTGGCTAGAGATTGTCAGTACTGGATCCAAACATGGCATATGAGAACACTTACCCTCCACCACAATCCGGCGTTGACGGCGGTGCCTCCGCCCAGCACACAACCTGCCATCTGGTCGGTATCACTGCAGGCGATACCGTTGGAGTCGACCCAGATCTGGTTGCACAGCCCAGGCACATCAAATCGCGTCAGATTGGTATCATCCAGCCAGCTGGGCTTCATGGTGCCACCCCAGCGTCCCGAGGAAGGAGGACCTTTCTCGATGAGGAGAACGCTGTGTCCAGCCTCACTTAGACGATCAGCGACAGGGATACCCCCGGCACCTCCACCGACGACAATATAGTCGTATGTAGCACCGTCAGGGACAGGGACAGGAGTCGGCTCGTTGCCGCCACCACCGTCACCAGAGCAGTCTCCGGGAACAGTCTTGTTAGCCAACTTGACCCAGTCCTCGTAGGACGCACTGGCAGCATTCTCATCGAGAGTGGCCGAGATGATACCCTGGTTGTCATGCTGCACTAAGCTGATATTATCCGGACAGGACGGGTTCGACGGGCTCTCCGTAGCCTGCGCCCATCCCAGGACTAACCTACCCTTGCTTGTGGTCGCGTTTCCGGTTTGGCCATTTTGGTCCCAGGTCAGACAATTCTCGCAACGGAAAAGCAACGTAAAGTGAGTGGCATTGATGCTTGAAGAAATCTGGGTGACATTGGCATTGCCGGTATAGACCCCGGGCATGCTATAGCCCGAACCGAATCGCAGGGAGGTCAAGACCGTATCCTCGTACGGATAGGCCAAGAACAAGAGATTGTTGTTCATGCCACCACCCAATGAAATGCCACACCAGCCAGCGGACGAGGCATTTTGGGACGCGCATTGCTTGAAACATTAGAACATTTAGCGCCACTTCAGAGCGGTCATGATTAGCTCGAGATCCTCACCAGGTAACCGATAAACTCTGTCGCATCGGTGGTCAACGCCGAACCCGGCAGGGCTACACCGAAGACGAGACCCCCCGTACCCGTACCAGCAGGTACCGACCACGTGTCAAACGTGATGCCCGTCTCAGTATCCGTGTAGGCAACCGGTGTGCCGGACTGGGCCCAACATGACTGCAACACTGCCAAAAAAAAGTCAGACGAAGAGAAGCAATATTAGCTCGATAGTCCACCACTCACCGGTGCTCACTGACAGGAATGAAGCGAGCAAACGGTTAACGAGCTTCATGATGAAAAGTGCCCAAGGGTTGAGCTCCGAAGACGAATGACAGCATTTCACATCGGCGGGGTCGAGCCCTAGATATACGATGGCGCCCACGGATGACACCAGGACGAATGCCCCAATACAGATGGCTCGACACCCGGCCCGCGGATCCATATTGCAGGGACATTGCCGGACTCAAACGTGTCGTAGCTGATACTGTAGCGCATCTTGGCTCGCTGGCGTTCTCGCATATTGACTGGACGACGCAAGGGATGTACCAATCGGGTTGTGGAATGCTCTCCACCAAAGGGTGCAGACCGCAGAGATGACTGTTGAAATGGCAGAATCCAGAACATTCAGCCGGTATTCGAAATTAATTGCCTATTGCCATCACAATAGAAGCACGGCGCTGGTGTTGCGGATAAATAGTTTAACATAGTCGACACCAAGAAACGGCGGCCAGACGCCGTTTCGCGACAGACACGGAGACTTGGCATGAAACGCAAAGGATGGGACATCACATTAGGCGTGCTGGTTGAGCAATTAAACTGCAGACATTATTAATGAAAGGGTATAGTTGCAGAGGGATCGGCGGCTATATCAGCCATAGATAAGTACCGGCGGTCATGGGGCCGTGGCAGATAGATTACATCCTCCCGGTCCGGAAAATCTTGGCCTGCAAAATCCATCGTCAAGACGGCTGTGAAGAAAAATACCGACTAGCCTCGGAATATCCGACGAAACCTACGGAGCGGGTGCCACAGCTCAATCTATAAATACCTATATATCGTGGGAGCCATCATCATGCGTATCAATTGATTATTATCGACAAAGAATATCGTAGTCTATACACAAAACCCGGTAGATAGTGTACAGGGACTCTCTCATCTAGAGACAAGTCCTGCCGTTCCGGAAAGATATTAACCGCCAATGCCCATGGGTCCAGAAGGGAGCGCGTGTCCTCAGCAATCATGTGTGTTTGCTTTTCCGCGCGGGATATGGTTGGGTGGTGATGCGCCCATAGGCTCATCTAGTCATATAATAAATGATATGGAAGTTCCTGTGTGGACTTCCTAATCTCATTCTGAGAAGAAGCTCACTCAACGCTTGGAGTCCTCGGAGTCGTCAGAATCCGTATCATCGGAGTCCTTGTCGTCTGAGCCCTTGTCACCCGAGTCCTTGCCCTTGGAAATCTTGCCGTCTTTCGAGATCTTGATCTGCGGAATGTACCGATAGCGGTGCCAATTATCGAGCACCCACCACTCAGTGACATGTGCGGCATCGCGAAGCCAGTCCACGACGTCCTGTCCGTACTTCTGGTCAAGTTCGTTGGCCATATCCATGAGACTGAAGTGTTTGATGGGTTTGAGCTCGATCGGATCCTTCTCCAGGTCGGTGAATCGCCATTCCAGATCGTCAACCAATGGAATGACCAAACGGAACGCCGGTCGCGCCGCCGAGCGCACCGCGAGCCAAGTACCGCCAGTGTTCATGACGGTGAACTGCCAATTCTGTTTTCCGTCCTCTTCTTGAACCAAGGGGCGGAGCATGGACTGCCCTTCGTACAGGGATAGGATGTCGCGCGCCGCACGGCCGCTGCCTTCGCTCAACGACCGCGACTCAATCAGCAAGTCCAAAATGGTCGGCACAATCTGATTACTGTTCACAGGGGTAGAAACCTCGACCGGAGGCAGTTTCGGATGCGCAAGCACAATGGGAACGTGGAAACTGCCGACATGCGGGTTGTCGTAGGGCGTGACGCCGCCGTCGTTCGGCAGCGACAGACCGTGATCCCCGGCCATGACAATCAACGTCTCATCCGCAACGCCCTTCTCCTCCAGAATGCTAATAATCTCAGCGATCCAGTTGTCACCGAACCCAATCGTATTCAGGTAGCGGTTAACGTCATTGTTGTGTCCGGTCCACGACGATCCCATGAACTCCTCGTACTCATCATGCGGCATTCCCCATGGATGATGCGTGGTACCGGTCAGGTGGGTGAGGAAGAGGCGGGTGTGGCTAGCCTCCGCATCATCAATCGCATCGCGAATGTAATCCCGTAGTTCGGTATCCGCATAGCCATAGTAGTTGATCTCCTCCGACTTGACCGGGAAGTGCTTTGAGCTGGGTTCCTCCAGCGTCTCCTTGGTGATCTTGTCGTGGTAGCCCAGAGCCGGGGTCAACTTATCCTGGTTGTCGTAGGTTTCCGTCACCGACTGCATCCAAACGGAGTGCCACGGCCACGCAGTGAAGTCATCAGTCTGGTTGGTGATATCGTGTTGCTGGCTCAACGCATTAAACACGTGAGGCAGACACGGCTGATAAATATGATGCTTGTATTCGCGGTTGAAGTCGGTTACCAGAGGCGTCACGCCGCACAGCGTACCCACTAGACTCTTCAGCGTGTAGGTACCGGTCGTGTGAGCGTTCCGCGCGCTAATGCCACCGTACGCTTTGCGATCGGCGTGGAGCGAATCGGTATGCTCGAATCCGGCATCAAACCCGGTCAGCCACTCGGCAGTGCGAGTCAGGTTGGAGAGACGGTCCTGGATCTCGGGTGGGATCTGCTTATCCTTGTGGGATTCCGCAATGCGATTCCACATGAACGAGTCCTTCTTCAAGGGGAAGACATCGCCTCGAGTACTCTCAAGTTTTAGCATAATAACATGTTTGATCTTAACACTGTCGTCCTCCAGCACGGGACGGATGGAATCGAGGACAGGGTTTTCCCGGTTGGAAATGTGCAATGGGTCCATACTCGGCGTGTAGTGCAAGGCGAAACGGTCGGTCTTATCCCAATCAGAGAATCCGGGGAGTCCTTTCTGCGGCATCCAGTCCCAACCCGGTGCGGGGTGCAAGGATGACCGCTCTTCCAGCCAGCCATAATCTCCCGGCAAGGCCGTCGTGTCGACCGGAGACTTCCGGTGTCCACCCTCAAAGAACGGTGTCAACGGCAGGGTGCCTGAGAGATACAAGTACGCCGGCGCCCACGGACGAAGGAAACGGAGGAGTAGGAACAAGGTGAACAAACCCAACACGACAAAGCGACGCATGGGGGTATCCGTCCGCCTGCGCTCCGTTGGGGCCGTGCTTCCGGTCGCGGTCCCGGTGTGCAACAGATGGTCCGATTCTCCATCATCACTCTTATCGTCCAGGTAATCATCGACCGCAATTTGCTCGTAAATCTCCGGGTCCGGAAGGGGCTGCCGCCGGACACTACCGTAGACGCGATGAAAACAGGGTCGCAGGCGCTCCACCAAAGCACGGATCGGCCAGGCCAACACGTGCAAGATTCCACCCGTCACCCGATGAATGAATCCTGCCACAAACCAATTCACCGTCAATAGAATACCTTCCACAATCAGGAAACCGGCCAATCCCGTCAGGAGGGTCCGCATCGCGGCGGCGTCGGCATGGAAGGATGTGGCTTGTCGCCAGTGAATTTCGGCGCCGGTCACGACGTAGAACGAGGTATTGGAGGCCATCATTCCGGACATCATCAAACTATTGACAGCGAAGAAAATTGTTAGTTTCGGGTCAGAGCAGTCATAGCTACCCATCGGGACACACGCACCTGAACGGAATGACGATGATCGCACCCACAACAGCCAAAGACCGCCACGGAACCCTCTGGGCGAGGGTGCGGAACAATAGCAGGATCATGACATCTTGGAAGAAAAATGTAACGCCCCAGAGGAGGAATTTGCTCACGGGGAGGGAGTGTAGGTGGGCGAAGAGATGGAGGAATTTGGCGCCAAAGAGCGAGATGAACGCGAGGGAGAAGAAATATCGGCGAGCAAATTCCCAGAAGAGATCGAATGCCTCCCCGGGCGAGGAGCGCAACTTGTGAAAGACGGGAACCCACCGCTGGCGGAGGGCGTGCAGGGTGTTGGCGAGCTTCATGACGTTAATCTAGCAGTCCAAGCGATCACCACATGGCAAGGGAAAAGGTTTCGTTGAATATGGAAGCGTGATCCAGTCTTCGACCACCAGAAAAGGAGCTATGAAGAGATGCCCATCGGAATCGCTGGCCTGGTTGTAATTTCCGGAGGGGTGGAAGGAAAATGGAAAGGGAATGAGAAAAAAAACGGCTAAATAGAATAAGAATAAACCGAAAGTCGACAGCTAGAAAGATATAAAGAAGGGAATCCGAAAGAAAGAAGTAAATCAGTCGATCAGTTAGTAGTCAGCAATGAGGAGAAGGGAAGGGAAAGAAAAGAGAGAAAGTAATGGATCGTCGAGAGACAGAGAGAGAAGGAGAGAAAGTCAGCATATGTAATGTGCAGTAATGAGGAGACAAGAAACATCATCACCACTGCATCGTTTTGACCCGTACCAGAATGGAATTTTCCAAAAATACACCGAGATTTCTTACGGGCTCCTTCACTAACAATAGAGCCGCACAGCCCTGTCTGCCTTGATTTTTTTTTTTTTTAATTTTATTCTTTTACTTCTTTTTACTTTTTAACAATGAACTAAGATGAGTTTGCATTGAAATTTTCCTTTTCTTTTTTTTTCGATTTTTTCATATTTTTCACCCTTTGCCGTACCGAATTGTCCTCTTGTGTTTCATGAAACTGTCTCTTCTCACTGGCCCACCAGACCCCTTTCCTAACTAGACCCTTTTTGATCCCCTGGGCCCACTCTCCCTCAGTCATGTCATTGGCGGATACTGCTGGTTTTAGCCCCCGACCTACAGGGCTGGGGAATGGCGACCAATCAACCGGGGCGCCAAGGCTAAAGACCCTGGCGGTGCATTTTCTTGCCGTCTGTTGTGAAACAGGAGAAGGAATCCAGTGTACAGGTTTGGAATTCATCAGTCCCAACGTTTGACAGAAAGCGTTCCTCCACGGGGGATGGAACAATAGCTTAGTTGACTATGATGCTAGTAGTAATCAGTCTGCAAGCGTGACTGATTGGTGTCTGACCAGGTGAAATTTGGTCAGAAAAAATGACGAGGTTACATGGCAGCCCCAAGGAATGGGGTGTAATTTATTTCGGGTATGCCGCTAAAATGAAAGAGGCAATGTGACACACGGTCAACTTTCCCTTGAGCAAGTGATCAGTTTCCCTTTGGGGTCGGACTCAAGTACCCACCGTCACCAATCATTGGATCCGCCATCCGCGCCCACCTGCAGGCGGCGTTCCCCGGAGTTGACTGTCTAGGACATAGTGCCACCCGCAGTGCTTCCATTTTGTCTTCCATTGGGTTTCCTTTTTCTTTCATGTACAGTATGTACTCTGGAGTAGTAATATATGTACTGTACTTAACGATCCACTTCACAGCACAGAAAGGATGTCTCACTTCCAGCCTGCGGGGAGGATGGTGAACCGTTAACCTTCCGAAGAATATGCTATATTTATCGACTCGACTGGATATCTCGTATGTCGGTAATATTGCTAGTCTGCCTCGCTAGAGTATAGCCAGACTTGGTTCATAAATCCATAGTTCATACATATTCTTGTCTATTTTTTAAGTTTTTTCGGATCGACTCCATGGTGATAGCGATACTCATTCAGGCAGGGTCTCAGACCACCTCTCTCCACCATGTCAACCCAGTGACATCACGAGCGCTCTGTTCCGTCGGTTCCGCTCAGGGTCTGAATATACTGTACGGAGTACATGGTTGGACATACATCATCTTGACCAGGGTCCAGACTAACAACAGCGTCATGATACACAGAACTCTGACTGGTTTGACAGCAGAACCGGACGGCCTGACCGTGCGTTAGCGTCTGACTTCTCCATGTTGGAGGAAATCCTGTGAGCCTTTGATGGCCTTATAAGATATGGGGAACAGGATATGGAGGGACATCCTGGTTGGTTCATGAGGACACCCTGCAGCGCCCAGAGAACAGGCAACAGTTCCTCGGCAGAATCAATGGTGGGATTCAGCCCAGTCGGGCAGCCCTGGGATCTAACCGTCGATCCGGTTGTGTGGCGGGTACAAATCCATCCCTCCTCAACCAACCCTTTCTCCCTTTCTTTGTCTTTCCTGGTCTCTTTATGATGGACGGTAGCCGCCAAATATATGTGAATCTGTTTACTCTCTATGATACCTCAAGCTGCCTTTCACACAGAGATAGGTGATTCACTGATATCGAAAAGGGGGTAAAATGGATCCCATGACTAAATTAGTCCTAATAGTGCTATCTACTACGGTATTGTCAGTATCAACATGTATGTATGTACCGTATGTAAATGACACGTACGGAAAGCATACCACCTCCCAACAGCCACTGCCAAGTGCCAAGTCGTCGGACTTGTCTCAGACGGAAGAGGAAGCGAATGGGCCATTCGCGTTCGTCGCTCGTCTCCATCCTGGCGTGAAAAGCTCTCTCTTTTGGCCCCCGTCTTGGCATGGAACGGTTGGCAGTTGGTGACATCCGGAGGAGTCCTCGTCTCTGGTACAGTATAAAAAGGAGCTGATGCGATCCTCTGTTAGAGGCGTCAGGGAGGCAGTGCTGGCAGCAAGAGATAATGTCATTGAAACAAGTCTGACAGCAGCCACCCCCACCACAACGTTACTTAGGAGTCTTATCCATGAGAACACCACAGCTTCAATTTACATCCTCGAAGCTAAGCTCCGGGGTTCCTCGTGCCATTGGGCGCCACATGGCATCACGAGACCACCTGCTTCATGAGCTCGTATATCAAGGTTTACTTTCCTACCCTGATAAAGCAATACTCTCTCTCATGGAACGACAAAGATGCACAGACTAATTCAAGAGATTCAATCACAATGAATAAAAATTCAATCCAACCCTACCCGATATGCAATGCAATGCAACAATAAGCAAGTAAACCCTCCAACATTTTCTCCGACCGTCAAGACACAGTCCATACCTAAAGTAAACTATAATCAAACACACAAAATTATTGAAAGACAATATTGAAAGAAAAAACAAGACTTCAAACCACCTTCTCCACCTCAATTCCCCCCCAAACCTTCTGTCTTCGGCGACCATCCGACAAAAGGGGCAAACGGACGGAGAAAACCAGCTACTCTCATTGGTATTAGATCAACCCTTTCTGCCGGGTGATGGCGACAGGGTCGGTCGGCCTTCTTTCTTTTTTCGGTTTTCGTTCTTTCTTGAGTTTGTTTCCTTTGAGTTGATTGGGGACATCTATCTCTTATCTTCTTTGTTCAGCTTGTATCAGGTTCCTATGGAGTTACCCAGACTACTCGTAGGAATTATCCCAATGCCGGCATGCATAAATATGAATGAAAATGTGGCTTTGATCGAGTTATATTTGGAATGGTCTGTCTTGTCCCGCCCTCGGGACACGTTGTCCTTTGCCTCCTACAGTTAGTTCTCGATCGAGTAGTCTAGCCTGATTTGGTCGAAGGCTGGATTAGGTAATCAACATAGGAAATCATGCTATCAATTAAAATACGGAGTATCATGATACGATTCGAGATAGATTATTTCTGTTCAAATGAATGTGTATTGCATGTACGAATCTCACAGATGAGATGCAAGTTTAATCTCCAGACTCCAGTTTATCTGGGATGAACCTACGGCGGAGATAAGCGAGCATAGCCGTATCTCCGCAAATATATATATACTGATCATCACAAGTGCTGTGTAGGTTAACTCATCCGGAGTCAACACGGCAACATCGCAGCACATAAACAACTTAAACATAACCAGATAACTGCACAGCATCAAGTTAAAGTTATCAGATCAACACCTTGACCGGGATACCGCAGGAACATCCCGATGGTTGAGATCTGATGCGTTTTCCCTTACGCAAGCCCCCATGCCGTGGAAAAGTTACACGAGTTTCGTTTCTGCCTGAAGAGCTTCGAATGATCCCTTGCAAACTCAATTCACCATGTTGCATACCAACATCTCATGCCAAAACCCCTGCAGGAGTCCGTGGAAATGGATTGATCAAGTAAGACAAGTGATACAATGTGAAATCGGTAAAGAAATTACATGAAATTAACGCCCTATTTACTTCCGATAGCCGAAACAGAGAACGACGGGCCACTCGCTAATATGTACTGAGCAGTCTGAGTGCCATAGATCATAGACAGAAAGAAGACAAGGTCAACGGCGCCGCTGTAAAGCCTTTGGTCCATTCATATAGTACCCACCCACTGCCAGGGCCACTCCCAGAGCGCCCAGCACCAACGTCGAGGAACGCACGGGCAATTCTTCCTGAACGCGACCGATATTGGTTGTTTTCTTGCGCTTCATCATGGACTTGCCCGTTCCCTCAATCGTATAATCCTCCCATTGCACCCGTGACAGCTCCTTCTGATACTGGACCACCCGGCCTGGCCAGTTGTTGGTGATCCGACCATTCTCCAGTTTATACCAGCTATGGCACTGCGGGTCAGCGAAGGTACTTCTCTCCAACTCCTCCTGGAGGCGATCATTGAACGCAGCTACTACATCCGACCGAGGCTGGAACACCAACGAGTCGCTGCGAGCTTTGGCACGCACGACCTCACCGATCAGCGTGCTCAGGTAACGCGACTGTGCCTCAGCCATGAGGATGATAGAGTTATGTCCTGTACACAATGAGCCTAAAATTCCCACAAGAGAAGGGTCATGTTCCACTCACCTAGATTCGTGTTCGGTCCGTACAGCATACCAAAGTTGGGGAGGTCCTCAACCGTGACACCGTAGTAGGCTGCGGCCCCATCCTTCCACACGTCTGACACCGGACGTCCGTTTCGCCCGTACACCTGGATGGGATGCATAAACTCGACGGAACGGAATCCCGTCGCAGCGACAATGAGATCATACTCTTGAAGGGCGCCATCAACTGTTTCGATTCCCGACTCGGTAACGCGCTGGATCGGTCGCGTCTCAAGATGCACGTTTTTCTTGTTTAATGCGGGGAAGTAGTCATCCGATGGTATGAGACGCTTGCAGCCGGGCGAGTAATCGGGGGTCAGCTTGTCCCATAGCTCTGGCTTGTCACACAGCTGGCTTTTCATGGTAGCGATGGATATTTTGCGTATATACCCTGCCAATGCCGAGTTGGACTTGGCGATCGCATCATGGCTGAACTCGCGAGCTTGCATCATGAGGGCGCGTTTGCACCAGCGGATAGGCGGCACGTAGGAGAGCAAGAATCTTTGAAGAGACGAGACACTCGTATCGTACCGAGGGATGACCCAGTTGGGGGTCCGCTGGTACACCGTGACTTGCGACACCGATTTGGCCAGTTCGGGGACGATTTGGGCGCAGGTGGCGCCTAAATAAGTCAGTCCAACGATCATGATAGTGAAAATTTAAGAATGAAAAAGGACACTATATACCATTTCCGATGATGGCGACGCGTTTTCCGGTGAAATCATACGTCCAGTCCCACCGGGCAGAATGCATCAATTTGCCGGTGAAGTCGTCGAGACCGGGGATAGAGGGCCAACTAGGCACATTGAGCTGACCAACCGCAGAAACCAGAAAGTCGGTTGTGATATCGTATGAATCGTGGAACTGAGGCTCTTTGGCCCCGGACGTGGCCACGCTGACCTTCCACTTGAGCTGTTTGTCGTCCCAGCGAGCTTCTTGCACGGTTGTATTGAAGCGGATGAATTTATAGAGACCATATTTCTCTGCAACGTGGATGAGATAGTCCTGGGCGTGTTAGATGGAACCCGCAAACCGTCGATACTTTGTTTATAAACATACCCGAATTTCTTCCTGACCCGGATGCTCTCTTGTCCAATCGGTCTTTTGCTCAAAGGAGAAGCTGTACAACGTGCTCCAGACTGGTGATGGTTTAGCACATACAAGCCAATGAATGACATGGATCAGGGACCTGGAAGCACGTACTGTCGCAGGCGCATCCCGGGTATCTGTTGTCAGCCCAGGTACCTCCGACCTGGTTGCCTTTCTCCAGAATGACAATGTTACGACATTGGCTTCGCTTGATGACATCAATAGCCATACAGAGGCCTATGAGTCCGTTAACCAGTTATCCTGCAGCCACCACGCGAGAATGTAGTCAGGTATTACCAGATATGCCCGCCCCTATAATAACTACGGTAGCGGACGTATAGTCATGGTTTCCGACCGGACGACCTGCTTGAAACCCGGCCATTTTGGCAAATTTTGGTGAAACGTTGTATAGGGGATGTTTGTCTCGCACAAGCTGAGGGGGCCCATTTTTTACGACGCCAGGAATATGCAGCAAGGTCGGGGTACCGAGGTAAGGATCGGGAATGGGAGTAGTGATGAACGCACTGAAGAAGGGTTTAAGACCAATAGTGTCGGCCTAAGGTTCTCCATCTCTATGGATCGGAGCCTTCGCCTGCCTAATCAGGCTTAGCGTGGATATCGTGGGTGCGGAGGTCATGCGTTTGGTCCAATGATCACCGCCCACTTCTTTATTGCTCCTTTTATTCTTCATTCATAACTACATGGATTGTGAATTATGATTCTTCACGGATCATTTCTCCGGACACAATACTTTTTTTCACATTACAGCTATACAATCCACAAGTCGGCAATGGAGTATGGGAGCTACAGCTTGGCCACTCGGTCCAACTTCTTCAGTTCTCGTCGCAAAATCTTCCCGGATGGGTTTCGTGGAATAGCCTGCACAAATCGGACTCCTCCACGCAAACGCTTGTAGTTGATCACTTGATCACTCACATACTGGGATATAGCATCAGCAGTGCTCTGGTTGCCCTCGTATCCCGGCGCCACAACCACATATGCTCGGGGCAGTTCTGTCCCTGACTGGCCGTCCTTGATACCCGTCACAGCCACATCCGTGATGGCGGGATGCCCTAGAGCGATGGCCTCGAGTTCAGCCGGTGCCACCTGAAATCCGTTATACTTGATCAACTCTTTCACTCGGTCGGTGATATAGAAGTGGCCATTCTCATCCTCGTGCCCCACATCACCAGTCTTATAATAGCCATCCTCAGAAAAGGATTCACCGTTGGCCTTCGGATTATTCAGATATCCAAGAAAGACATTCGGGCCTTTGACCCAGAGCTCTTTAGATCGTCCCGTCTCCCCCTCAACCGGGGTATACTTTGCAGTCATATTCGGGAGAAGACGGCCAACGGAGCCCAGATGGGTGTGCGTCTCGTTCCAGGTCTAGAACAATCGTAAGCCGCGCCTCCAAGTGATTGTCTAGAACCTAACACCTACCTGCATGTGCGTACACGGAGCACATTCACTCATCCCATACGCCTGACGCACACTAAGCTTGAGCTTCTGATGCAAAGTTTGGATTAACTCCACCGCGAGCGGCGCAGCAGCGGAGAGCATCATTTGCAGCGAGCTGAGGTCATACTCAGCGATACGAGGATTGGACACCAGTTCTAGGATAATCGGCGGAACTACATATGCGTAGGTGATTCGATGTTTCTGGATGGTGGCGCAGAATGTATCGAACTGAAATCGGGGCATGACGAACGTCGACAGACCGAGGTAGACGGTATGATTCAGGAGATATGTGATACCTATTCACGGGTATCAGATCTATTTGGCTTCAACATTATCGGATGATCAATACCGTATATATGAAAGAAAGGCAACAGAGCCAGGGTGCTATCGCCCTCGCCGTGCAAGCCTCCATTCCACGCCAACACGCCGTTATCGACCGATGCGGTCTGCAGCAAGTTTGCGATCATGTTGCGATGTGAAAGCATCACAGCCTTGGGGAGACCGGTCGTGCCGGATGAGTAGACTAAGAAAGCCAAATCTTCCGCTGGACGGTCAATCGGGGCCGAATGTGGCCCATTCATTCTCCCGTCGTGGAAGTCATCTTCTGTCAGTTCATCCAGAAGTAATACGCGGTCGCGGGGGATATTAGCACGTTTGGCGGCCTCAAAAGCCACCGGAGCTCGAGCTCGCTGTGTTACGAGTGCCCTGGCTTTGGTATCTTGTAAGGGATGCAGCAGCTCCTCCACGCGGTAGTTAGGGTTCACCGGACAGACCACGCCACCGATCGCAAGGGCACCCCAAACAATCGGTGGCACATCAATAGAGTTATCGGTGAAGACGACTAGGACATCGCCTTTCTGCCAATCCCATTTTCGACATAAGAAGTGGCCGAAGGTCAGCGCCCGTTGGCGGACTTGCGTATACGTGAGACACCGCTCAGTGTCAGCGGCGGTGAACAGAACTGGAGAGTCAATAAAAAGTCTACTGCGCAGATTACTCTAGGGCCGAAGATACCTTTATCAGCTGGATATGGCCGATCAGGTCGTTCGAAGAGAAAAGACCAAAGATCGACATCCGGAATGTCGACCGAAGGAAATGGGGAGGATACCACATCCATCGTTAACAGTCCAATCTACTCTATCGGTCTGGCAAAAACAACGAGGACCTGCTATGCAGCGGCGATGTGATATATATAGCGCCAGATTCGAGGCGCTCTTATCACCGATTCACATGCAGGGCAATAAATAATATGTCGATCATTGCCATGACTGGCGAATAAGTAATCACTTCACGCAAGGATTCGACGCACAAATTCACTAGTTTGAAACAGCTCAGCGCTATCGATCTATATCACAGCCTAATATAGCCCATACGCGTTCAGAAATCTCCGAAGCCCGAACAACAAGATCAACTTATTTATATCTCCAGAGTCTAGACCACTATACAAGAAGTACAAAAAAAGATACAAACATTTAACAGACATCTAGAACACGCTCAATGCAAGTCTATAGTTATAGTATATACATGACCATCAGAAATCAGCATGTTCACAATCGTAGATCATCCATGCAACATGTCGCAAATCGTCAGACGCTGAAACAGAAACCCAACCCTAAGCGAAAAACCAGATAGATAAGATAATATAAAATTAATGCCGTAAGTAATAGTCAACGCTTAGTCCGCGTTGTTGGCGCAGGTGAAGCTGGCCCGGGAGCTGTCGTCGTGGATCGCCTTGCCGGAGGCGTACAATCCTAGACCGCACTGTGGGATAATAGTTAGTATACCCGTAACTAGAAGACTATATAAATGGTAGGGGAGATAGAGAAAGGGTCACATACAATAGTACCACCAATACCAACAATGAGGAAATTGAGGATGGTGAGGGCAATCTTGCGAGGAGACGAGAACCAGTAACCCCAGTTCATGTGCAGCCAGTACACGCCACTCAGACCGTAGGTGAACCAACTGGCGAACAAGGAACTCTGTTTTGGATATCTGTTAGCAAAATCCCTTTTCCTGGTCTCAAACACAGCAGAACGATACAAGGGTGAGGAAAAAAGAACACATACAATCAAGCTGACAATATTGGTGAAGCTGGGAATACCCTCGCCGATAATCCAAGCGATAATCCAGCAAGTCACACCAATAGCAACCCAGGAACCAACGGAGACGAAGTCGCGCTTCGCCATGCGGCCGGATTTCCGGAAGATGCGGACGTAGATGTACTTGAGACCGACGTGGCCGTTGACGACACCGGCACCGATGATGGTGGGAATGGCCACACCGTAGGCGACCTTCTTGAGCACGGGACCGGCGGATCCAAGAGCGGGCGAGGCAACGCCGGTGCCGACGTAGTAGTAGATGACGGTGGCGGCAGTGACGTAGAGGACGATCTCGAAGCCTTGCAGCAGGCAGAGAGCCTTGGTGAAGTCCTTGGGTTCCTCCATCTCGGCGATCAGACCGAAGAAGGCGACGTGGGCGCAGTAGGCGAAGACAATGTTGGTCACAGCGGTGAAGCCGTGGTAGATGTTTGTATGCTGGGTGGCGTAGATGCTGGTGCCGCCTTTGTATTGGACGCCGACGCCGATCATGGTGATCATGACTGCGGAGAAGATGCTAATGAAGGCTACAGGAGTTGGTCAGTTTAGTACGTTCATGTTTTAGTCGGGTTTCACAGGAAGACATACAGGCAATGGAAATGTAGGTCATGTTCTTGATCGTACGGGGCAGAGAGAGGACCAAGCAGATCACCATGCCCACAATACTGAAGACAATGGAGCAAGTGCCATGGTCGGTGATCGTGTTCATCATGACGGTGAAGGTGACGATGTGACTGCCCATGATAAAGATAGAGAACAGGATCTGGCCCAGACCGAACAGTTCACGGCCGAATCGGCCCATGAGGATTTCACCGGCATCGGCCAGGTTGTGAATGTGCGGATGCCGCTCGCGGAATTGGCCAATGACATATCCAGTGTAAAGAGCGAGAATACCAAGACCGACAATCAGGATGAGCGCTCTGTCGACGAAATGTAAGAACCAGGTTGTGGACGCTATATTGTGGGAGGACTCACGGAACAAAGCCCAGCGTGTCAAGAGTAGCAGGAAGGGACAAGACTCCAAGGGAGACTGATTCGGCAATCATGACTAGGATTGTTAGCTACGCGATCGATGGGATGGGTCTCGTTCGACGGCTAAACATACACATTCCACATTGCCTGAGACGTTAGTCGGTCACCGTTGTCCAATGCATACGAGGGGGTCCGCAACTTACCACCACTTCAGCGTCTTGTACTTGACCTCCGCAGTTGCCTCATTGCCAAATGGGTCATCGACAGGGGTGTTATCCAGTTCCGCCTTCAAATCATCGTCCGCATACATGGGGTGGCCATGCTTGTTCTCGATTGGGTCGGACGGTGGAGGGACGCCTTCCATCAACATCTTGACGCGACTATTGCGGGGCGAGGAGCGTAGGAGAGTATAAGACAGTCAAGTATACCGACAGCCAAGTTATCCTCTCCTGTTGAACGCAGAGACGGTCAAGAGTGATGAGATAGAAGAAGTTCAAAGGCCGTGGTAGACGGTATAAGACTATCCTCGCATCCGCCGAACACCGGGGCTGGGAGATAAGCGCAAAGGATGTTGAGAAAGTCCGCGGCGGGAGAAAATTCTCACAAGCCCTGGTGGGTCACGGCGTTGAGATCCCGTTCTCTCCACGCGATCCCCTTGGAAGCCAAAGTCAGTCTGGAGTTAACGGTGGCCAATGCCGTGAAGGTATGTCCGAGGAGTAGTTCTCGACCAACAAACAAGGAACCTGGGGAACAGTGATATCACACGATACGGCCTGCTGCATGCATTCCTGCAGTGATCTATCAGCAGAGATATACCCGCAGCAGCAAAGTTTCCTGACATCCAACCCGACCGCGTTTGGGGGCAGCAGGCGACGCATTTAGTCACGGTTTATACAGTTTCCCGAAACTTTCCCGAATGCGAGGATCTCATAGGTGCAGATTTCAAGCTCGACAGACCCACCTGTTGCATGCGGCCAGTGGACGGGAGGCCCCGCTTTAGCCAATGGGAATTCTTATCGAAACAAATTAAGTAATAGTTTGGACCCACTTGGAAAAGCTTTGCACCTTTCTTATTTGCTGATTGGTTCGGGACCTTTTCCATTACTCAAGGGATTCGGTGCACATCCGTTCCTGCCTGAGGATCTTCGCTCTTCAAGGAATAAAGTATTGTCTTGCTTTCTATAATTGAACTGCTCTTATTGCCTGTCTCCAGAATCCCCCCATATCTCCCCAGGTGGCAATGCAATTACCATTTGCTATGTTATAATCGATTTCCCTCCCCGCTTATCTATGCCAAGACGCTTGAAGCAGAGAAAAAAAAATCCTATTCATGGCCTGATTTTATGCTGGCCTGCATTAGTCAGACCGGCACCGAGCGGAAGATTATGATTGTCTAATTTTTTACCTTCTGGATGCAACCGTGTCAGAGGCTTAATTTAGTGTCGATCCCAAGAAAAATCTATTTCTTGGTCAAAACCCTAATTTTCGTGTGCTTGAGGCTTCAGGTCTTAGAAATTTCTCGGATGAATATGTGCTGGACCAGACCAACATCACCCCGCATCTTGAGTAGAGTCCTTATTGGCCATGTGGATTAGACCGACAGTGAGCGAGAAGGAAAGCGATAGAGTAATAGAATTGCCACTCGGTGTAGAAATCGAAACTCGCGTACTTCCGAGGCCGAGGCCGTGTGAGGCGACTGCCGGATCGGGCAAGTTTCTCGATTTTCTCGGGCTGGCTTCCTCTACCCCAATTCCGTAGCACTACTCCAACTGTTTTCCGCGGTGCCTGGAAGTGTCTACTTGCCAGTTTATGCTATGGGTGATCTTCTGCTCTTTTCGTATACGGACTTGGCAACGTTTGCACCAAATCGTGGTATGTGTACATGTTGCATGATATCCGCAACACAGACCTACGAAACTGGCCGAGAAGCAACCAGAAGACTACTCCGTATAACCCACTCCGAGTCTATGCGAAGGGAATACTTAATATGCAGGTCGAAGCGTAACAGGCTTCGCGGTGGATATGCGTCATTTTTGAGAGGCATCTGATTGACTGTCCTGCCAAAGCCCCGGGCTATTCAGTGTTGGACGGCACACGTTTGCCTTGCAAGTCGGTGGGGATACTGCGACATATATGTCATAATTTTAAGCGACATGGGTCGCTTCGGTCTTGCCGTCGAAGTGCGCGTTAACCGACACTGACGCCCTTGCGTTCTGTCGCTGATCGTATAACAAGTTCGGTCAGTGTGGGGTATTTGGGGTCCCCGCAAGATTGGTCTGTGGCCATGGACAACGTGCGGTCATTTGTCTCAACGTCAGTGCCCGTGGGATGTTGAGTTTATGTCGGTTTCGCTCGTATTACTAAGGAGATTTGAATAACCGAGAAATTTGATTTCACCATCCCTGGACTACCCTGCTTCAAAGGCTACAAGAGTCCTTTGTTGTTTCAGCAAGGAGGTTCAAGTTGCTTATATCTCTTTCAAAGTACCACGTGGTCAGATGTCTCTCTCTTTAGAATGCCACGCAACTTTGGCTTGGACAGCGCATACTATGTATGGACTGTAGTTGCACGATATGAAAAGCTACCTGTATCCCAGAGATCCCTGTAGATCTCATGTAACATTTGCATGAACTGCGTATAAATATCAGGCGCTCCATTTGTCCACCTGACCATTTTTTGGGACCTCCCACCCTCTATGTCACCACTTATGCAGTTATTTATTGCCTAGGCTTTTCATGACTTCCTTGCTCACGAAGTCATCTGAGCCCTTCATATAACAAAGATTTACTAAGATCTTGCCATCTACCGTAAAACATAGATTTCCTACTTCGGTGGTCAATTCATCCAAGTCCAAGGCTCAAGGCAAAAGCATGTCAAAGCTTCGCTAGAAAAGTACTAGGAGGTAGTTAATTAACACAATCCAGTATGTCGAATCCTATCTATATCAACACCATATCTAATCTGACTACCCCGCAGGGCTCGGATCAAAAGGAAATCTTCTAAGTGGTTGGACATTCCAAATAGTGGCATTTGCATATTCGTGCCTTGGAATCTGAGAATTTCCTCGTTTCCACAATCCCAATCTCACATTTCTCGTCCGGTATATATACAGATGGTGATCTGCAGTAAAACTTAGTAGACAATTTAACCACTCTATCCCTCCATAACCAAGCATGGCCCGTCTCCTGAACAAAGTAGCTCTGATTACCGGTTCCTCGTCAGGAATGGGAAGGGCGATTGCCCTTCGTTACGCAAAAGAGGGCGCACACGTCGTCTGCGCAGATCTATCGCTTACCGCTCGATCCTTAGTCCCCGAAGAGGCCGAGATAACCACCCACGACGCTATTATCCAAGCAGGCGGACGAGCCATCTATGTCCAAACAGACGTCAGCGAAGCCCAACAATTTGAACGAGCGGTACAAACAGCGGTATCCGCGTTCGGCCGGCTGGATATGTAAGTTCACATTACCTTGATTACCCAAGTACTAGGACGCGAATATCTTGACAGGTGTATAGTTTAGTCAACAACGCCGGAATCGCCACAGATACCCGGAATCCGACTCGAGTCCACGAAACAGACGAACATGCCTGGGACACGATGCTGCGGGTCAACACGACGTCGGTCTTCCTTGGTTGCAAGTATGCGATCGCGCAGATGTTGAAGCAGGAGCCTCATTCTTCCGGGGACAGGGGCTGGATTATTAACCTAGCGTCAATATGGGGGCTGGTAGGGGGGCTGGGTTCTCGTATGTTTATTCCTTGGAGATTTGGCGTTGGTTTAAGGATTTGGGCTGACATGGTTTTATAGCGGCTTATTGTGCGTCCAAAGGAGCTGTTGTCAATTTGACTAGGCAGATGGCGCTGGATTATGGCCCTGATCGCATCCATGTGAATGCTATCTGTCCTGGGTGTATGCATTTCTTTCTTTCTTTCTTTCTTTCTTCTTTGAATGGGCTTGGGTGCAGTCTTGTACTGACGATTCTTTAGTCATATGGACAGCTATGACACGCGATCTTGAGGAGGCTTCACCTCATGCAATAGAATCACTACATCAGAAGCATCCCCTGAAAGGGTTTGGATATCCAGATGATGTTGCCCGGATGGCGGTGGTTCTGGCTAGCGACGATGCCAGCTTGGTGACGGGGGTTGCTTTGCCGGTTGATGGGGGATACACTGCTCAATAGAGGAAGTCTACATCGGCCAGTGATGCCTTGATAAGGATGATGCGCTTCATTAGCACCTTGCATGGTTGATTTTCTCCGAGAAGGCATACATCGAGCTTGGAATTGACATTATTAGTATTGTTCTTCAACAAAACGGAAACTCGTATTGAACATGTTGAGCAACTGAGCAGTGCATATTGAGAAACAATAAAAGACTAATATCCACACCGACATCTGAACAGCCCGTCTATACCTGCGGAATATGCAACGTGCGCACAGAGGTAAACACCTCCCTACTATACTCACCCCCCTCTCTTCCTTTGCCGGAAGCCTTCATCCCTCCGAACGGCGTCCCCAATTCCCGAACCAGCCAACAATTGACCCACACCAACCCAGCCTCCAGCCTCTCACCGACACGGCGCATGCGCGCCCCATCCTTGGTCAACAAGATACTAGCCAGTCCATACTGACTATTATTGGCCTTCTGAATTGCTTCCTCCTCCGTATCAAAAGGAGTAAGAGTAACAACTGGACCAAAGATCTCGTCCGTCAACAACGGACTCGACTCCGACACCGTCAAAACAGCAGGTTCTATCCAGAACCCTCCTTCCGGGTTTTCCGGTGGTATAGAACCGAGATGAAACACGCTGACGGGGTCTTCCGCAGCTAGAGAGAGATACGACCGGATTTTGTTATAATGTGACAAAGAGACTACAGCACCGACTGTGTTGCCTAGTTCGTAATGCTCTTTGACATATGAGACGAAGCGCGGTACGAACTCCGACCAGATTCTCCTTTGGATATAGATCCGGGAACCACAAAGACAGATCTGGATATCGTTAGTCCTTGACTTCCTGAGTTGGAGGCTTTGGGTTGCATAGTACCTCTCCTTGATTTTCAAACGCAGCAGCCGCTGCGGTCGCGACGGCCTTGTCCATGTCAACGTCGTCAAACACGAGAGTAGGGTTTTTCCCGCCCAATTCAAGCGATAGGTGCTTTCCGATGTCGTCGACGGTATCGCGGCGGATTTGTCGGCCTGTGGCTGTGCCCCCGGTAAAAGAGATGCCTTTGATGAGCGGATGGCGAACTAGAGCTGAGCCGGTGGGGTTTCCAGCTCCGTATACCAAGTTTATTACACCGGGAGGGAGTCCGACATCTTGGAATACAGCCGAGAGGACTGGATATCTATCAGGTCGGTCAGGCCTCCTTGCAGTCAAAGGTGTGTATCACATACGGTAGGCTGTCACGCTAGTCAACTCGCTCGGCTTCGCTACAGCCGTACACCCAAAGGCCAGACAGGGCGCGATCTTCCACGTAAGAAGATACAACGGCATGTTCCATGGCGAAATAAGCGCGAAGACACCCTTCGGTGATCGATGTTCATAGGTCAACACATTGGTATCTGTTAATCGAGCATGGGTTTCTTGGTGCAGGATATAAGTCGCAAAGTATCTGCCCCGTCGCATACGTTAATTCAACAACCACAAGCATGGAAAGCGATTCGGAATTGTCCCACCGGAAATTAGACACCGCGCGATCAATCTCCACTCTCGCGCGCGTCAAGGTCTTTCCCTGGTCGATGCTTTCCCAGACAGCGAACAATTCCCGCTGTTCTTCAATTCGCGAAGCAATGCGCTGGAGGTATTGTGATCGTTGCGAGGGAGGAGTGGCAGACCACGCAGGAAAGGCTGCGTCGGCGGCTTTGACGGCTTGGTCGATTTGCTCGGGAGTGCTGTTTGGGATGCATGCAAAGTGGAGGCCGGTCTTGGGGTTCATAGAATCAATCCAATCGTGGGGGTGAGGGACGAGGTTGCCATTGACGAGGTTTTGGAGCTTGAAGGGCTGGAAATCGAGCCACTGGAGATGGCCCTCCGCATCTTCAAGGGTATCGAGTTCCCACAGGTGTGGAGACATGGCAATTGTAACTCTTCGGCGACTTACTTAAGATTAATATAGGTCACATAACACCAGGAAAAGAGAAAAGAGAGAAATTGGGGGACATATCCGGCGACGACGGAATGCAGGCAATGCATCGGATGTTATCCGGTCAAGTGAGTGTGGTCTGATCCTGTCTTCCGGCTGTAAATAATGCCAAGAATCCACTAAGATAAACAATCTCGCTAGAGATAATCCGAAATCTGGAGAACACCTGAAAGGGGGCATTGGTGTTGCTATTCTAAGAACTATGGAGTTGACGATATTTGCTTAGGGTTGTCTACTGTCCCAAAAGGGTCATATGGGATACCCTCAACTCCACCACTCTAACAATTCATGGACCAAGTAAACCATGTAGATCAACTACCACCACGCTCCATAATAACCAAAGAGCTATTTCGGGTCCGCGATCGCTCCACAGGCCCCACATCGCCGACTCTCCTCATCAATCTGCCATCTCTCAATCAATGGCTTCAATTGCGTACCCAGATCAGCACAGTGAAAAATTTCTTCGCGTATAATTGTTGGTTTTTTATGCTTTCCCTTGCTGCAGTACCACCGTAGACGGTCTAAAGAATCTTCTGGTCGCTTGCGTTCCATAACCAGTCCGATCGTGTCTCTGAATCGGACTGGGTTATGCGGCGTGTTTCCTGTTACATTAGCATAAGGCCGTTCGGCGATGGTGCTATCCACACGAACCGGGAAGTAAGAACATCTCGCCCTCTTTAATAGATATATCGCGAAAGGTTGTATCATTCTCAACGATACGCAGTAGCATGTCGCCTTTGACTTGGTAGAACCATTCTTCGGTTTGGTTGACTACCATTATGAAAAACCAGTTAATATTTCTAGGGCGTATGTTTTGAAACAAAGTTATCAAAGGGACTGATACCATGATAGTCATTCCGAGAATTAGGTCCCCCAACAACCATCAGAGTAAAGTCCTCGCCAGAGTAGAGACAGTAATTGTTGACCGGCGGATGGAGTTTGTCCTCATTCTCCGCTACCCACGATGCAAAAGAGAATGGAGGAATCATTTTGGTGGATTCAAATAATATGAGGTGGAAAGAATACTACTGTCTACCACCAAGAAGATATACACGATAACGTAACTTATAAGTTCACTGCGTTTGACAATGGGACCGCGGGGCTATAGGGCTCTGTCCCTTTGGGTCTGAAACTCAGACATTATAGGTGCGCCTGACATATTCTACAGACACACACATCTTACTTCCTTCTTCTAACTCAAAAACATCTTGGAGAAGCATCTGTTTCCCCTCACTACAGTTAGGGCTCATCACCCGAGGAAGCGGAAGTAGATCCGACGGATACGGATGGCGGATGTTAATCCGCTCGAAGCGATACTATTAGCTTCAGTAGTGCTGATAGTGCGTAAAATACACGTAAGCTAATGCCTCTGTGTTAATCATGTACATAGTTGAACAGTTTGAAATCGTGCTCTTTCAACTACGAACAATCCACCGATACTCGGGAGGTTGATTAAATTCGATAAGGCTATTGCACGTTTCCTATGGAGACAATAGTTCAACAAGTTGGGCTTCGATGTGTAAATCCAAGTTTCTTGTGTAGAGCTCTACATAGCTGCCTGTGTGAAATTACCTTCAGTCCTATCTGGTATACACGTAGGAAAGCCTAAGGAAAGCTTTGATATAACCCTACTCATCCTTGAAATTCGAAGTTCGTTAAACCGGTCATCTCTCACAGCAACTGAGTAGTGTAGAATTAGATTATTATGGTTTGTCTAAAGAATATCTTGGTGAGGAAGTTGCCTATACACAAAGCGCATCAAACTCGTGGCATTTTACTAGTATATTGCTCATTATGCCTATAACACTAAGACTATCCTTGGCCGTAACTCATGTCTCCGTAGTATTTACCACAAAGCAAAACGAAAAAAAGTATAAGAAGAATGAGGAAAGAAAGAAACAGACTAAGACAAATAGTGCTTGGAGCCATGCTCCTTCTCAGAAGCCCTCAATCGCATTTCCACTAAATCTCTCCATTTCTCATCCGCATCCAGATTGAGAAACCGCAGCGCATTACCAGCCAACATATCCGCTCTTTGCTTCCACGAGAGAAATTTCTCCAGGCGCTTATCCCGTGCAATCATTCTACCAGCTTCCGGAACTTCACCCAACGGAAACGGATAATCGCTACCCATAACGATCCGATGTGCTCCGACCTTCTTCACCAGAAACTCGAGAAGATCGACATCGTGAGTAAGGCTGTCAATCCAGATATTATCACGCACTGTCGCGTGTTCCATCGGAGTGACACCGCCTGCATCAGTAGCTACAAGATCCGGCCGACAGTCATATCCATGCTGAATACGGCCCAGCAACGCAGGGAAAGAACCGCCCGCATGAGCAAAGCAAAGCCGAAGCCGGGGAAATCGTAACAGCGTCCCCGAGCAAATGAGGAGATGTAAAGCAAGTGCCGTCTCGCTGGGCATGCCGACCAGCCACGAACTCCAGTACTTAGACCAGAGTTTCGGGTTCTCTTTTGGCCAGGTATAACCCAGCGGGTGAATAAAGATGGGCATTTCGAGCTCCTCGCATGCCTGCCAGAACGGGTCTAACTGTGGGTCATCTAGCGTCATTCCGTCGATCGTAGTGCCGATTTCCACGCCATGTAGGTGGAGCTCGTTCTTCGCTCGATGCAGCTCTGCTATCGCTGCTGGGACATCCTGCAGTGGCACTGTTGCTAGACCTAGAAACCGGGCGGGATGTTGTGCGCAGAGATCGGCGATGTGATTGTTCAAGTGCCTGGCTAGGATTGTTACCGGCTCGGCGGGCTGATCGTAAAAGAAGAGAATAGGGATGGTGCTGAGTACTTGGATGTCGGTTCCTGCTGCGTCCATCTCTGCCAGACGTGTGTTGACATCGTAGCAGTTGCGGTTGACTGTGCGGAAAAAGTGATCGCCTACGTATATGTCGATATCTTCTGGGTTTTTGGTGTTTGGACGGAGAGATAACCATGGGGAATCCGTGGAGTTTGAGGGATTTGATGAGAGATCTGGTAGAGAGGGTGGCATAATATGCGTATGAAGGTCGATACGCAGAAGATGATGGCAGTCGTCGCAGTACATGATGATTTTTTCCCACTTATTTTGGAGCACTGAATATACTATTGAAGGAGACGAGGAGGATCTTATTACGTTTTCTATATAGAAGTCTATCGTTGCATCCGTCTTGGTGTTCGTCCGGATGCTTCCCGGAATCCTTCCGGGTGCTCTTGCTAATGAATTCTCGTGACCATACGGCTTATCAACATAGAGATGAGTGTCTATAGTCCTCTAGTTAGTATCGGTAGAGGCTCTACCGAGGTGCCTACATGATACCTACGAAGTATACTCACGCCTCGGAAATGGAAACAGCCTAGAACACGGTTCATCGATGTCTGTTAGTATGTGACCCACACCCGTTCCCTTGGATACGTCCCAGGGTGACAAATGATAGCAAGAATGATTACATAGATGTCAAACTATGAGTATATGGCACAGAAAGAGGAAACGCTAAATTGATGTCCAATGACGGAGGTGCTCTGCATTCAGGATAGGGTGCGTCTCGATTTTATGGGCTAGGAGTTGACCGCACTAAAGAATGAATTGAACAAAGACAACTACGAGAAACAAAAGAAATCCAATAGAGACAATGAAGAACAAGGAGAAGAAACGAATGAATAGGATAAGCAAAGAACGGGGAAACGAAAAAGAAAAAGATAATTCCGATGCGGGGAATCGAACCCCGAGCTGCTGTGTGAGAGACAGCGATGTTAACCATTACACCACATCGGATACTTGTTGAAATTATGTCTATGTTTTTTGCTCTATAAGCATACAAAGCTTTAATCAGCAACTGTGTCCTGCCTATCAAATTCTCTCGGTAACATGGGATATGGCGAATGGCTGGCAGGACAGAAATATAGGGACGTTATAGAGAAACCTTTAGGAAGTCGATCTTTGTGCATAATTCATGAGAAAATAAAATACTCTTGGCCCTGGAGGCGTCCAGCACTGAGGTCACACTCGCATATATATATTTGCGAGTGTTTGATACTTTCCCAGCCGCTTAACTAACCCTCAATTGTTTGTTTCTTAGTTCCTTTATCCTTGAAATTTTCACGTAGTCTTGAGAATGTTTGTATTAGACTGTCTATATAAAGGCCCCTAACTTCCACTCGTTAGGTGCCTGATAAATAAATCAATCGTTTTCTACATATCTGCCCCACATATGCACAAGATGAGATGTAGAAGATCCGAGCGAGCGAGAAATGCGAGAAATCAATTTCTTCTGGCTTCACTAAAGAGATCAAGTGAGGAAATCCTTCATCACCAAATGCCCTGTGCAAATACAAACGTCTTACAGGAATAGGCAGTGTGCCCTTGATCTAAACACATAACACGTGAGGGATAAAGAGAAACCGTTCTATGAAGATGTGTATCTGATGCTTCTTCTTAGCATGACTTTTTTTTAAGCTTAAATGCTATTTGCTAATACGTCTAACCAGACTCAATCAGCTTCATTCATATTGACAACTTCTCTCAGCATATCATAGCAGATCCTTTCGCTCACAACGCTATCATGTTGATAGTCTTCATGCTTAGCAACAAAGTCTCTCATCCACCTGGCAGGAGTTGGCAGACTACCACTCGCCCGACAACTGATGAGGTTGAGATATTGCATCAGCTTGGCCTCTTCATTGGGAAGCAAATCCCGTTCCAGCAGATATGATCGAACGATGGGGACTAGTCCAGGGAATCGAGCCGGTGACATCGAGTGCTCGCCGTTGATGATCTCATCAATGGTCATTAGAGCATATACGTCTTCCTTTTGTGACTGAGCGCAGCCGTGTTGAGGATTGCATTGAATAGAATCCAGCCCATCTGGAGCCCAGTCCCGTCCCCGAAACCAAATGCGTTCCTTAGTCACGGCATCAAGCTTTTGTGCTCGTTGCATGGACTCCGTCACTAAATCGATGGGGATATAGAAGTTCAACCGGTACGCCAATATGGCCCTGGACAACAATAACATGAACACCGCGAATGCTGCGTTTTCCGAATCCTTGGGTTGAACTTCCATGGGGCGGAACTCAACCCGCCATCCAGACCCTGTGCTAGCTTCCGGCATTTTCAGGTGAACATGCCTCCACACTCCATGTTGAAACTTCTCGAATATATGAGTAGTGTGCGGGCTGCTCAGTTCGATTGCATCTTGATTTAGCCACAGCGGATCGTGCCATAGAAGGTTGGAAAAGTACGAAGCTATGGTTTCGTCCATCCCCCCATCGAGAAGCTGTCGTCTTGCTGATTCGTCCACCTGAACTTGCCCACAGGCATTTGCTATACCTGCTGGTCGTTCATGAGAGAGGTACACCCGGTTGGAAGACCAGCGCATTAGTGGACTTGAGCAACATTGCTTAGGAGTCCTCAGGAACTTGCACTCTTCCTCTTGAGTACGGATATCAAAACTGGCAGCTAGGTAGTCCCATCGCGAATCTGTATTAGCCAGATATCCTTTATAGATAGGGGATGCTGCAGTTAAAGCCAGCATGATAGGACCTAGAACGACTAATTGGTCGTGTAGCCATCTCACGTCAGGTTCATTTGCAGCTTGAACTGTGATCTGGAGTGCGCAGCATGCTACACCAAACGCCTGCCCTTCGAGATAGACATTATCTTTCCTCAACAATGCTCCTTCGGCTAAGCAGTCTTCATCTATAAAAGGTCGCGGCGTGTGCCGGTCCCTATATATTGGGGCATGGAGGCGGAATGGACGTTGTCGTCGACTAAGGACTTGTTGGTTTGTATAGGCATACCGAAGCCCCGGAGCCTCCACTTGAGGTGGTATCATTCTGTGATGAACGTCTCTCTGCGAGGTGTCATAGTGGGGGGTCGTGAATTGGCCTTTGGTACCCAAGCGCGGAAAGTGAGCAATGGTCAGGGGATATTGTGTAAGCCCCAAAAGATCTTTGATTAATGCTCGTCTGTAATGGTTAGACCGTTGGGGTAGCTAACGCTCAGCCTGCCTACTTACCTCCGTTTCATGTTCCTCTCGACATTGAGGAGATCCCGTGTTTCGTCGGTGTATGGCTTCGAAGGGGTTGACTCGACCGAAAAGTTCGTCCATTCTGGCTGCAGATCCATGCACTCGTCTTTGAGAGTTTCCCTAAATTCCTTGTCAATTGAAAGGTCCGTTGTCGCTACCGAGCCCCAGTCAAGAACAAATCTTCACTTACCCTAACTTGCTGGAAACCTGATCATTCCACCGACTTAAGACGTTCTCTTGATCCAGTACGGCCGTTGCACGAGATTGCGAAGGGTCAAATTGTACCATTACATACTCCAACTACATGAGATGGTCAGATAAAAGACCGCGTACTTCTTCCAGCTAAACGTACCTCGTCACCCCATAGGGCCCTCGGGTCATTAATGTCTTTTCCCCGTCTCCATACGTTCAGGATTTGCTTAGAGTAGTATGTGTTAGCATCGATAGATCCTGAATAATAGAAATGGAGTGTAGTAGTACCTCGGCAGCCCATTTTCGCGCCTGAGGGCCAATCTTCTGAAGTTCATCCGGTGACAAGGGCGGTCTTCCGACCCATCTATAGCTTGTTAGAGCTCCCCTCTTGGAATTATGTTTCGAGGTAATTTTCAACGTACGCACGACCCATTATGGTTCAAATGTAACGAGAGGTATAAGCGATAGGTTGATCAAGGCGAATTGGATCATAGTCAGGGATACATAGTATTGGGTGCGCATAACGGCGGCGACCAACAGAATTTTAATTGTAGCAACACGAAGAGCTGAAATAGTAGCTAATATCTTTTTACAATACATTGCGTCAAGAGTATGCAAATATGGAATTTTGCTGGGCCGCAAACAGCAAGGTATATGTAGGGTTACTCCTTCCGAACCGTGGATGAGTCCCGTTTGGTTCGAAATGACACGCTGGCTGATGTACCACCCATGACAATTTTACCTTCCACCACTCTCAGCTGTCAACTGTGCTTAATTAATACCATGGCTTGTTTTTTTGACCGGATCATACAGCCGCTGTCATGAGCTTTTGTAGTAGAGATTGACCCACTTGGAGATTAAGGCCTACTACGGAGTACACTTCTATACGACAGAATACAATGGTGATGTCACCATTAACATACGCAGCCTTGGCGATTGTATACGGGGCACGAAAAATGGCGTGCTTGTGAGTCCTGAAGGTGCTCAATTGTTGTTTTCTTGAGTTGCATGATTAAGTGGCTCAACTATTGTTGTGAACTTCCATAGAGTATGAACACGCAGATCAAACGTAGGATTGCATTGGACAGTAGATCCGCTGCGCTTATAGCGCTCTTGGTCATACCTATATTTCCAAGAGTCCTGTGTTGGTCCAGCAGCAGAATACATCCTAAGTGCGTTGAGGGCCACGGCCACGATGTACTCGTTAGCCTAGACTACAAGTCTTTGATAGCTAGGCTTGCTGCTAGTGAAGGGGAAACATAAGATTTGGTCTTTTCTACTGCAGAAGGGTGTATGACATGGCTCAAGAAGGCTAGTATAAGATTTATATAGAGGTTTAGTACTGTGCTCAAGCTGATAGACTTGAACCATTTCAACTGATAAAAAGTACAAGAGAAATCCCAGTCCCAAGTAGATTGGACAACTGGTAAATTATCATACATACATTAGATTTAATGCCCACCGTCAACAATGGGAGAAGTGCCTCATAGATCGTATCCAGGTATAACAAAAATCTATCCATCCCTTTTCTTTCTACCCCACCCTAATTCGCAGGTCCTGATTCAAGAGTGAAATGATTGAACTAATATTAGGTGAGCTCCGTTTCACAACTTAGTAAAAGCTTGATGCTTGCACACTCACGTATGGCCAAGACAACCTTGGTATTCCCCTAGTAACAAACAAGACTCTTGTAGAATACACCCTGCGGTTCTGCTGGACACGTATCGCGAGTTCACTGTCTTCGACGAAAACCCGAAAAGTATTTGGCCCCCTTTCTACTATCGAGTGTAACTTCACTATACAAGACTTCCGCAGATAGCTTGTCAGTCTGACAGTATTGCTTTTAATGTCCCACTGCACCCATTTCTTGTTTGGACGTGGCCGCTTGGGAGGCACTCGAAAGCGAAACACGTAGAACTCGCTGCAGCCGGTTCCGCTTGGCGCATACAAGGGAAGAATATTAAATATAGTCGGTGGGATTTGTTCACCTATTGTTGCAATAGCGTGCTCATGATCTGGAAAGTGGAGATAAATACCTTCTTGGGGTAATCTTGCCGTTGAAGATATTCTCAAGCATTTGTTTGTGTACATGGCTTTAGCCCAGCCAAATATTTCCTCCAGAACCTCGACAGTAAGGCGCATGCACCATCCGCCCACGTCACATGAGTCGATGCTACGTGGAATTTTACGCAATCAGTCTTCAAACGCAGGGCAGAATGGAAGAAAGGCATAATGGGGGCAGGGGCTCACTGAATGCCGACGGCGGTGGCATCTCCATTACGAGACAAGAATACAGGCGATCCGCTCATCCCTGGCATTGTTATGGCGTTGTATGTCATGCGGTCATCCTGACAACTAAGGCACAGCCCTGTGCTTCTTGAAAGCGTGCCCTGTTTCAAATAACCGCAAACCCCCAGGCCGTCGCCTTCCAGATTGGCCTGACCCAATTCTAGGGAAAAACCATAACCACCAAGATACGATTCGGCCTCCTTATCAAACAGAATTGCTCCGTAGCCTGAATACACGCCTGTATCGCTCGCAGATCTCGGGTCGAGTGCAGAGAGAAATACCTCTTCATGCCCAATATCTCTCAACTTATTCCGACCATGTTCGTTGTAAATCTCTAAATCCTGTGATAGATGACCTTGTACATCGATGAGATTACGTCTGGCAGTGAGTAAGACAGCTCTCTTAACACCAGGAATATTGATCCTGAATGCAGTTCCGTAACGGATAACTCCTGAAATATTCTGTCACTAAGCCGGCCGAAGGCAGACGTTTCGGCATATATTTCTGGACTGGGGGTTAGAACGAACCTCTTTGCTTGAACTTGAGCCTGAAAGTCCAATCATTGAGCGAGCTGAGCTCGGAAAGTCTTAACCCACGTAACTCTTCAGGCACCATATTCGGCTCCTCGTCATTCAATAACCCCATTTTCTTGTGTATCAGTGCGAGCTTATCCATGCACGCCAGCGTTCGCGGATCCTCTGCCCCAATGGTTTCCTCATACCCTGACAGGACTTGTTGAAGTTTGTTTTCTGCAAGTCGATACTCCTCTGCTTCATCCAATATTAGACCAGTGCACCACAATTCATGCAATTCACTTGAACAGGCCGCACACTGGTGGCCCCAGTACCCAGGTAAGCTGTTGTCCAAGGACCTCTGGGCATCGTCCAGATTCGACAGCTTCTCATGAGGATCCTGCCAATCCCAGGAAAGAAAAAAGACCAATGAAGTGTTGGTCAACGGCTGCTTAAGTTCCAGGGGTGGCGCAATCATTATTATGGAAAAGTGATCATGGCATAGACGAATTATTGTAGGCTTCGCCGCTCCACGTAGCTGACAAATTAAGTCGCCCACCTGGACGGGCTTTGCTATAGCTGGTAGGCGCCACTGTGTTTCGGGTCCAAAGCTTCCATCTATATCTCTTGTAGCCAAACTCACATCCTGTCCATTGTCGTGCTGCCTACTTGTCACTGACAGCACCTTGCCGAGAATATAGCCCGAGCCACTTATTAAAACTCGTTCAGATGCATCACAAGTTCTGATTGCCACATCACCCCCAAGCAGATATCGAATGAGCCGCTCAAAAAGCTGTGCCCATGGTGTGCTATAATCAGGCAGTAGATCAGTCGGGATCGAGGCGTCAGAGGACATGCCTATCAAGGCAAACAGCTTATCATGTTGCTTGGTAGCTTTACGGGTGTGGTACATGTCAAGTAGTTCGCCGAGAGGGCGTATATTCAATGAGAATTCGTTGGATGTCCTCTCTACCACTTTTGGCCGAAATAATGACTCGCTCATGAGGAATATCACAGGGCGGACCACGGTATGTAAATCAGGGAAATCTTTATAAAGGTATTCAAAAGATTTAGATGTAAGACCCGTGCAGAAAACATACCCGTCCATCTCTGTATCTCCACCCTTTATTAAGATCTGTCGTGCGGAGGCGACCTCTTGAAGGACCTGTATTAAACTTATCAGAAACAGGAAACCCTAGTTTGGTGGGTGGGCCATAGAATACCCATATGCGTTCAAACCATGGTCGCCGGAGCAAAGAGAATACTGCCTCCCTGGTAAGTTTGTCGTCCACGCCATGCGGTCTCTGAGCAGCGATCCGTATTGTCTCAAGTGCTTCATCACTATGATTCTCCATATGCCCGAGCCAAACAATCACCCGACTGGCTTTACTGTATATCTCAGCCATGCGTCGAACTTGTTCTCCCTTCTCATTGAGATCCTCCTGATTTATGCAAACCGCATCAACCCAGATGGTTCGCTCAATGTATTGGTCACGAAGATATAGCAGAGCTGTGTGGAGATTTTCTGTAACGGGGAAATCATAATTTCCTAATGAGATTAATCGACTGTTATTTAAGTCACCCCAGACATAGGACAAAGCCTCGTACAGGTGCGTTTTGGCTGCTAACAGCCCTAGAGGATAGTTGAACAAATGACCCTGTAGACGCGAATCGCTCTTCTCGCTAGGCAGGAGACGCAGTAGCCGGATACATCCCTGGGGTAACGGAGAGTAGCGGTAGCGATTTACAGGGCAGTTGATATTGCCTTCGTAACTCTCTGCTTGCCCCATGGTGTTTGTGTCCACTCAACCATGAAAGCGTTTTACTCTTGCAGTGATTGGCATAGATAATCATTCGAAATCACAAAGGGAGTTCGCCATGTTTTCGACCCCGAGGAGCAAGCAGCTGAGCAAAGGCTGCTGGGCTGTGTTAGCCTTTAGGACTCGCCAGAATTTAAGTTTCGGCCTCGTCCATGCAGCTAGCCACCACCCATTGAAGGTATTGGTGTGGGTCCATAGACGTATAAAAGCAATCTGACTGGTGTTCTTGTAAACTTAGAGATACGCGCTAGTGATACCGAGGGGCGCTAGCTCCGCCATCTGAGGTTGAGGATTTACTGTGCTACTACTGAAGGGTGCAGAAAGATCGGGCTGATCCTAGTGGATATCATTTCCTTTCTACGAACCCTGTCGGCTATATACAAAAGATAATAGGTCCACCCTTGATCTAGTGGTTCCGATAGTTCCACTTATGATATATAAGCGAACCACTCCACAGAGATATAGGATGTGAAAAGATAGTGTTGATCTTGGTAGAGCAGTTCGCTTACAGGTCGTGGGTGGAACGGATCAGAATTGCTCTACCAAAGATGGTCAGATGATCTTTTGTGTACTCCGTACAGCTGGCAAGATTCATCAATAGGAAATAATATGCAACCACCTCCAACACGGATCAGCACGATCTTTGCCCACCCTACAGAGTACCCCGGAGTATCTCAGTACGTTGTGGCTCGGGGTCAGGGTGCATTTAGAAGATACGCTGCTTATAGTGGTTTGTATGTACTTAAAAGATCCCGGGTATGAAATTAGGGTTTAGAATACAATTAGTAATACGAACAAAAAACAAAACACGTCAGCTTTATCGCTTTAGTCATAGCGTCAGTCTTTGGCCAGCTGAACATGCAGCGCCGATCACTCAGATCCATCGAGGCGAACCGACGTCCTATTTTGCCTTTACTATCACCTGGTTATCTGCCCCAGCAAAGTGCGGGTAGATCCGTTTCTCAGTAATCACTTTGAGAAATGGTACTCTAGTATCATGTTTTCGAATCAATACGGTCTAATTCACCCAAATATGGCTAGTTTCACGTTGCTTTTACTGGTATATCAAGTCAGGCAGGCCTGAGGCAGAGATGGTGTCACATGACCCGGAGTAGAGAACTCCGGAGAGCTCTATCTTGTAATGTTAATTCTATAGATCATGAAATTAGAGGACATATACTCTTAAGATATATATAGACTTTGAATAATTCTCAAGAAGTTTTATACTCAGATTAGCTCTCATTAGCCTGTCTGCCTGAAGCCGCACCCTGACACGTGCCTTGAACACCTTATTCACAACATTATCTATGGCCGATCCTTCTTATGCTAAGATAGGCCCGCGTTGGAAGACTTATCCTAGAGCCCTAAGGCTATAACCAGGAGCTCGGAATCCAGGTCTTCCTTCGTTTCTTATTGCTCATGCTGAGCGCTGATACGAAGCCGCTGTGTCTCATCTAAATCGGATTCTGTGTCATCTGTATATACTTCAAATCTGAACATTGGTCACGGAAACTGCACCATTTTCTGGCTATTAAGCAATATAAAAGATTCATAACGTATACCGCTGAGTACAAATTCAGATGGAGAAATTGCGTCGGTAATATGTTGCGACGCTGCTGTCCACTGATCCAAAAGCTCACGCCAATAACATGACTCTGCAGCTGGAGTCAAATATCGATCCCGAAACGTTGTGACACTATTATTGGCAATGCGCTCAGCAGACGCTGGATCGTCCAGCAACGTCTGCATTTTCGCCGGTAGGTCAGAAAAGTCGCGCTCTACTTCGACAAAATTCTGCTCTGGGCCGGACGAAACAAGGAGGTAGTGGTGGTGTTGGATATACTGGAGTTTATGTGCGACGACGACGGAACCGCATGCCTGGCGATATTTAAGTGAAGCTGAATAAGATCGTCCTAGTACAAATCTGTTAGCAGTGTCCGTTGAGATGAACAGAGACAACCATACCTTCTACATGAGCAATGAAGCGATACTGGCAGTGTTCCTCCATGCTGATAAAGTTCGTCTTATCCTTCCATACTATTTCTTTGACGTCAGCCCATGGCTGATTCCTTGCTGCCTCCAGCAATGCGCGTCGCATCTTCGCCGCAAAGCTCAGTTTCCCCCTCCACACCAGCTTAGCCTCTTTCTCTTCCCAAGGGACATCTTTCTGTCGAATACGATCCACCACCTGAGTATACGGACCGATCTTGCCGTCAACCTTGCCGTGTTCCCAAGCCCAGAAGCCGAAGTCCGGCATGAGCCACACGGCTTTCTCATCTGGCTTTCGGGCCAAGACCCATAGAGGGTGACGAGGACTGGCAACATCATCTACTTTGTCCTCTACAGAGAAAATGAACTCTGTATTAGGTAGAGCAGAAGTATTAGGACTCGAGGCTAATGCCCGATGGATCGAACCCAAGATACCCAAGATTTTACGCCGATGGTCGTCTCCTCTGGCATGAGTGGATATCACATATAGCTGACCATTGACTACTGCTGCACGAGCCATGCCATCCACCAGATGAATGTCATTCAAGTCATGCATGGATATGCCATGCTTTGCAGTCCAGAATGCCTGCGCGCGGTGGACATCTTCGAACAGACCTGGAAAGAAATTCTGGCACTGAGCAGCATTCAGGGATAGGTTATGTGCGTCGTAGACTGGATTATAAGCCCGTGTTTGTGGTATTGGATCCCCAGAGAGGCCAGAAGCGCAACGCAGGCAACTTCCGCATTCGAATGCCACGGCTGTTTGGCAAGCACAATGGCCTGCAGGAATGAGGTGGTTTATCAAAGATGGTACATTGTCTCGATCGGAGTTGACACCGAACCACAGGGACCAGATGAACAGTCCAAGAATGCCACCCACGATTGAAAGGATCCCGAGACGAAGCAGGTAGCGACTCTGGTTCGGTCGTGTCATGATGTCTATGGGCGGAAGAACATGGCGAGCGAACGTGTTTTAAAAAGTTTTCAACTAAATTTCGAGGAATCTTGACCACCCCATTGCTTAGCGCCAGTAGACCGAGACAGAACGATGTAACATTATATCATTGTCTACTATGTATCAGGGGCACGATGGCTTAACGGTGTGACGATCTTGTGTTGGCCAGCGTTTTCTCTTTGATTCGTTGACTTGGTGCATCCAAAAGTCCTTAACTTTTCCTTCCTGGGAGATGATCTTGCGCTTGGCGTTGACCGATTAGCCTCACCCTGGTTCCATTACTGGGATTAACTGTACTACGTATAAGTAGTAGTGGTGCGGCGCAGTGAAAGTACTTTAGTGCTAGGGCCCACAGTGACGCCCGTGGATGGCGTAGGGGGTGCAAAAAACAACTCGGCTCCACTCTATAAAGTCGCACAGTAATAATATTAGGAGGTCAAAGGGTATCATTAATAAGATAAGAGATTTTGTGCTACGATGGGCAGGTTTACCAAGAATTGAATCAGAGATCCACAAGCAAATGCTAAGCATAGAAAAGGAACATGACAGCCAAGCCTACGTTGGTGGCGCAATGTCAAGCTTCCATATGCACCCCTGTGGGCCTTGAGGTAGTCCACTTGGCAGTTATAGCGGTGGATTTGAGAGTTTCCCCGAAGACCCTGTTTGAGATCGGGGAATCAGATCCTTCGTATGTCCGGTGGCGGATTCTCAGAATATTTTCCAACGAATCTTGAGGGTTCTCGTGCCTACGATCTTAACGGCGCATGCTATACCTTTCCCCTATCTCTATAAAGCTTGGCATTATGCCGATCCTAGAGAAATTGCCTCAGATTCTCAATCTAGGTCTTAGTTACAATCTAGGGCTGACTCAGGCAAATAAGAACTCTTACGTAGAAAGTCCATGAAAGGGAATGTATGATTGACCAGACATTAACAGTGTACACAATTCGAATGGTCGGGGATGGGCTACTGTTTCTCTCGACCTGGGGTTTGTTCGGCCCTAATTGAGTGGATCAATATATGGCCCCCAAGCACTAACTGCTACGATTCACGCACTATCGCTTTAGTTTGGAAAATATTCTCCATTTAATCAAAGACAGACCCCATTCAAACGCCTGTCGGTTGGTTAAAAAGGGCACAGCAGCCCTGGAGGATTTACATGCTCATCGGGAGCTCCTGCGCATGATTTTTTTAATCATTAAACTTACTATGTCTGAGCATCTCTGAGCCCTAGTATGAAAGCCCCGGAAAATTCATGAATGCCCTGTAGAATCCCGGGCAGCAACGTTGGTTAGAGACATTGCTACCTACAAACATATTATCGTGGAGTAATTGATCCACGACTTCATAAATCCCATAAAGTCCGCACAATTACCTAAAGAGACATTCATATATGTCAAAAAGCTCGATTGTCTTTCTCATTGGTGAAATTGCTTAGTAGAAAAGTATGTACGATTTACGCATGTCCAATGCGAGGCATGATGAACACCCAGCAAACCTGGCCAAAGAATCAAGCGTAGCTGGAAGGAACCAAAGAGTTTGCCCAGACCTCCAGGAAAGTGTAACCACTGGTATCCAGTTCCATGGAATCCGCAGTGTTGGGGTCTGTTCCAAGCTCTGCCTCGGCATCGTCTGGGATCCCATCACCATCGGTATCGATAGGGGTCGTACCCTTGTCGAGGTCACCCGCGCCTCCCATGTCCGCTTCGTCGGAGATCAGTGCGCCGTCTTTGCCGTAGGATTCGACCTGGGCGACTAATTGGGTGTCGACACTGTCCCTCACCTTTGATGCTCCAGCATCTATGTAGTATTAGTATGTTATAGCGGTGGAGCATCTGTAGAACTGCAACTTACACTTGGTGACATAGGTCAGAGCATCGTCCGGAGATAAGACGGATGCGACAGCTGGATAGTCGTACTTTTCGGTAACGAGATCCATTCCGCCGTAATTGGTGGAATCCACGCCGAGTTCGCTTCCGTTGAGAGTGCCATCCTTGTCAGAGTCATAATAGTTTGTCTCAACATAGGCATGGAAGTTCTCGTTGCCACGAGTAAAAGCCGTGACTGAGGTATCCGGTCCGCTAATGAAGTAGTTGCCGATGACGTTGACATCTGTCTACAGCGTTAGCCCAGGATATATGACATACGACCCAGAAGGGTATATGACGAACTCGACTCTCCATCAGAACCTCCGGCAATATAACCACCACCGCCGCCCCAGTTATAGATCACGTTGTTAGTGAACTCGTTGACACCCTTGACCTTAGGGTTGCGCGTTTTATTGTCAATGTACAGATTGCGGAACAGCGACACGCCACCGTCGGTTTGTATCAAACCGCCGCAGGAATGAGTCTCCAGGCCCTGCGCGATAATGCTGTTTTGTATGGTAACGTTGCTGACATCACCGTTGATCGAGAATGTTTCGTCACGGCCCCAAGAGACAGAGACGTGGTCGAAGATCATGTTCTTTCCATCGGCGATGCCCATGGCGTCTTTTCCTGATGACCCGCCTTTGCCCATGCGACTATAGTTTGGGTTCCTTTGGTTAGCAGGTGTTCTGGATGGGACAAAAATATAATGGTCTGAACGCCTGGTGCTTACATCCTGATATACCGCACGATGGCATCGTCGGCATTCGAAAATGACCACCCATTTCCATATACGGTGATACCATCTCCAGGGGCCGTTTGTCCCAGAATTGTCACTTGTTTCGACACGACTATGCGATCGGTGATTTTAATTACTCCTCCCACGGAGAACACCACGATCCGACCGGGCTGAGATACAGCATCGCGCAACGACCCTTCTCCGGAGTCATTTAAGTTGGACACAACATACACTTCACCCTGACGACCGCCGACCGCGTTCGCCCCAAATCCCTCTGCACCAGGGAAGGCGACCAAGGCCGATGTAAAGTGGAGAAGCGACAGGCAACTAATCAAAGAGGGAGTGAGCCGCATATTGGCTAGTGGCTAAGAGAAGACAGGTTCGAACGCGATAGAAGATTATCTTTCCATTTCCTTCCGAGATACATGGAGTGCGTATTTGTACCGACAGCTATTCAGCACCGTGTCGCATACAGATTAGCCGCCAAGGAGGCCATTGATTAATGCATGAATCGGGTGTTTTGGCAGTTCCCATTAGATTAAGAGAGGGTCTGACTCGGTATATGCGAAGTTTAAGCGACATTTAGCTGCCGAATGTGAATCCCCTAGTGCTTGACCGCTGTCACAGGGTCCAACAACCCTACTTCATCCGGTAACAGAACCGTGAGGATCGACAGTGCTCAGACTCTCTGATGTTTCGGATAAGACTTTGTCTCTCAGTCGCACCCAATCAAATTGTACAGCCCCTGCATGCTGGGACTGCATATTCCACCTATGAGGATCTATTTTTATTTTCCAGAGGCCCGCAAGATTCCAGATAACCCCTAAACTCATGAATTATTCTATGGACGAACTGTATAAGTCACACTAACTACGACTTTATATTCTACTGCCTAGAGAACGTGCAACGCTATATACACAACGGGAAGCTCCGTCAGGGCTCCTGGAGGGTCGACAGCAATAGAGAGAAGAGAACGATGTATAGACATTTCCAGGGGCATATTAATCAAGAGATTGTCGCAATTTGGTAGCGAGAGCTACAGGGGAAAATATGTTTGACCCTTTGCCTTAGCCTTCATCTCGATGTACTCCTTTTTGAACCAGCACAGGCTGTGCTTGTGATCCTGAGCTTTTCCGCGTTGAACCTAAATAGTCTAGGCTGGATTATCTTCGCACCGTAACACCTTGAATATTTTCCCAGCGTAGTATCTGTATATGGTGTATAGGAATGTAGTCCGGGACAGAATAACGGACGATGACAATGACATAAGATGCCACGTTCCTAGGGTAAACTTAGCGGCAATGCTTTTGGGAGCGCTTAACAAGACATCGCAGACCAGAAAAAACTGGATCTACCCCTGACACACAGGATGACGACCCTGAGTTGGATGTGCATCCCAATGCTGCAAGATCCCATCGCGATTGTTGTACAGTACCGGTTCCATCTACGCAGGTCGACCAAACATCAGGGTATACCCAACAATTGGAGACGACTTTCAAGAGAAGATGACACTAGGTCTCTAGGAGATCTACCCGTCTGGAATAAATGCACTGATACTGATATGACGTTCTGGAATCAAAGACCATTTCTGTTGAGCCTCAGTTATCCTAGATGCGAAAAGTAGTAAATACCAGGTTTGCGAAGCACATCATCCTAGGATTTTGCAACATTTGCGCGATTGGTACTTATACACACCGACGACTTGCAAAATAATCATGACTTCCAACCTATTCAGGTTCGCACAATGCAAGTGAATGAAGGGACTCAGGAACCGGGCGTTATATGAGGAGAGGATCCGTGGCGCTTGACTGACACCAATCAGGGCCCAGAAATGCACATGACACTGACAGCTAATTTCCACCCCAACAAAGAAAGAAGCCCTAAAAGCATGTCACAGAGCTCTGGTGACGACATTTATCGAGCACATCATGTTTCATACCAGCTTCAAGGTCTGTCCTCCGAGCTTTAATGTTAGGATCTATACACATGTTTGATCCTTCTTTGACGTTTGGTTCAACATCCCGAATGCTGAATATTCCATTTGAAGCCGCACAGCTCCAGAATGTCATCCATTGCAATATGACAGGTCAAAGGCAATGTTCTGAAGACCTTTTGGCTCTTTGTCGCTGTTTGATTGTGATCATCCAATGAATAATGAATAATGAATAATGAAACACCCAAGGAGGGGCTGTGAACAGCATTTTCAAGTTCTTTTTGCCTCCATAATAATGGATGACATTCAATTGTGATATGTGGAGTAGACTATATCCCGCTACAAGCACCACCCAGTCGGCAAATCTGTTATCCAAGTGAATCATCAGATCATCTTTTAAGCGATCCTGATGAAGAATGGTGATCTCTCTAATGCATTCCGCATTCTCTTGGCCACGCTTAGATCTGAATTCAGCATGAGTTAACATTTTACATTCACCGTCATGAGAACTGATGCAGAGTAACCTGGTTGGCTTGCCTACCCGCCACGTGCATCAAATGTCAGAGGGAAAGGAAATAGAATTTCAAACTACCCCAGCTCCATCTTGAATTGGCCTTGTTTAGGCGTTCTAGAACAGGGGCCTGGTATGTGGAGACCATAGCATACTATATCCCCTTTCGGCACCGAGCAGAGACCGAGGAATGTAAGCCATCTTATTGAAAATATAGACAGCAAGTGAATCATTACATTCTTCCAATATGAATTCACCAGCTTCTGGAAAGCCGTTTAATTCCTAGTATTTAAACGCCCTTAATTCATTCTTTCATTCATTCTTCGCAGACATTCCTTCAGTTCCTACCTTCTACCCCCTGTCATTCCCTCTTCTTTCCTCCTTTGATTCTGGTGCCCACTCTATGAATATGTTGTCCGTGAATGTGCTTCGTATTCTGAGCTGTCTGCTTCTGTTTTTTCAGGTTGCACAGACAGCAATCATTCCCATTCGCCAGTATGACTCTGAAGACCAGGATGACTCGACCAACCCCAATGCCGACACTAAGTCCAGCGAGCCTAGCTTTACACTAATGGTACCCTCAGCTTCGGCGACCTCCGCTGCACCCCAGCAGTCGGGAGGTGATCTCGCTGGCGGTACGGATATTATCATTCCTTACTATGTCTACCCAGCGGATGGGGCCTGGACGCCTCTGGAGCAACTGTACGTCTTCCATCACTCACTCCACAAGCTGGGGCAAAGAACTGATGTACTAACCACACCTCAACAGCGCCGCCAACAACCCCAATGTGAAATTCACTGTGATCATTAACCCTAGCAGCGGTCCTGGCGGGGATGCACTCCCAGATGCCAACTGGCGCAAGGCAATCCCCAAGCTCACGGCACACTCCAACGTGGCCGTCATCGGCTATGTCGCGACATGCTACGGAGGCCGACCCATATCCGCTGTTCAGCGCGATATTACCACCTATGCCAATTGGCCGACTGCCAGCGGCGATGCCTCTTTTGCAGTTCACGGCATCTTCTTCGACGAAGCAGCCGCTGAGCTTGATGACACGAAAGTGACATACTACAAGCAACTCACCTCTCAAGTTAAGGAGAACAAGAGTTTCGGCCCACAAAACAATGTGAATACCCCCCTTCTTGCCGGCGCACCTCACCTGCAGCCGAAGGCTAACCAATTCTCCAGGTGGTCATGAACCCCGGAACAATCCCCGATAACGCATACCTCGACATCCCTGACTCAACAGTCATTTTCGAGTCCCCGCACAGCAGGTTCCAAGAGGCGCTTGCAGGACATGAATTCGACCGCGTTAAGAACATGGACAAGGCTCGTCTATCATCCATGGTCACCTCAGTCCCCAGCGGAACCGATCTGGCGGGCCTGGTCGGGCAACTCCGTGAAATCACTGGCCACATTTACCTCAGCAACTCGGGAAGTTATTTAGAGTATTCTCAAGCTTTGGAAGAGGCCGCCCGCATTATTGGTTCCAGTTGAACGTGGGGTTCTCTGAACCGGGCTTGGAATTGATCTTGTCTGTTGACGGATATGTGACTCTGTGCAGGACACAATGTGGGTTACTTATTTTTGTATGGAAAACTATGTCTATTGTAGAGCAATAGATCTTATTTTCTTCTTTCTCTGTTCTAGTTCTACGTCCTATCTTAGTTGCTATATGCGCCCGTGCAGGAAGGTGACCGTAGTTACGTGGCAGAAGGACAGAGGTTCCCTACTGACGATATTGACTTGAGTAGATAGTTTGAGACGCCAAGGTGGCACAAATTCGTATATGTAGGGAGTCACATGTGCGTATATTGGCCGAAATCCAGACTGGCTTTGATGGGCGCACCAATAATTGAAGGGTATCGGGGGTAAGCGGAGTTTGTCCCTGAAGCGCCAAGATAGCGCTACCGCTCTTTTGAAGAAATACCGGCATGGGAAGGGTTTTGCATGATTGGACTTATCAAGTGAGTCTACTAGGTCAGTCTTTGCATGATTCCTATTCTACCTCGTCTTCGACCTTCCTCTTTTCTTCCGTGGGGAATTACACCGACGCCCATAAGGAAGCCTAAAAAGGGAAAAGGGACGGAAAGGAAACCCTGTCGGTTGTCACAGTATAATCTTAATTCAGGACTCCAACAAAGCAGCTCTGTATCACTCAGCCACCGAGGGTCAAAGCGAACAATTGACACTGGCAATTTTCAGGTATGACAAACCCTTCCTTCCTGAAATCATGTCGACGAAGAGAAGCTGGTCTATACGTATATTGGATACTGACCATTCCTGGGCACCACAGCTTGGACTTGTCACGATATATATAATGTGAGGTATATTGTCAGGGCAACGGATATCACCTGACTGTCGGCTTGAATGAGTAGAATCGGATGATAAAACTCCCTAGAAATACTATCACTGCTATTCCTGCCACATACCAAGAGGACCAATACCGAATAATCCAATAGAATGGATTTGAGAAGTTCCGTGGATCCAACCGATCGATGACTCGTCCCGAGCTCTAGCGTCGCGCCCTGCAGATGACATGCCGGCGAACAGCCCAACCCTCATTTTAAAGATCGAGATCTGGCAACGTCAATGGACCACTTCTGAGTCGCTCATTCACAATGCGTCGGTTTGCTCAACATGAAAATGCTGAACTTGCCAGCGACCTTGACGTGAGGTCTGCTGTGAATGAACCTTTAGCGGACAATCTTGACGAAAGCCGAGCAGTGTCGGCCTTCCCGGATGGCGGACGGGAGGCATGGACATGTCTACTGGGATCATTTTTGATGATGTTTCCCTCTTTTGGTTTCCAAACAGCTGGTAAGAAGATATCCCATCTGTCCGTTCAATACGAATCTAACATTGAAGCAATTTAGTTGGGTCGGTTCAGGACTATATCAGCACTCATCAACTCTCGGAATATAGCGTCAGTGACGTCGGTTGGATCACCGCCGTGCTGGTCTTCCTAACCCTATTTCTGGGTGTCCAAGTCGGCCCCCTATTCGATCGCTACGGACCGAGGATTCTGTTGATCTGCGGATCGCTTGGTAGTTTCACATCTTATATTCTGCTGGCAGAGTGCTGCGAGTACTGGCATTTCATGTTATGCCTGGGAGTCCTTGGAGGTGTATCTGCTGCAGTTATCACTACTGTATCGATCGCAGTTTTGAGCCACTGGTTCTATCGCCGCCGTGCCCTTGCATCCGGCATTTGCATGGGCGGATCATCAGCAGGTGGCGCCGTTATCCCATTACTTCTACGAACCCTGTTTGCCAGATACGGCTGGACCTGGGCGATTAGGGTGATCGCATTCATAGCGCTCGGATGCTATACGCTGGGTTTCGCACTTGTCAAAGGCCGGCTGCCCGTCAGTACCCAAAGCCGAACGACAATCGACATACGGGCGTTCAAATCGCCCCGTTTATGTTTTCTGGCTGTCGGCGTTTTCTCCTTCGAGTTCATTATTTTCGGATGCGCGGCACTCCTCCCAACGTACGTCCGTTATGCGGGACTCTCTCTCGACGTCCAATTCTATTCACTCACTGTCCTGAACGCCATGAGCTTCCTCGGGAGAGTCCTCCCCGGCTTCGCTGCCGACCTGGTCGGTCGATTCAATATCCTCCTGACCCTGGTAGTCATGACGCTCATTGTGATGGCCGCCGTGTGGTTACCGTTCGGGTCGCGCGACGACGCCACGCTGTATGCGGTGGTGGCGATCTTCGGGTTCGGCTCGGGAGGGTGGCTGTCGCTGGCGCCGGTGTGTGCAGGCCAGCTCTGCAAGACGGAAGAATACGGGCGGTTCTACGGCACCATCTATTGTGTTGCTGCGTTCGGGGTCTTGCTTACTGTTCCGGTTGGGGGAGAATTGCTCCAGTCAACTACGCCGCAGGTGCTCGTTGGGTTTTATTCGGCGGTTTTGTTGGCGGGTTTGGTGAGCATTGCGTTATCCCGATGGGCTCTTCTGGATTGGAAGTGGAGGTGGAAGGTTAAGGTGTAGATAGACTGCGTTGATAGATTATCTTGATGTGGTTGTTCACCACTTATCGTCGACATGAGTGGTTAGAAGAAGGCCATGTCATGGAAGCATTATAAGCATTATAATCCGCGTCCGTTAATGAACTGACCAAAATGATTAACATTGTTAGAATGGCTCGGAACATGGTCTGGGAACACTATACGGTAACTAAATTTGGACAAATAAATCTGCCTGGGTTATTGAAAAAATAGCGTCAACGATTTATTGCACACCACGTACCAACATGACTATCGGGAGGATTGGGACTCGAAGCGGAGAGGAAATAGCTTGGATCTAAAATAGGCCTGCAAATCGCCACATTTGCGCATGGCCTTGTCGTCTTGTGCAGAGTTGTATATGCACCAATGTGTCGGATTTAAATTCTACTAAGAAATAGTCTCAGGGGGATGTGATTGATTTGACCTCCTTACCACGGGCAAATTGCAGACTCTGGCAAAGACCCATAATCTTGTCCCTTTTAAGATGATAAATTCGCCATTTCTCCTGGAAGTCTAAGTCACTACCATAGACATTTGCGGGTTCATCACCGTCCTCTCCGCTCTCCTCGGCGTCGCTCGAATCACTGTAATAGCCAGAAGAGGGAGGCATATCAAACTCATATTCGTATTCCAAAAAGCAGGGATCTTTTGCCTGGATATCTCTAAGATCCTCCACGGCAGCCACAAGAGCAATAAAGCGTTCATGATACTTTGCCGTGGATACACGGTGAGCCGAAGCTACGTCCGTAGCATGATCATTGATAACCTTCCTCTGATTCATCATAACTATGCAATGTCAATCACAGCACTGTATCTATCTGTTGGTGGATACGAACATATATAAAAGTCAAGAGGATCCCTTCTCGTTCCGTAGAGCTTCTCAAGGATGTCATAATCATGTCGATACCCCTGCTCATATAACTCTATATCCTTTGATAAATGCCCGTCGACTTCTAGCGGTGGCCCTGTGAGGTATACATGATCACGGGCATCGAGAGGAACTCCTAGCTTGTCGCAGTTAAATTTGGCAATGAAGTAATGTCTCTTAGCATGGGATTCCGGCTCTGGTCGGGCCAATTTTTCCATTACCCACTTGGGGCGTTTAGAGCTGCTTCGGGTCTGTTTTCTTTGCTCATTGTTCATTCTGAAAATAATCGTTCGGTTTATAAACTCTCTCTCTCTCTCTCTCTCTCTCTGTGTGTGTGTGTGTGTGTGTGTGTGTGTGTGTGTGTGTGTGTGTGTGTGTGTGTGTTTAGTTGACTAGTCTAGTAGTACCGAGTAAATAGAGATGTGCAGAAATCGACACTCCGGAGTAGGTAGATAGGCAGTTTATATAACTGCTTGACAGCAAACTTAGCACAAACGCTTACATAATGGCATTGAATCACTCAACCGTACATGTTCAGCATTGCGCCATGTCTTTGTTTAACATGTTACAAAGCTGGAGTAAAATTAAAGGACAGCACTGCGATTTCTTACACATTCTTACATGTGTATGCAGGGTGTTCCCGCATTTCTCAGCTATCTCGGAAGAAAGGAAGATTGCAAGAATGGAAGAACAAAAGAAAGGAAGAGAGGAAGAAAGGAAGAAAGGAAGAAAGGGGGAGAAAAGGAGAAAGGGGGAAAGGAAAGAAAAAAGCAATATGTCGGAGACAGAGTGTGTTAGCAAGAGCCTACAACGCCTGTTACTAAGTGATTGACCTTACAGTGCCACACCAACCAAAGGCACACCATTCAATGACACCCTTTACCAGAACGTCCTGTTTAACACTGATCTCTGAGTGTTTGACTCAGATGCGCAGCCTCTACTCTGATATACAGTAGATCATGATATAGTATGCTGATTTATCTATTCTGGCCATTTTGGAATCACATAGAAATTGATAGTGCTTGTGATGTGTTAATATTTCTCCCGGACAAAGAGATGGCTTTAGAATTGGGGGAAAGCGTTATATAAAACATCGTAGAAACGCGGTTTCTTCCTGTGGCCTCTTCGTATCCTCTTCGTATCTAATTTTTAACATGCCTTCACAAGCTGGTCGATAGCCGATATTACCTCCAAAAGGACCGAAAAGTTCCTTTCCTACATCCCACGAGCCCGAGAAGAAACTGCGTGCTAAAATAGACCTGGAAATACCATGGAATACCGAGACCAATGAAAATCCCAACAACTTGAAAGAACCACTTCGTACAAGGATCGACCAAGAGAACCTTGAGATAGAAAGGGTGGAGGGTGTTGACACACTTGGAAACAACACGGGTTTATCTTTGGCGAAAGAAGCGAGAAGGCGAGCCACATTTGTGACTATTGCCAGTAAGAGGTTTCTTTTGCAGTACAAAAGACGGAATAAGAAGAAAAAATGGGTGAGATTTACCGAGAAAGACCAGGACGACATCGAGGCAGGGAACAATACAATTCATAGTGCAGATATTGTCGAGGATGCGCACCTTTACAAAGGAGAAAACGCTCGACAGGACACTTACTTGTTGCAGATGATTTATGCGATCCCGCCCTCAGCGTTTGATAAGGTTGGTATGTATACACACAAGACCCCTTCACGATAGTTCCAGCTAACTTCGAATATGTAGCTGATGATGCCGAGGCTATTGAGTTGCTGAATGGGTATGGAACGTATTCTACTTCAAAAGATGGTCCCCAAATCGAGGAAATGAACCGTACCTTCAAGGAACTTATAGGCCACTTGAGGAAAGGCAGAGTATGCCTCGGATTACATTGATACCCTGGAGAAATCTTATGAGGAATTCCGAAAGAGGGACATCACCGACAACACTACTTAGGCCTTTGTACGTACGACTTAGATAGGATTAATAACTAAGCAGGTTTTTGTATCACTATTACTGGAGCCTTAGAGGTTAGAGCTCACAACACTTGCTTGTCGATGACTGGAGAATGGAAGCAACACTGTCTGGGAATGCATGATAATAGGAAAAGGATAGAATCAGTGAACGACTGCAGCGATTTAAATACCGTGGAAAGTGCCCCATTGCTGTCACAGCTTTGGTTTCTCGATAACCTTTGTTGTGAACCACATTCAGGGAGGAAGCGCTCCATGTTCGATCAATTGGCCTCCCTAGCATGATGGAAGAGATTCAAGACACCCAAAGAAAGGTTCAAGGGAGACAGAAATGGACAAATACAATGATAAGGCAATGCTCTTTTGTTGTCTCCCTTTGTATCAAGAAGTAGTTAAAGAAGCCGATTTTGCGGAACCTCCAGAATAGCAATGAAACAGGACAGAAGCGTAGAAGAAAGCCTCGTGGATAAAGCACGAAACGGCATGGTTGTTCCTTGACATTCTGAAATAACCAAAAATGTTGGATGTATGATGAATCATTGGTTGAGAAGCCAAGAATACCCTTTGGCAATAGACCATTAAAAACAGCTTGCCGGGTAGAATACTGCGCTGGTGTATATAGCGGCAGTCAACCAAAAGACCCATCGTCATTGACTTAGATCATGTTATTTTGATGTAAGGGTTTATCGATAAACAACGCGCAAGTCAGCTATCTCGTGGAGCACGTTGGTGGACCATCGTCAGTCAACAGAACGGCTGCAAAGGGCATCATGTCCTTTTCAACTCTTCCATTGGAGATACTGAATCATATTTTTGATCCTCTCATTCCAAACGGTTGGTGGATTACTAGTGATTGGTCCTTCTATTACCAGCTCGAGTGGAATGCTCATGGCCTGGTCCAACTGAGGGGAGTTTGCAGTAGGTAACGTTCTGATAAACTGTGTCTACAATAGTGGAATCTGACGCCGTTACAGAAGTTTTCGATACCGTCATCTCACGCCTGGCATTTCTAAAACTTGATCTGCGGAGCGTGAAAGAGTGGCGTTCCCTGAAAGGAGAGACAGCTTCATGGCTCCTATAGGAAAAGCTAAAGATAGGAAGCGTCCATCTTGACGGAAAGAGCCCCAAAGAGAAAGACACTGAAGAGTTGTTCAGTCTCCGAGGTTATGATCTAAGGAAACTGGCCTCTCAGCTGGCGATTAGATATCGAGGTACTGAAACAGTGAATGAGCTACTGGAATGGCCGCACGACCTGCTATATCAACATTGTCTCCGCAATAGCGTCTCGGTGGCGGCCTACTCCGGGGATAGGGCGCTCTTGGCGTCATTTCTGGACAAGGGGGCAGATATGGATATCTAGGATGACTATTTGGGTACTCCACTCTACGCCGCAGTTTGCAGTAAAGGCGCAGCTGTTGTTGAGCTTTTGCTCGGTTGCAAGACCAACCCCAATACCGAGGGTGAATCAGGGCCTCCGCTAACGCTAGCTGTCCGTGACGGGAACAAGGAAATAGTGCAATTACTTACCCAACATGAGAGTCTAGATGTTAACGCAGTTGATATCAAGGATTACACCGCCCTTTGGTGGTCCTGCACTCTGGGGCACACCAAGATCGCCCGGCTACTTTTGAAGCATAAAGATGTGAAGTAACATGCAACCCCACCGGAGGAGATTTGTGCTTAATGTGGCACTCAGTGTGTGTGGGAAACCCGCAAATGGTTCAGTTACTCTTTGGCCACTCCGACACCAGGCCGGATGACTGTAAACATGCCGGAGAGACGCTGCTGTGGTGGGCATCACGTTACGGACATGCTTCAGTTGTTAAACTGCTCTTAGAACGAACCGATGTGAATCCGAATGCTCATATGGATGAGGGCTCAACGCCTCTCTGGGAAGCTGCTGTCAGAGGGTACAGTGACACAGTTCGGCAATTCCTCCAGAGACAAGACCTACTTCCCAACATCCTCTCCTACGGCGGGTCAACACCTCTTTTGGCAGCTATACGTGGAGAACACGAAGATGTCGTACGCCTTTTGCTAAGTTGCGAGGCTGTGGACCTGAACCTGAAAGGAGAATCCGGTATGTCACCACTTTTACGTGTCGCTAAACGTGGCAACATGCGGATTGTGGACGCATTGCTGGCTAGGAAAGAGATTGAGGTCAATTCGATGAGTGACAACGGCGACACTGCCCTTTCAGTGGCATGTAGCAGACGGTACGAAGCAGTGGTTCGCCTACTCGTTGCCCATAAAAATATCTTGCTAAATATAAAAAAAAGATAAACGGGGTTACCTTCCGATTAGAAAGGCAGCAGACGCTGGGCATGCGGGCATTGTACAGCTTCTGCTGGGCCTCCACGCTGCAAGAGGCGACTTGCAAAATTCAGATCACAATGACTGCTTATGTGATTCTCTGGGCTGGGGCTCTAGGCGTGCAGTTACAATACTCCTCAATGCTAGGGTAGAACCTACTTTTAAACTGCAGGGGATTGAGACAGTACTTTCACTCTTGAGAGAGCGGATGAAAGACAGGGCCGACATAGAGGAATTTATGGAAGGTGTGGAAGGATTTAATGGATATATGTAGGGCACACCGAGGTATTTTTGAGACTGATCTTCTGTAAGGCTCCTTCTAAAGTATTATAATAGTACTGTCGATACTATATATCAACGGATGGGAGAGTTTCAACTATTTCTACTAGTGAATATAGTAATTATATGTATGCTGGAAACTGTTGAGCTTGGATGGATATTCCACGTGACTAGGCACTTTGTACCTGCCCTACGCTGATCGGTTCTACCTAGCCAGTGCGTGAATTAAACATGTCATGGCGTCGACCAAACGATCGGAGAGATCTTAATTGGGATTAGAAGTCAATCGCAACCTTCAAAGCACCTTCCTGGGCCGCCATTTGAAAGCTATGATATGCCTTATGAACTTCTGAGAAGGGATAATCTGTAGAAAAGGTTAGATATAGGACGGCAAAGCCTGGCCATGTGTGAGGACATTCGATTGGTCACTTACGGTGAGTAAATAGATTAGAAGGGTTTATATGGCCCGATTGATAAAGTCGAAGGAGGGTTGGGATGCTTACGGCGTTCAGTAACTGCATCTTAATGCCTACAGCGTACAGTTACTTGTTGTTCTGAAACGGAGGGCCACTTTCCTGGATCGTATAATGACTGAGTATTATTTGGGAAAAAAGACTTACTGATATTGCGATCCCAAAGTTTGTGGAGGTCCAAGTTAACAGGATGCCCATGAACACCAACATTAGCTATGGAACCTCCTGGCGCGACTAATTTCTGACACATTTCGAAAGTTTTCGGGGTTCCCACGGCTTCAATAACACAATCAAAGCCCTGCCCTTCCGTAAATGTGTCCAATGTTTCCATCGCATCCAGCTTGCCTGGATTAACGGCATGATCAGCACCGAGCCTCTTCGCATGTACCAACCTGGTGTCGTCCAAGTCAATCATGACAATTTGAGAAGGTGTGTACAATCTAGCAGTCAGCATAACAGCCAGACCCACGGGTCCTGCCCCAATGATTGCAACAGTACTCCCAGGTTGAACATGAGCGCTAATTGTTCCGCATTCTAGTCCCGTTGGGAGTGCATCCGAGATAGCAGCGCAGGCTCTAAGGTCAAGGCCTTCGGGAATCTTATACAAAGAAGAGGTTGCGTGTGGAATGCGAACATATTCTGCTTGCGTTCCGTCGACCTTATTGCCCAGTTGCCAGCCGCCAGTTATACAATGAGCCTCCAAGCCCTTTCGACAAGATGCGCAAACTTTGCACGCGGTGATTGCGGCAATCACGACATTGTCCCCGACCGACAGCCCATCAATAGCAGGTCCTACGGATACAACCGTGCCCACGCCTTCATGGCCCAGGACTCGATCGTATGGAATTGCTGGCACGTCGCCTTTCAGAATGTGGAGGTCGGTACCGCAGATTGTGCTGTGGAGCATCTTCACAATCGCATCCGTGGGGGATTGTATGACTGGCATTGGGCGATCCAGGACTTCGAGTTTGTTTGGTCCTGTATAAACAAGGGCTTTCATCATCGGTCTGTTGTCGCGCTTTTTGCTTGTTAGCTTCTTTCAGGTGAGGATGTAGGCCTGATGGGAATAGCTCGGAGGTGGTCCGATAGAGGAATCTCACCTCAGTCTCGCTGCTACCGGTATTGGGATTGGCAGTTTGAGGAGCAACATCGGGGACCATCTTGGAAGGAGTATAGCCTTGTACAGTTCTAAGTACTTTATTCCTGTGTCGGTATACGCTGTGGTAGTGAAGGTGTGCCGTGAAGTGAAGGAACGTTCTATCTCGTAGAAATAAGGCTTCAGTGGTGCGGGGTAGAGCAAAGGAAAGAGGGGAAGACACGCATAAAAGTACCAAGATAGGGTCATAGCCAGGGTTAGACCCAGCAGTGTTCTGTGTATCAACTGAGAACAAATAAGAAACGTTGTCCTGCGCTCATACGATTATAAATGCGGGGCTGAAGATATACGGATCGGAGAGCTCACCGTGGACAGCCTTCCAGGTCAAGGCATCCCCCACTACACGTTCAGACCTACTTGTATAGAACGACAATTACATTGCACTTGAACAGTTCAGAAAGATTCTGAGGAGTCATGGATTGGCCACACTGCAACAGATATCAGTAGAGCCAACGTATCGGTACAAGATTAGTATTTTATGATCTAACCGGTCTGAAATAGAAATAAAAATGAGTGATTTGGACACGTCCCACGCATAAATATATTTCGAGCTGGGAGCAACAACATCCTGGGCGGAAAAGCAGCAATGCTGATTGTCTGTGGCCTTGCTTCAGGCCGTCATTCTTTCTCAGAAGAAAGATCTCTATGGCATTATCGAGAGTAGGGCTACCGTGGTCTCTGTGCAGCCTTGTCTGTTGCAGTCGCTGATATGGTCTTGCCTTTCCGCGTCCCGATCACGCGCCGAGCTTCTTTGAGTTCGAGGTACCGACTTCACCCCGTGGAGAGGGATTTTGTGAACAGCTTGATGGTGGTCTACGGTGCGGGAGATGTTTTCATGGGCGCGGCCTTGTTTCAGCTCTTTTCTCCCGTCATCCAAAGACTGTCGGCTGGATCATGATTGCGACCAGCGCGGTAGCGTATGTTGATGGGTTTCCGGTCTGTTGGACACATGGGAGGGGAGAGTGGAATCATTGCGGTACGCGGCCTGTTTTGACAGTGGTAGGGACGCTGTTTTTGGATCTTTTTTATTGGAGATACGTACTGAAATGATAGTATGGAGGGAATTTCAATTGACTTCAGATGAAGTTTGACTGAGATATCCGATATTCGTTGAACTAGCGATCGTCTTCCCCAATATAGTATAGCACCCGGTTGAGCATGGGCGCCCCTCGGTAAGTGATGGGGTTTGGCCGAGATATAAGGGACTCAGGATAGCCAAAGTTGGTATTCACTTAGGGGTGAAAACTATCATGTGCACCTGAAACTGACTTTCTAGAAGAGGTGGTTAAGATTTATCATGTTGAACTACCAATATCTCATTCTGTCAGCGCAACTTTCCTTTACCCCATGTCTCATGTCACCCGGGCCGTTTCACCATTCAGGTTCTGAAGTGGAACCAACGCTTCAATTCACAAGGCGAGGGCTGATCAAGCATCTTAGCAGACGCCATTCTCTCTGTATCCTGTACTTCACCTGGACGAAATTTGGATTTGCCCAGAATGCAAGATTCCGAAAAAGTAAATTGCTCGCTCTAGGCCGGCTTTCATTTGTATTCGTAAAGCTCATTAAGAGAGCAAGTTCTGAGTCTTACTAAGTCATGCAGCAAAAGCCGCCAGTAATCCGGGTAATGCCCATAACACTTCATTTCTCTGGGAGAAATTGTCGGTATTACCTCATTCGTATGTGGTTCTAAGACCTTCGAAATGGAACTACAGCCATAGCGTCCGGCAAGAGACTCAGGGAACAAGCCCAGATTAGGATGGTAAAGAAAGGGACAAGAATTAAATTCTCCCACCAACCCTTCGGCCTGCTCTTCCAGCGCATCGAATTGCCACCTTATAGGGTAAACACTCAAGTATCGTAGTGTGTTCCTAGCATTGCGGACTGTGGCTAATATGGACTCTGGAGTGGCGACTGCCTCATCTCCATGACCGTTGAGTCTCAAGCGTTCCAACGGGGCTTTAGGGTGAGTGATACCAGTAGGGCCCTCGAAGCAGGTTGGGCAGTTGCTCCACTCTACCGCTTGCACACCCTCACAGTATTGAAAGATGCGGCGTATCTCCGTACCATTTGAGCGTCCTGGGCATCCAACAACTTTGAGAAATCGGAGACCAGCGATTGTAGGGGCCATTGCAGGACGAGAGAATTCATGCAGCATTGAATCGCCGATGTTATAAAAGTCCAATGCTTTAAGGTCTGGTCGCGTATAGCCCTGGAGACATTTCACAATACTGCCCGCCAGCTCTGCCTCCTTAGTTGGTTCAGATCTTTGCCTGTAACTGCTACCGGAAACTCGCAGGAACCGTATAAAGCGACTAGCTCCAGACCGGGACAGCTCCAGTAATGCTTTGATATCATCCCGTTCATTGGGGCAGGTAGGATCCGCATATCCAAGGTTGATGTAGAATCTGCGAAAGAGAATACGCGACGCGCTGTACCAAAATGGCCTGCTGACCAGGCGGAGGTTTTTGAGCACCTCGCTTGATCGATGTTCGTAGCTAACAACTATGGCAATCTAAGCTCCTATATTAGTCTCAGTAGCGTCCACTGGTATTTAAGCCATACCTGGTCAATGACCTCCTGCCGAAGGGACGCGATGGTTGACATTCTCTGGGTCATGTTGACTGAGAGTGTGCGGTGAACAGAGGGAAAGTCATGGACAAAAGAAAAAGTGAAGGATGCTTAGATTTGTACCTCAGCAGGATTCATGAGATCATTCTTGTGTTAGTGAAGGCAGCGCTCAGCCATTATGAAACAAGGGAAGTCCCTTGAGTCTTGTCGAGGGTCAGGGGTCAAGCCACAAGATGTAGATTGTCGGCAGCTTCAACACGAGCGCGAAGACAATGTTATGTAACGACATTATGAGTATAAAACAGTATTCGTAGTACACCATCTAACTCAAGGTGGTGATGGCAAATGCACATAGGATGATTGGGCAGTCAAAGTAGGTAACGAGTCAGTGTCAATGGTGTAGCAGGAATGAGAAAGATAATGTACTACTATGATATTAATTCATTCCCCGAGGTATGTATGCTCACTAAAACCTGGCTACGGTTTCATCGTCATATCTTTCGTTCTTCTCCTTCAATGCCATGGGTGGTGGTGTTGATATAGTTCAGAATTTTGAATACCCCAGGACTAGCATTGAGCTGGGAGCTCCGCAGTATCATTGGGTCCAGACTCATGGCCCGAAAGGACAGGGAACGCTGAGATACATCAATTTGGTCTATACTATATTCTGTGCTCGTGCGGTCGAGATCCAAGGTGGTGCCCGTTGTTATATACGAACATAGGGATCGACGTTGGAAATAGACTGGATCACGGGATGACAACTGGACGACATTTAGATATTTAGATTTCTACAGCAATCTGGAGTTGGCAGTATCAACACGAGTGGTACAAGGAAGTACTTAGTGATTCTGAAAGAGACAATGGCAGCTTGAATATGGTAAGATAACTAATGCTTTCTTTCTGCTACCATCTATTACCCTTTCCCTAGTTTCGCTATCTGATTTCTTTAATTATCCTTCCTACGATGAGACATATACCTAGTATCAGACTAATTCTTGCTCTTGGGCTATCATGCTTCGAATCTCTCCTCGAACTATCAGTAGATGTGAAGACATGATCAGTACTAGGAGGAAATGAAGGGCTGTGAAGTCACCCTAAAGCACCCAATGAATGCTGGCGATGTTGCTGGAGAAGATGAACGACTGTTAGTGAACTGTGGGAGAGATGAGCATATTTTACCAGAACTGAGAATAGCTCACAGAGTGGGTTCAAGGAGTAATAAGCGACGGAGAAAAGCTGGATGAGTGAATGATATCGACTGCTCAACCACCAACAATAGGAGCCCTCTTCGTTTTCCCTCCCTTCTTTCTCTCTTTCTCTTCTCCTATCTTCATCTTCTTCGCTTCATTCTATTTGTACTATCCGACTCAGCATCTGTACTTTCGTTCTTGTTCTTACATACATCTCTACTGAGGTTTTGACCCTTCTCACTTCGAGTGACCCAAACTGAGGTCAAGGGAATCTTCGTCGTTTGGTCAGGATCTTGACTAAGATTGTACACGGACTTTCTCATCAGCCTTCACTAGTATCTACGACAGTGTGAAACCTTCGAGTCTATGATACTCTCCTTTCAACCACATCCCCTTGCCATTCCAGCAAAGGCGACTTTTGGCACATTCCAGAAAGCCTTCACATTCGACGGGATATCTCTTCAAGTCTCTACTACAGTGTAATAGCTTTACCGTAAGAGTAATTGAGACATCGAGGTGAGTGCCCAGAAGTTCACAAGCATACTCCTTTATTAATAGCCTTTCATCCCGCAGACACAATTCAACAATGTCATCCACAACCAGCGACGCACAAATTCCACACGAGGATATCATGATCACTCCTCAGAGTGACTTCACCGACCAGATCAAGGAATTCCGTCAAGTAGGCGGGCGTAAACTACTAAAACGCACAGCTTCACTGCGCGTGAAAAGGGACACATTGGCAAACTCAAGCGGGTACTTCCAGGCAATGATGGGAGGGAGGTGGACAGAGTCCGAGGGTGACACGATTACATTGGAAGAGGACACTGTGAGAAGCATCGAGATTTGGCTTCGACATTTCCATGGTACTTTGAATGTGGTGAAATTGGACGATATCGCAGTCGCCGATATATGGCATATCATACTGGCTAGTGATAAGTACCAGTTTAACCGGAATGACTTGCTCGAGTGGTTCGTCCGATGGTACCACAATGCGACAGCCGCAGGAATACACCGCGATAACCTGGCCAACAAATTGATGCTCCCTTGCTACGCCTTTGACTACGCACACGGCTTCCAAGACCTCACAAAGCGCCTTGCGTACGAGGAGAAGGGCCACATTGTGGAGATTAATCCGATTGACAATTTCCAATTGCACTACCGCCAAGGATTGTCCGTAAGTTGTCTTCCTAATATGAACGCCCACTGCATGTAAATCCTAATAAATTTGGCCTATCTATAGAACAGGTGAACGCCGCGAAAGGACGACTACGAAACATCTTGAACCGGGAGCTATTTGCGAAGATCAATTCATTGATTGAGACTGCTTCTTGTAGCTGTAAGGATGAAACAGTCTTCAATTACCTCAGGGAATTGGGGAGAATCAAGGTTCAGCCACTGGAGGAGCGGTCATTTTCCCTGGTCAGTGTACAGCGCTATCTCAATCGACTGAGAAACTTTGACGTGGAACGAATGTTGAGAGAGACATCCAAAGAACGCTGCTTTACTTGCCGTTTTGATTGGATGATGGGTGTTGAGCATGCCATCCAAGTGACATCCCAATATTTTGACGGACTGTGTCTGGACTGTATGAAAACAACTTTTAAGGCCGATGAGGAGTACTGGTATCACGCTAGCTACAGAAGCCGACATGACGAGAATTGCCGCATCACTCATGGGGAGCCCACGCATTATTTTAGCCTTATGGCGCGCCGTGATAAAAGGGGATTAGTTGCAGATTAGCATGGGAGTTAATAGCTCCAATCACTTGGAAACCTTATGTCGGATGGTTGGAGGATTGATGTTTGCCAGTATGCCAAGGATGAAACTAGGGAGACCATCGCTATTGCATTGAGCCATGTTGAAGCCGAATACCATGGAATTTCTGCAGACCATCAATATTCCAGTTCTATACTCTACACTATCGCGGTTACCGTCCTTATGCTGTCACCATGGTTGTCCTCTTACTGGAAGTGGGAGTGGGCACTGCAATGGATGTGTGCCTGGTCCTTTACAAGAGAATCTAATGATAGGTATGTTGCCACTCGGACCAGTCTAGTCATGGCAACTGCAGTTGTATATCATTGGTTTGTCTCTATTGAGCTGTTTTCTGCTACTGTATGAGAATGCTTTGTATTGATACATAGCTATATTCTCTACCGAGTGCCGAGAACCATTCTCATAACGACGTACTAAATGATTCCCCTTAGCACCCAGAACAATGGAAACATGCCAGGTATTGGCCATGTCACCTGAGGTAGATTTTAGTGGTCATGAAGATTAGGATTAACACTAAACTAGAGTGCGTAACAAACAAAAGGCTTTCTCTGTTGACATAAAGAGTGTCCTGTTTCAGTGGGAAGAACATGATTTTTATAAAAATCCATGAATAACAAAATAGTCGAATTTCAAGAAGAGCTCCAGCCGTGAAAATCAAAAAGAAGAAGAAGAAAAAGGCATTAGTGTAGGTGTGTCCAGAGAACACAGCACCAAGAGAACGTCGACAAGCCGGTTATATTGGCTATAAGTGAAGCCTAAGAAGGGGGCGCAAAGCCCCGAGCAGAGCTCACAGTACAATCCGTCACGGAGTCTATAAAATGTGAGTCTTCTTTGTTCCTGCAGCATGTCAAGATACCCTACAAACATACTTATGTTGCACTTGAGCCTCACTTCTGTCACAAAGCAGTCATTGGCCTGGTTATAACCCCAGCGTCTTCAAGTACCAGCATTAGCATAGAGTAGTGATGAACATGTCGGGTGTATTCAACAGGGTAAGCTTACTTTTTTCCATTAACCGGTGCACCTTTAGGCCAGACACACCCAAAGTTCTGTTTGCTTCCGGTATTGAACTTTCGCTTTATATCGCAGTTATCGGATGGGCAGGAACGACAATTGCCAGAGCCAGGACCGATGATGTTACAGGTCAAGGCAGCGGCTATGCCAGCATAGGTGAGAAAGCTAAAGAGCAACATCGTACTATTCACTAGAATCGTTTCGAGAGAAATGGTTGAAGTACAGTTGAGTACGGATTAGAAGGAAGGATCAAGGACTATCCCGGAGAGCAGGGGTGGTGATATTTATGCCTCAGGGATAGCTAGGAGAGGTATGGGAGTATGCTCCCAAATCTACGTCGTGAAGATGCCAAGACATAACCACCAGGTGACATATATTATGATCTTCGGTACACCTTGGGTACTCAAGGAGTGGCCCTGAATCAAGGCCAATAAAAAGGTATAGAAGGCTTTGTCACACCACTGCGTAGTTAATCTAGATTGACCTATATAATCTAGACCGCTCTTCGTACTAGGAGAGCTCCTTCCCTAAATAGGTACGGTACTACCCTGGACGCTTGTATTTTAGTTTATAATTGTGAAAATAGATGCGGTTGTCTATATCCGGACAGTGATGATGAGTTTCACTATTTGATGTTTTCCCACTCTGTAGCAAGCCGGAGATGCACCGTGGAATCGAAAATAAATGTTTGAAATGTCTTCTTATGATATATGGCTTATAAAGATTAGGTCTTCTAAAAATAAAAGTCCTCTGTCTGGATCTGTTAACATATGTTCATTCTTTTGCCGCCCTATTTTCTGCATACTGATCCTCTAAATTAGCTAATTGTATCCTTAAGTCCAATGACCATTTTATCCCTCATTACTTGGTATTCACACTTATATAAACGTCATAGATTGACCCTCCCAGGGAAATTCAGTTCATTGGGACAGAAGCCGTGGGAACAACTTCGTGTTAAAAAAATAGAATACGAAGCCAAGAACAGGACCCAAGTGAGCGAAAGTTAATTACAACCCGCCCAACTCATAACTTTGGTACAGGATCATGCGAACTATTAATACATACGTATATGGTTTGGATCAGGAATAATACTCACTGAAGTCTCTTTACGTTCCCTTGTGGTGCGTGAAAACCGCACCCACTCTCCGACTTCGACCAAACACTTGGGCATAACATCAGAGAAACGAATCCATTGCCGAAATGTGGAGATATACCTGTAGTCAAGCGTAATGATGCAGAAAAGACGAGATAGAGACTAATTTTTGTCAGCTTCGTAACGTCCTTGTATGGACTTTTTTTTTTTTTTTTTTTTTCCATGATGCCTTTATCATATTGGACTCTTAACGCTCAACATCAAGTCATCTGAGGGTACCGCGGAGACCAATATGATAGAAGCATTATACAATTGGTCCCTACCCTTCGGTTGAGTGCTATTCCACCAGCCTTCTGCGAAGGGGGAAATACCTAGTCAATGGAATCGGCTAGCTTGGTGAGCGTGCGTGCCCCATGGTCGGCAGTGGCCACCCAGATTATGGCCGAGTCTGACTTGGAGAGATTCGCACGCATCCTTGAGCAGGAAATGGTAGCTTTGTATGTCATCCTGGAAAACATGTCCCGGTGTGGTGACGAACGACACATTTTTAGAGGTACGGGTCTCTCGCGGTTACCTTGTTAACTGATGTAATTATGCAGGGGCCCATTGCAATCGGCGAGTGTCATGTTCCACCCGCCATCGCCGCAGCGGATAGCCAAGTCCGTGTATGGAACGCTTCTCCAGGATGTGCCGCACTAACCACAGGGAGATACCTTCTGCTTTTCGCTATTATCGGATCTAGAACAGGTGCTTCATCTAGATCTCCTTTAAGAGATGGAACATGGGCAGTTTCGGCGCATGACTTGCAAGACCATTGGGATACCCTGGATAGAAGGTACATTGCAAAGAATGAACTTGTAGTTTGAATTGACTTTATCTAACGAGACATTGTTAATGATTACCTTATAGTTCTTGAGTTTTTGATAGAGGGACACATTCCCAGGGTACTATCGGCCAGCGAGAACTTAGACAAGACCAATAGGGCGGAGATGCTGCGAACTTGCAGGACAGAGGGCAACCGAATCGGCTGGGTCTCTTTGTCTGACAAACGAGACGCGAGGATCCAGGTCAAGTCCATTCCAATAATTGAAGGGCTCGGACTTCGTCGCCCAAAACCGGAATATCCTCCTCCACGATTAGGTTTATAGTTTTGATCATCTTCGATTATGGTTAGTGAAACAGCCTCTCCATCTAAATGGCCATGAGCATAAGAACGTCAATCAAGCCATAGAATCACCGTTGTTAACTAAGAAGTCGGTTCCTGTATCATGGCTCTTTCAACTACGACTGTCGGCAGAAAACTTGGTTCTGATGGGGCGTTTCGTTGGTCAAAGTTATTTCTCCTTTCTGGAGCCAGGGCATGCCTTCAGACAAAAGGCCAGATGAAGTCATACCATGGGGAGGAAATCGTGCCATCTAATTATATGCACGAGGGCCAAACTTAATAATATGGCAGAAACAAAGACTCTGCGATATGCCGCATACATGCCCGCACCTAAACTATCACTCTCGATTTCCCTGCGAATTGGACCGTGGTGAACGAGACGGATAAGGCAATGGAAGCAACCTCCGCACTGACGGTTCTGACCAGACTGGCCCGGCTAGCCGTGACCTATTTCTATGTGACTTGCGTCGTTTCGACAAGCTGCACCCACCCATTTGAGCAATGACTCGGCAACGGGTGCAGGCATCGCCCGGGCGAGACACTTGCGCTGCGCCCTCCTTCGAGTAGACCCAACATTCTTGATTGTTAGTTTTGCAACGCGCACAGCGGGCGTCACCGAGTCGCTGCTCCCCAAGTTCTGTTTCCATGATACGAAAGATATGCCCAAAGTTATTACGCCTGTTTTCAGTAAGTTGGTCCAACTCAAAGGAGGTGCGATACCACCACTTCCCGACTACTGTGGGCGTATAAGCCTCTCTATTCTTGCCTAGGTTGTTCCAGTTCCAGGGCAGACGGGGCTGGTCGGCAATCTGTGACTTGTTGAACTCTTCACGGGACATGAATGGAGAGACGGGTGGTGAAGCTGCTGCCGGACTCACCGGCAGAGCGGGAGTCGAGGGAAACGCAACAGACGCGGAACTAGGACGTGCTCTAAGACATAGGTCAGATCTTGCCTCTCTTACTTGTTACCTGTTTACCCACCGCGGAGAAGGAGGGCGTGGGCCAGTGATTGAAGGAGTCTGCGCCAAAAGAAGATCATTATGAAGGATCCGCTCGTGGTCCTCAAGGTCATCCAAGTCGGGCTGGGAGGCTGGCACATTGTGAAGGTTCAGCTCGCCGTCCGGATCGGCTTTGACTGCTGGATCGTGCTTTAGGCTCACGTCACTGTCCTCGGGCTCACTGGAATCGCTCATCATGAATGGGGCCATCCTGAGGGTATACTTTCCCAGTCAGGAGAGTGCAGTGGGAGACTAGTGCAGCTGCTTCGATTTATATCCCTCGCCCAGGCAACTATAGGCGACAATCACAGATATCGGTTTAGCATATTGATGTACGGCCGCACATCTTCCCACAAGTTTCAGGGGTTTGAATTGGCATACCGCCTCCTACTTTTAGATAAAGAAACGACTCAGACAAAGAGACGCGAATCTCGAAGCTTTTCAAGTAAATCGCGTTGTTCTGCCAGACACACCAGCCCGTTAAGGAAAGGCTCGCTGTTCGGGTGTCTCCCATTTGCCCAGATAACCTACCGCCCTCGGCAAAAAAGTGCTCTAACCTGCTTGGTATCCTCTAACCTATATAGGTATAGTGGATAGATCACCTGCCTTGTTGAAAGAGAATCGGCTCAATGAAATATGATTCATCAAATATATAACGCTCTGCTGTTCAGGCCGAAGAGGACACTCAATCCATAATCAGCATCCTCCAAAGATCTTCACTGGCCTACCAGCCCTTGTATACCAAGAATGGGCCTCTTGTCGAACAGACCAACAAGAACCACGGTCATGGGCCGCGGCCTTATGATAATGGCCTCAGGCACAGGCAGTGATCGACATCTGCCTTGAGGGAAGACTTCGCTCATTGGATCATCATGTTGCACTATGGCGATAGTCCGCCAAGGGACTCCACTCCCACGGAGTCCGATGGGGAATTGATAACCCCAAGGGCTGATTGCATGTCGGCGAGAGGGGTAAACCATCGCATTGTCGGCAATCAGCGGCTAACCGGCAGCTTTATATGTAAGGCCAATTCCCCGGCGATCTTCATACACGAGTTGACAATTTTCCCACAAATTTCCGTCGGCATTGCACCGTGACGATGCATTCGTCGCTGAAATTGCTGTTGTCAGCAGCGTCTCTGCTCCCGTTGGCGCAGGCATTCCAGTACACGCCCTTGCAACTGGCGTATCCTGAGCTGCGCGCAAAGCAACAATTGACCCCGGAATCAGCGGTGAAACAGCAATCAACAACAGCTGAATACCCTGAGTACTATCTCTCGGTGCCTGTGGACCATTTCCACAATGACTCGCGCTATGCACCGCACAGCGACGACCATTTCGACCTGCGATACTGGTTCGACGCCCAATACTACAAGGAAGGGGGTCCGGTGTTTGTGATCGCCGCCGGAGAAACCGACGCGACCGACCGATTCCCTTTCTTATCGCAGGGCATTGTCACCGAACTGGCTTCTGCATATAACGGCATTGGAGTGATTCTGGAGCATCGTTATTACGGCAAAAGTTACCCGGTAGCCAACCTAACGACGGAGAATATTCGATTTCTATCAACGGACCAGGCATTGGCCGATTATGCCTACTTTGCTTCCAACGTCGTTTTTCCCGGGCTAGAGCATGTAAATCTCACATCTAAAACGACTCCCTGGATCGCCTATGGTGGATCGTATGCCGGCGCCTTTGTCGCCTTCCTGCGCAAGCTCTACCCCGACGTCTACTGGGGTGCTGTCTCTTCTTCGGGTGTCACCGAAGCGATCATAGATTTTTGGCAATACTACGAGCCGATTCGCAAATTCGGCCCGTCCGATTGCATCTGGTCGACCCAAACATTCATCGACGTCGTAGACCGCATCTTAATCGACCATGCCGACAACAAAACGCTAGGCCAGCAACTGAAAACTTCACTGGGGGTCAGTCCGGACAAGGATGACGTCTCGTTCGTTTCACTTCTTTCTTCCGGCCTTGATAGTTTCCAATCACGCAATTGGGATTCCAATATCGGTAGCTACTCCTTCCGAAGCTATTGCGACAACATCACCAGCTCAGACTTGTTGTATCCCGACACCGAGGCCGTAAAGCCCACCATCCAGGAACTTATCGAGGTGGCTGGATATGACGCATCTAACTCCAGCTTCGTGAACGGGTTCTTGAATCACATCGGCCTTTTCAAGAAATCCATCTCCAGTGATGAGGACTCGGCTGAGACCGAACAGTCCGATTCATCCGATCCCAAGTCGCTCCCCAAAGACGACGGTACCAGTTGGGAATACCAGGTTTGCACCGAATGGGGCTACTTCATGTCCGGTGCGTCCGTGCCGAAGGATATCATGCCTCTGATCTCGCGCGTTTTAGACGTTGCAAGCGTATCAACCTTCTGCGAGACGACATACGGAATTACCTCTCCACCCAACGTGACAAACATCAACAAACACGGCGGATTCAACTTCTCTTACCCGCGAGTAGCTATCATCGATGGTCTGGCGGACCCATGGCGTGATGCGACACCGCACGCTGATGGCACGAAGAAGAGGGAATCCACCGACGACGAGCCATTCATTCTGATCGATGTTCCGGCTGAGGATGTATGGGACGGTATCCGGGGTGCAGTACACCACTGGGATCAGAATGGTCTTTCCAAGACAGATGAAGGCAAGGGACAAGAGCCTCCGGCAGCGATTGTGGAAGTGCAGAAAGAGGTCCTGCGGTTCATCGGCGTGTGGCTCGACCAGTGGAAAAAGCGTTCTGGAGATTCCTCTCGGCCACTTGGGGGAATAAGGGGCCCTGGTCGTAGCCAGGTGCCACTCTAAGCTGTGGTATACAATGTCTCTAGTAAATACGGGCTAAGAGCATGTTCACGATATAATTATGCATTTTCCCGTTTCCATACATTTTCAGCTTTTGTATAAGACATATTATGCATTACGTCCAAAGCCTCGCACCACAGTCAACCTTGAATATGTCAAGTATCCCCGCGAAATTTCTAAATTTCTCCAAATAGCAAGCTACTGGTAACTAAACATTTCCTAAAATCACTTTCAGATATGGCTTTGTCATGACCACCAGAAATCATCGAAACCCCACCCGGTCACAAAGTATTCCCCTTCGAGGATATCAAAACGGAAGTTTCATTCTCAAATTTGGGCTCTGGCTGAATCATCAGAAGTGTGGATTCCAGCTCACATACGAATCGAGGTTTCCGGGTGTAAGGCTCACCACGTTCTTAACGATTTGAGTCCGGACGACAGAGTATTGGCTAGAACTGAATGGGATAGATTTTGAAGCTACCTAGGTTGGATATGCCCTGACTCTATACAGTATTATATACTGGATTCAATACACTATGTCAAACTTACAGAGAATTTTGTTGTGCAAGCTCATAAGATTTAAGCGAGGATACATATATAGATCATTGCTCTAGTAGTTCAAACGGGGAGCAGAGCTAACACTATATTTATTATGATAATAGCAAGAAAGCGAGCATTGATACGAAATGAAACCAAGACTTGATGCTGAAGTTAAATATAAAATCAGCATACAAAATACTTGCAACCCAGAATGTACAATATAATTCAGCTCTAGCACGCTTTGCCCATATTACTAGCGGCTCCAAGAGCCACTTTAAGAGAAACCGGACAGTTTAACGGGTAAAGATACACTGATGGCCGGGTGTTGTATATTGTTCAATGTGGGAAGCCCAAGTGCCCAACCACATTAGCAATATAACCCCATTCCCTTCTACAACTTCGACCTTAAACCTTCAACCTCGCACAGATCCCTCAGCACCCGCCTCAGGATCTTCCCACTCGCATTCCTCGGTATCGCATCCACAAACCTGACCCCGCCAGATAACTCCTTATACTTCGCCAACCGCCGAGCGGCATACAGCTTCAACTCAGCACTGGTAACCTTCATTCCCGACTTGGGCACAACAAACGCACAAGGCCTCTCAGTCCCATCACCTGGATTACGAGCTCCAACCACGGCCGCGTCCGCTACCCCTGGATGAGACAGCAGAACGGCCTCCACCTCCGACGGCGCAACCTGAAACCCGCTCACTTTGATCAGCTCCTTCTTCCGGTCCACAATGTACCATTTTCGGGAGGCTTCGTCGCAGCTTGCAATGTCCCCTGTCTTCAGCCAGCCGTCGTCATCAAAGGCGGAGCTGTTCGCAGAGGCATTTTCAAAGTAGCCGGGTGTAACGGTTGGTCCACGAATGCAGAGCTCACCGGGGACATTATACGCGGTGATATTTCTACCTTGATCATCGATTAACCTAGATGTGGGTCGCAGTCAGCAGACTGGCGCTGTAAACTGAAAGGAAAGAATATAAGGATAGGGAAAGGAGATATACTTGGCCTCAACATTCGGGACTAGCCGTCCCACCGAACCGGTCTCATCTTTCTCGGGATACGGAAATATCATCGACGCGCAACACGTCTCGGTCATACCCCATGCTTGGTTTAGTGGTGTGTCCTTGGGTAATAGGTCGCGGGCCTGACTCTGTATAACTTTGTCCAGAGGCGCAGCACCGCAGACGATGTTCTTGAGCTTCTTCAGACGCCTCTCTTTCCCCGGGTGTTCGGACTTCAAAATGGCTGTCAGGATAGGCGGCACGATAATCAGATCCGTTATGTTGTACCTGTCCACGAATTCAAGATATGAGTTGAGCTCAAACCGGCGCATGATGTACATCACATATCCCGATCGCAGAGCTCCGATATGCACGAGGGGAGCAATGGCCGCGTGGAAGGCAGGAAGGACGATTAGGTGGGACATCTGATCCATACGGTGAGTATGGAGATAACGGGGAAAGGGGAGAGCAGGAAAAACTAACGGAATATGGCCTCGGATGAGCTTCGAAAACCAGGGAATGCTGGGCGAGTAGGTTGTGATGCGTTATTTCCACTGCTTTCGGGAGACCTGTGGTTCCGCTGCTGAAGAATCGGGCTGCGGTTGTTTTCTTCGCGATGGCTAGGTCGTCGAAGCGGACCCAATCACATTCACCTTGTTTTAGGAGATGTGTCCAGGATTGGAGACCAGGTGGAAGGATGCTATGTCCAGTGGTATCGAAGACCCAGATGTTTTCATTGGGGATACTGGCTTGCTTTGTTGATTCCAACAATGGGGACACGAACTCAGGCTCACAGATTACGAACTTGGATCGAGAGGTCTTAAGATGATGTTCTAGCTCTCCTGCTGTATAGGAGGGGTTGGTGCCGGTGAAGATGCCTCCGGCTCCCACGATAGCTAAGACAACGACACTATAATAAATCTGGGAGAGGTGGTCAGCTTAGAGCGTTCCTGGGATGGTTTCAGTCCTGACATTATTGAGTGAGTGAACCGCCACACAATCCCCATTCTGAAGCCCTGCGTTCCGCAGTCCCTTGATCAGCTGGCGGATGGTGGTTTGAGCCTGGTTCCATGATATGGAGCGAGATGGGTTGTGGGCGTCGATGTAGATCTGGCAGGCCACAGTTAGTACCAGAACGAATATATCCGAAGATCTGCCGTACTGATTTCGTCCGATCATATGCAGGCCCGTCAAAGACATAGGAAAGGAGATCTTGGTTCGACATTGGGAGTCGTTTCTCCGGTTCCAGGATCCTGGCCATAGCGGGACGAGCGTGAAGAAGAAAAGAAGCCGATAGTCGGGTTTGTGTTCAGTAGGATGGGGAATGTAATAGATGTATTGTATTACAGCTTTTCATGTCCAGATATGTATATATATATGGCGACTCAATGCCGATCCTATGGAACAAACAAGTAGAGTATTTCGTGTTTCGCAAATACGTCCAAGGATTCTTACTCCATGTTATTTTGCTTTCAATGAACTCTTCTTGCATTCGCATGTGGTTACGTTTACGCTTTTCTTGCATTAGCCTGGGGGTTTAAACTCTTTTGCGTATTTCATGCTGAGCTGAAGATCTTCAAAGTGCATTGAATACGTACACCGCCACCCTCCAACAAATAGCCGACCTCGAGATAAATCCTCTGCATGACGATCAATTGGACATGTCATTTGGCAGGAACCACGTAGTAAATTGACAATTAACGTTCACAGACTACTAGCCTGACTATGCCCCACCGTGCATTTCGTATTCTCCAATACAAATACGCGACTGAAGGTAAATACAGGGTTGATACTACTTCGCTAAGCTTAAATGATCATGGACTACTCATTTTGGTCTCATACTGGGCATCTTTCCCTTATTTCTCATTTTGCATTAACGCCTCCCCAATATCCTAGAATGACAGAAGCGTCTTACATCATCGTCGGGGTCACGGCAGTGATTTCCTGCTTGGCAATCTTTTGGGCCAAGTTCCGGAATCAGGGCTCCGGTACTCGTTCATCCCTTGCAGAGGATAAAGTAGTCCTGGTGACCGGAGGATTGAGTGGACTCGGACGCGAGATCGCAGAGTTGTACCGGGTCCAAGGTGCCAAGATAGCTATCCTAGATATCAAAGATGAGGCCAGCTTGCCATGGGTACCCAATACCATGGCTAGCAAGTATTACAAATGCGACGTGTCGGACGGCAGCGAGGTTGAGGCGACCTTGAATAAGATCGGAGTTGAAGTAAGCTCAGAGTATTCCCCGGAATCTATTATCGGACCTGTCCGACTGAACAACTTGAAAGCTAGGAAACCCCGACATCCTCATCAACTGTGCAGCGATGCCAATAAACAGACTTCCCTTCTATGAGCTCCAAAGCGAGTCTTTCGCCAGAACGATCCGCACGAATTTGCTCGGGCCGGTAAACCTAACCCGTGCTGTTCTCCCACTGTTGATGCAAAGTACAAAGCGCGGCAGTATCGTCAATATCAGCTCGGTTGTGGCACACCTGTACCCAGCGGGTCTGTCTGATTACGTCTCTAGCAAAGCGGCGCTCAGTGCCCTGCATCACTGTCTCGAAGCAGAGGCTCGCTGGTTCGGGTACGATAAAAAGGTTGACTTCTTCCTTGTGGAGGTTGGACAAATGGATACCCCGTTATTTAGCTGGATAAAGCCTCCGAACTCTTTGCTGGCGCCTGTACTTGAACCTAGATATGTTGCTGAGAAGGTTTTCGCGGCTGTGAGCTCTGGAGGTGGAAGGATCATCCGGCTGCCGAAGTACGCAGCCTGGGTGTGCGGGTACGACATGCTTCCTGTCCCTGTGCAGCGCTTCGCTAGGTACGTTATGGGGGTTGATGAGGCTTTGGAGAATTATAAATAGATTGAGCGAAGAGAACCGGGCTGGACTACACTTGAGATCAATGAGAGAAGAGAACTTGTTTGATTACCAAATATAGGCTGCATTAGATATGCGGTAGACTCCCTAATGTAGAGGGCAGCATGTTCGAGAGTACGATAGGATCCAATATCCTTCAAGGGTATTTGTGAATTACAGTACGAGACTACCCTGAGTATGGTAAGACTAGAGAAAGTACACGAATAACCCCATATATAATGGCGGGTGAAAAGCGAGGGAAAGGAACAAAGCACGACAAGCAGAGACACATCTGGTTGAACGATGAGTTACCAAAGCTCGGTTGTATTTCCACCAAACGAGCCTAGCCTTCCAATATGTTGACGAAAGAGCAGCAGACTGTATGTTGCCAGCGTATAGTAATACTTATACGTGATCTTGTCAGCCGCCTTGAACGGCAGCACCACCAGCCGAACCGCGACGGTTAACATGAAGAGTAGGTGGCCTAATCCCAGACACAACAGAACAGGATTTGATGTGTGCCAAAGTTGAACCAGGAGAATACTGGAGATGCCAGTGCCACCAATAATCATGGCAGTCACGACACGCAGCGGGAACTGCCCTTGACGGCCCACAATCAGCGGCAGCGTTTGGCGACCAACTCTCTCGTCACCCTCCATATCGTGAAACTCCTGCACATGGATGGTCCACACCAACCAGGTGAATAATAGCCACGTAAGAGAGCTATCTGCTCGAAAAGAGGGAAGGGTCTTTACAAGCACGGCATCCAGCAGCCTCAGCTGAATTGTGGCCCCAACCGCTGTGAAGAGGTTCCGCGCGACCCAATTCTGGAATTTGGGCCACACGTAGAAGAGTGCAACCCACACTTCCCATTCAAGAAGCACTAAAGCAGCTTGAAAACCGACTTCTAATCCTACAAGGGCCAAAGAAATGATCCAGCTGAGCAGCCAGCGCCTGTATGCGCCATCTCTTGTGAGTCTGCCTGATGGAATGGGTCGGTTAGGTTTGTTTGTTGAGTCCTCTTCCACCGAGAACGCCTGGTTCGCAATATCAAAGGAGTATGAAAATGCGAAGACAGTGAAGAGCATCCCCGGGAACATGTTTTTGAGCTGTTCGAACGTCAAATCTGAGCCGATCAATCGGGTAGAGAAGCACACGATTGCATTTCCAATGTGTGCAGTGAAGTTGTCGTCGAGGAGTGCTCGTGTCAGCGCGACCTCTTCAAGGAGAGCGGAAATGGCAATTTTACTATATGAGTCAGCAAGGGATAGCTATATAATGTTTTGATATTTGACACAAGGCCGTACACAGCATAGGTTGGGATGCCCGAGCGCATCTCCAAGTGCTTCTCCATTGTCTTGACTCTTATATCTCCAAATATGGAAGGGATATGGCTGTGAGCAAATCTGGGAAATATGTTATGAAGGTCAAGGAGTAATTTTGCGTCCCTCCATAGAATTTGAGTCTTGAGAGATGCCCTTCCCTAAGAGTCGGTTCGACTACTACCGGCTTAGGCCATAGTTAGAATTTTTTAGACGGAAAGCAAATCAAGTTTTTGTTGTAGAGAGACGCCCCCACCATCCTACCACGCACTCAACTTGTTGAAATCAAGAACTTCAGGCAACCTTGCATGGTGAAAAAAGTTATCAAGCCCTGCCCTTCTTTTCCTGGAAAATGATACATATCTCCACCCCTACTCCCCCACACCCCCTTCGCTTCCCTGGGACTCCTTGTGACCAAAGGACACACTGCAGTTAAAGCTACGGGTTTCTAGAAGTATGTCAGTTGAAACAATGCCGATGCCAATGCCGACATCAATGTACAGCATGCTTGTGTAGTGAGTGTATGCTTTTTCCATTTCTGCAAGGGCGTTAATTCCTTTACCCGGATTTGCCTCCCTCCAAGGGAAAATAGGCAAAAATAACAAATACTGAAAATCTAAATTTGAAAACAAATAAAACGCCGCATGATTTTCCTCGCTGTGGACCATTTCGTATTGATCGACGCGGAGTGAAAGCCTACTATGCACCTAGAGAGAGTGGAGTAAGGACACATTCTCTAGACCTGCGGCCGGAGGAAGGAGAGAAGAGAAGGGAAAAAGAAAAAGAAAAAAGAAAAAAAGGAAAAAGAAAAAGAAAAGCGAGAAAGAAAAAAAGAAAAGGAAGACAGCAGATTGAGGGCTGAGGTCTTCTACATATCGTAAATAAGGATTATGTTCTAATATCCATGCCCCAATCCTAGTTTTCATCAATTCTTTAGATACCCAACTAGCCGGATCTTCCTTCAGACCAAACACCCCAAAAAGATACAATGGCACCCTACTATGATGGCCTTCTGGCCTTCCTCTTCAGACAGCTTTTCTATACCATCCCGGAAGTCCCCCCAGTTGAGCTCCACGGAAAATCAGTCCTCGTAACTGGAGCAAATTCTGGAGTTGGGTTTTGCTTAGCATTAGAACTGGCATCTCATGGAGCTAAAGTGCTGGCTGCGGTCAGGTCAGTGCCAAAGGGTGAGGCGGCAAAGCAGAGGATTCTCGAACAAGTCCCAACGGCCCAAGTTGAGGTGCAAGAGTGCGATCTCGCTTCATTCGATTCGGTCAAAGCCTTTGCGAACCAGATGAAGCAGCAGTCCAAAACGTTTGATCTGGTCATTCTGAATGCTGGTGTATGGTGTTCTCAGTGGATGGCCTCTACAGATGGGTTCGATATTTCACTGCAGGTCAGTGTGGCTACGTATATTGACTCTGGTTTGATGTACTAATATGGTCTAGGTGAATGTGTTATCAAACGCTCTACTTGCCATGCTCATTCTTCCACATCTTCGTTATAAAAGTGGCAAACCTCGAATTGTGTTCGTAACCTCCGAGGGACACGCAATGGTTCCGACCCATTTTATGCAACATAACAGCATCCTCGACACATTCAAGCAGAGCCCCGGATCTTTTGACCACTACACCCACTACTATACCTCCAAATTGTTTGGGCTTCTCTGGGCACTTGCTCTCTCTCGACGCATTGACCCTGAAAAGCTTTCGGTCGTTCTGGCGTCTCCTGGTCTATGCAAGAGCGAGCTATTCCGGCATGTGAGGTCTGCACCCACAGATATTTTGGCCAATTGCTTCGCTCGGTCATGCGACGAGGGAGCAAGAATGATCATGATAGCCTCCGTACAAGAGCTGGCAGAGAACAGTGAGCCCAGCTACTATAGCCAAGGAAGTCTAGTACCGTAAGTACAGAAGATCTACATTTCCGCATGTGGCTAACCATTCTAGCGTTTCTCGCTTTTCGTCAAGCGCCGAAGGACTCCTCTGTCAGGACCGACTGTGGCAGGAAGTGGCGAGCACGCTAGAGCAGGTGGATCCTGACTTTGAAGCTTATTTGCAACTAGCCTGCTAATCTGACTGGGTTGCCTTCAAGAGGAAATGCTCGGGCCTCATCCGAAGGAATTCCCAAGGCATGCGGAGAAGGATTCTTCACAGGTCACTTTACCTTCCTGTCTTATAGTCTAGTAAGAGGGTCTCGGAAGCCATTCCTGCATGTTTTTCGCCTCCACACAACAAGATTTTCAGACACATCACATTTGATTGCTTCATTTGGATAGCGTATTACACGGCTGATATATGTGCCATCGTGCAACAGTGGTTAACACTGAAGTTTATTTTCCTCTTGAGACTCCATTACACGGGGCCTTGGTGGTTGTAATTGTACTAAAGTAAAAGACACTGGGACACTTCTAGTCTCGTCGTATATTTTGGTTAACATCTTTGGATCAAACCCTCGACTCACTTCCCACCAACTGTAACCGAACGAACTTTACCATGGCGTTCCAATTTACCCCAATGGAGCTGACACCGCTTGATCATACGATGCCGATATGCTACATAGCATTTTTCTACGCCTTGGTGTTGGATGACCCACAACGGGGCGTGCCCGTCCTTGAGGAAGGTCTTCGCCGCTTACTCGAAGAATGCCCCTTGCTAGCAGGAGATATGATGAGATCAAGTTTCAAAGGGTCAAAAGCCAACGTACGTGAGGTGCGACCTCCCACCGTGGATTCGTTGCGCGAGTTCCCCATCCTTCGGGTAGTACATCACGCGAATCAATACATCATCAAGAAAGTTCTCGATTTTGGCGAACGGGTCTCGAACGATTCTTTATTCGATGAGCGATATCTTCCATTGCCACTGTCGGTGGCGACAAGAGAACCATGTCCTATTATTCGCTGGCAAGCCAACATTTTGCAAGATGGCATATATGTGGCGGTCTGCTTTCATCATTCCATGTTTGACGCGGCCGGCTTCTACTTCATCCAGGATGCACTGGCACGATGCTGTCGTGAGCCTAACAGCCCCACTCTAACCATATCACTGGGATCGGACCTCCTCGAAGGTAGACGGCGCATGGTACTCAACCACGTGGTCAGCAGCGACGCAATGGGCGACGCACCGACTGAAGACCCATACACTATCAGAGTTGCCGACTTTAACGCGGTTGAAGGACTGGTCAGTCGCCGACTAGTTCTGCAGCCCGCGCATATGGAGTGTCTAAAAGCCGTTTGTAACTCAATCCTGCGTGACCGGTCACAGGAAGAGTACCTGACGTCCAATGACATGATCTCCGCTCTGCTATGGCTCGCTATTATCAGAGCGCGGTATGGCCCATCTCCCGATGGCGGTGGTGGTCAGGAAACCCGGCCTGTTCAGAGTTCCTTGATACTCATCACTGAGGTCCGCCGAACTTTAACACCGCCTCTTCCCATTTCTTACGTTGGAAATGGCATCGTCCAATCTGTGACAACGTCACCCCTACAGTGTGCTCTGATTTCCGATGCGTCAAACGCGGTTCATCCCCGCTTGCCATCATTGACCAAGGGCGATCTCCAGCTTCTTACTGATCTCGCACTGAAAGTTCATTCTACGCAGTCCAGTGCAGATAATACCTACGTAAAGGGAGTCATTCAAGAAAAACAGAGAAGTCCGGACTGGAGTCCCACCTTCAAGCAGGGTGATGTCACATCTACCAGTATTCGTCGGATGGGAATATACGGACTTGACTTTGGCGAGACCCTAGGAAGGGTGGTGGAGTTTGAGAGCCCCGATAACCGGATTGACGGGACAGTTTGCATACTGCCTGCCCGGTCCACTTCCATATTGGAGCTGCGAGTCACACTCCAGGCAGACACCATGCACCGGCTGCTGCAAGGCCCTCTTCTACAGTGGGCGATGCGAAGGACACTCGGCAAGTTGTGAGGGGTCCACTGGAAGTAGTCTAGTCATGTATCTAGCCTTCTAGTACATTCGACATATCAAAGGGCTAGGGTTACGGAACAGGATCCAGTCGCGTTGATGTTGATCACGCGGGTCTATAAAGTAATACTTCATCTTTCAATACACGTCTCCGACTTCCTCTTTGCATACCTGGTAGCGTAATTTTCAAGATGAAGTGAACGGAGATCACGATGTACATTGTGACTCTATACAGTGCAGAATCTTCACACTCCTTAGATTGAAGAACTCTCCCCACCCCTACCCACACTACTATATAGTATCCTATGAAGTTGCGATAGACCTGCCTGCGGGGTCATCAGTCAATATCTCGCAACTACTCTTCAATTTATTTTTCCTCACCGTCCACGCTTTACCCAATATGTCAACCAAAGAATATGATATTGTTATCATTGGGGCAGGCATCGCCGGAATCAACGCCGCATACCGTATCCAAACACTGCTTCCCCAACATAGATATGTCATCCTCGAAGCCCGCGAGACAGCTGGCGGCACATGGGATCTGTTCCGGTACCCTGGCGTCCGGCTTGACTCCGATATCCACACCTTTGGGTTTTCTTGGCACCCATATCACGACGATACAAACATGACGGATGGAGACTCTGTGTTCAATTACTTGAACGAAACGGCAAAGCAATACGGATTCGACAACCATATCCTATTCAACCACCAAGTTAGGCATGCCGCATGGTCTTCAAAAGACAATCTGTGGACTGTAACATCCACGCATCTGGATAAAGAGATTTGTATCCGCGCAACGTACGTGTTTTTCGCCACAGGATACTTTGACCACAAAGAGCCATTGCGCGCTCAGATACCTGGCCTAGACGACTTTGGCGGGGTGATCGTCCACCCACAGTTCTGGCCAGCGAATCTCGATTACTTGGGTAAAAGAATCGCCGTTATCGGCAGTGGGGCGACGGCGATCTCACTTGTTCCCAGACTAGCCGAGACAGCGTCTACTGTAACAATGGTTCAGCGCAGCGCGAATTACATCCTACCAATTTCTTCACCTGGAGGCAACCGATGGGCACGGTTTTTATCTACAACGATACCCCATAAGGTCAAGCGCTTCGCTTGGTTGGCGGTTACATTAGTCGGCTATTATGCTTGCCGGAAGTTCCCCGGAGCCGCTAAAGACTATCTCCTCGGCCTGGTTAAGAAACAACTCCCAAAACACATCCAAGCAGATCCACATTTCACACCCAGGTATAATGTCTGGGATCAACGGCTCTTGGCCTGTCCCGATGGTGACTTTTTCGAGAGCCTACATCGCGGTAACGTCCGCATCGAGACGGCGAATATCCAAACATGTACTCCCAACGGCATTGTTCTCGATAACGGGAAATCCATTGAGGTGGATCTTGTCATAACAGCCACGGGCCACAAGCTTCAATTTGGCGGTGGGTCCACTCTTCAAATTGACGGGAAGGTTTGTGATATCTCCAAAGGATTCCTGTGGAACGGTATGATGCTCCAGGGCGTTCCCAATGCGTTCTTTGCTCTCGGATACCTCACCAATGCCTCGTGGACGATGGGGGTAGATGTCACGGCCTTGTCTGCCTGTCGACTGATCAACTACATGGCGAAGAGGGACATCCTCGCGGCTATGCCTCATGCCAAGGGTCCGTTGGATCCGACTGTCCGGCCCATCTGGAATTTGAATTCAACGTACATGGCGGTGGGTGGAGACAGTCTGCCGAAAGCGGGGATCGTCGGTCCATGGCAGCCGCGGACAAACTATATTCTTGATTATCTTCAGGCGAACTATATGTCTTTTAGCGATGGTTTAGAGTTCACTAGAGCCGCTTAAATGGGATAGTTGCGCCTTTGTAATCCGCTCAGGCTTGATAATACAAGTTAATGATAGTGCAATTTGGTTTAGCTGGATTATGCTTTACGGAAGGGTACTACTAACGTAATCGTTAAGCGAGCTGTGCATTGTTAGATTCCATACAAATTGACACGTTTTATACGCAAACCTCTCGGCAATCAGAGCATGGACGAATATAAAGTCTATGTAGGGTACAGAGTTATACAAGGTATATATACAAAGCAGAAAACTTTAAATAATTGATAGTTTACTCATTATCGGTATTACAGTTATATTTTTGATATTCTTAGTTTGTAGGCCAAGGATATGAGAAAGAAATCATTAACAATCAGTTATAGACTTATATACAATCTAAGAATACGGAGCTGTGCAGCTCTCTTACCAAATTACGTTATTCTATGATATACTAGGTTTATTAATTCAATATAAGGTTTATAGCACCAGCTCTAATAAAAATATCTAGAGAAGATCACGTTATCTTAAGTTAGGAGTGGCGGGGGGATATCTCAGCTAAGGGATCCAGGTGCCGAATGTTAGCGGCAGTGATGCCTAACTCTAGGTACCGAAAGACAAAAGTTTCCAAAGTGGTGAAATCCTGCAGGATTATAAGCGAGCCGCTACTTTAAGCAAGGTTAAATGAGTCATGCGGAAGTCTTTCGACATTAGAGTTTAGCTCACATCCTGCCAACTTCAACCTCATGACCTGATAACTTGTTACGACGCACCCCCACCATCCCTTGCTCTGTCAGTACAGTTGTTATCTTCAACTTCCATTCGCCTCTACCGAGTACACCGCTCTTTCTCCACGCACCCACTCCTATCTCAATCAGCAGTTCTCAGATAACTTCTCGTCGATCTATTCGTCTAGACGTTGACACGGTAGCATGACTCATGAGTATAAGCAGTGAACGCAGGGGAGTTCAGACCTTGCTCGCCTTGGCAGTGTGATATTTGTCACTCAAACCTAGAAACATTACCGTTTTATGTCATATTGAATCATAAGGTGTAGTTTACAACCCAATATGTAAAGCTGAATATCAAGTCGAGTAACAAGTCGAGAAGCAAAGGTATTATCCTCCTTCAGAGACACCACGGTTGTATGTTATTACCGTACATAGGAAGGAAGCCATGCATGATTCGACCTACACTACTAGGTAAATTAAGAAGTAGCATCACTCGAGGTAAAATACGATTTGAGGTATAAGCGTCATATGCATGAATCATGATCAGGGTATTCAATCAGGAGCTAGTAAAGTACCTAACACAAGTTACCTCCGCAGATTCCATATACCACTCTACCATGTCGACCTCCTGTATAGATATGGTCCCTTGCGAAATATTAACGTCAATTATCCAACAACGAATCTTGAATCATCCATGTTAAAGTAATAGGTTGGTCTCTTGTTCTACACTGAGGTTAAGACAATATTACAGATAGTACGGCGTGTGAAACAGGTTACATGATACCAACAGTCTCGACGTGCATAACGTTTACAAATTCTCTTGACGTTTCTTCAGCGGTTTTTTCTTTTATTGTTTTTTATTTTTATTTTTTTATTCCTAGTAGGGTTACCCGGTGGAAACTGTATCCCATAAGTAGATGTTTCAGGTAACCATCGCGTATAAGAGTATATATATAAACTTGAGAAGGGAGTAATATACCTTGTCGTGGGCGAACATCGAATCTGTTATTCATAAAGAGATTTTCAGTGCCTTCCCAGTCGCAGTCAAATTAGAATAACGAAAGGTCTGTTCAGCGTATTCCAGTATCCATGGCTGCATCTTAATCTTTTTGTAACACGTATCTAGATTGAAGATCTTACAATATCCAATAAGTTCTATACCATCACCGTAAGCCTCCCATAGAAAGTAACTAGGCAATGTAGCAACGTCAACAACTGTTCCAATTAAATAAAGTAACAGGTTCTCCTCCATTGCTATAGACAGCCATGGAGACATTCGATGTTAAGTCATATACCAAAAGACCAGCATCGGGCTCTCCCGGGGTTGAGTACTTTCACGAAATATCACTTTCATTTCATCTGAACGCCATGCGACTCGTATCATCTCGCCAAGATTCACATCCCTTTCCATGATATACTCTTCCTTAATCAAGTCCCAGATTCCAAGTCTCGCGCTGTGTGACAGATACAACCATAAACACCTAGTCCAAACACTGGAAACCTACCATCCGGATGAAAAGAATACATGGTAGACGTCCTGGAGGTCACAGGCCAAATTCTGAATCGCTTCGCCAGAGGGTACGTCACGTTCTGGACTACAGAGGCTTGTATGTTCGGTAGTTAGGGTTGGAGCTGTTCGAGTCTCTGCTGGGGAGACATGTTGTCGCAGAGCCTATACATATACTGTAGGCTTTTCCTCATTACCGTAGGTGATAATCCTCAGTGTCTGGATGCCTCTGAGATTATGTTGCTCTCTTCCGCGGTATCCCGAGAGTTTTGGCACTCTGTGCTTTATATCCATGTATCTTTTTTCTTTTGACTTATTTTTTGACATTACAACAATAATTCTAGAAGATAGTGTCCATTTACCTTTGCCTCAAAATACGGGACGGTTCTAAATTACTTGCTGACTATAAATCAACCTCTCGATCCATGGAAACCTTACCATGTGACCAAGATCTTTATCCCGACGCCACTCCAGGCAACAACTATCCAAGCCTCTCTTAATACAACGAAACTTGCTCCAACTATCATGTTGCACCGTTCCCAGTATCCCTTCCCCTAATAATCATGAAAATAGTTATAATCGGTGGAGGTATCTCCGGATGCACCGCCTACCTCCAACTCAAAAAACATCTCCCCAAACCACCCTCCCCAGACGAGGACCACGAAATCACCATTTACGAAGCCTACGACACAAACAAAGACACCACCTGTGATGAGCGTGATGGCCCAACCCACTCCTCGACACTTATCGTTGGCGGCGGGCTAGGTATCGGGCCGAACGGCCTCAACGTCCTAAAGCGTCTGGATGAGGATCTTCTTCGTGAGATCGTCCGCGGCGGATATGTAGTTCCGACGTCCAACATGAAGAACAAAAACGGACGTCTGCTCATACGCATGGACGCATCGGATGAGCCAACCTCGTCGAATGAATTACCAATGCATATGCTCGGGTGCAGCCGACATTGGTTCTGGCGGTGTCTTCGCGTGCGCATTCCGGATCGCGATATTGTGACGAAACGGGTCGCGGAGGTTGTTGCGAACCCGGACGGGCGGAATGTAGTCCACTTTGCTGATGATAGTCCGCCAGTAGAGGCCGATTTGGTTATCGGTGCGGATGGGTTGAAGGGGATCGTTAAACGGGCGTTGTTCCCTGAGGCAGAGGGGGATCCGTTTCCGCCTCATTATGAGTATGTGTCGCCCTAATGAATGCACGAGGTAGTAAAAGCAGCTGACTCAATATAACAGAGGCCTGTCAGGAGTCGGGGGGTTCATCTCGGCAGACAAAGTCAAAGACGACGTTGAGAAAGGCTCAATGAACTTCATCATCGGGGGTAATGGTTTCTTCGGCTACTTCTACTCCAACAGTGCCCGATCGGCACCGCACAGGGACTCACCATATCACGTCTCCGAACCAGGCGAGAGTCTGGGTTGGTGGTCAACTTACCAAGTCGACGAGTGTCCGAACCCGAAAACGATTGACAAGGAGGATGTCGCGCGTCAACTACGAGAACGGTACTCCAGTTGGAAAGATCCGGTCATTCAGAAGGTCCTCCACTCACTCGAGGTCAGCAATATGTATCCTACGTGGACGATGCCACCTCTGCCGACCTGGGAGCGAAATAGTGTCGTTCTCGTCGGTGATGCAGCTCACGCATTGCCGCCTACTTCAGGACAGGGCTCGTCGCAGGCGCTTGAGGATGTCGAGTCGTTTGTTCTATTTTTGAGTCACTATTTACGTAAGGAATATGAGACTCGGGGGCCTGATATTGACGTAAAAGCCGTGATCTCGACCGCAGCTAAGCCTTATATGGAGCTGCGCATCCCTCGTGTCCGGGCTATTCTCGAAGATGCAAAGCATAGACAGAACGTCAAGCGAGATATGAGCGTCGTCGAGGAATATCTAATGTATAGTTTTCTATGGATCCTTGGTGAGTATTGCGTTTTACACTCCAGCCCTGACTTCCATAGCCTTTGTTGGAACTATTACTGACAGAGTTAGGGTGGTTCCCGAGCTTCTTTGCGAAGGAGATGAAGGCTGTCTTCGATTATAACACAGCTCATGAGGTGAAGAAAATTCTGGCACGTGAAAGCTAATCTCTATAGCACGCATATGCATCTCTCCGCTCTAAACTCCAGTAACATAGCATCATAACATGTATATTAATTTAAAGGTTGACCATTCCAAAACCCAAACTTATTCGTAGTGATCCTCATCAAGTAATCCAAACACTCAATAACATCCTTCGCCCTCCTCCCATTCATCTTCCTCTGTCGATTCTCACAAAGCGAACACACCTTCTCGCGACTAGGTGCCAAATACTCCTCACAAGAGTTACATTTCTCATAATGACCATTCCTGATACAGGCTTTGCCCATCACCTTTCTACATATCGTGCTGGTGTCTGTGTTAGCTTAAGTCTTTGTCCGAGATAAAGTGATAGGTAATCGACCGACCAGTGGTGTCCCTTTTTGGATATGGCTTTCTTTATGATGGCTATTTCTCCAGTATGATTTCCTTTGGGTCTTGGTTCTGGATGGGAGGGTATGGGCATGTATTTCTTTTGACTTCGTGGCATGGATAAGCTTGGTTGGTGGTTTATTGGTGTTTTTATTGGGTTCGTATAGTACTTAGTGGGGGACAATGCAGTTGGGTATGAAGTTCAACATGTGTTTTCGATCCATATCTAGGTGTTATTGCGGAGGTGTAGATAGATATAGGGATCTAGTAGCATCCTAGGGTGGAGCTTATGTGTGGGATTGGCTTATAGCTCCCTTTGCGTTCCTCAATGATATGTTCAAAGAGCGTATGTTTATGGGTCACGTCCATAGACAAGGAACGCAGTACTGCTTTTATTGTGGAACACAATGAAGGCTTTGTTCGTGTGGTTCTTGGGTTCTGTGCAATCATTCTTTATGGAATTACCTTTGTTGCTAGAGCTTTCTTTGTGGTTCGTCCTAGAAGGATGTTGAAAGGAGTTACCCTTTGCGTTGCCGCATACATCTTTAAGCTTGTCCCCTTTGTTCCGGCATTATGATTCAGTGAGCTTTACTGTATTAGAAACAGGAAAGATATTGTAATTCAGAAGGGAATGGTAAGGGTGAAGATGACTGGCGCAGAATATTGTAATGTGCACAACATTACCAGCGGTATCACCGCAGTGAGAGCTACCACTACATAAATCACATAAAGCACGGTACATCTGGATGAGTATGCCAAATTCACCTCCTATACTACTCTTCCGACCATATCCGGCTCGAAGGCTCAGTAATCCCAAGTCTCGTGATATACCACGGAGTATGCCAGATCTATACCAGAGTCACTTCCCACCCGGACGCCTGAAGTCGTACTCTGCAGCTCGTCATGAGACATGTTACCTCTGATTCCTGCCACGAAAGGAGTCACACTCTGATCTGCCTACTTCAGTCACCTGCAGCCCAAAATGACCTATCCAAGCCAAGACCACATCCCCGGGATACTACATCACGACATGCAACAGGATTCCACCATCACATCCAACAACTAAGACACATACGAAAAAGGCACACATACGAAAAAGGCACACATGGTGACCAAGAACACACATAGGTAATAGGAATAGAAATAGTAAACACCCCAGATACGCCACACCGGCCGACCCGAAACACATCCAATACCCGACTCCATCAAACCAACAAGGACGCCGCCCATTCAGCCACCGGTCGGCCTTATTCCAACTTCATAAACGATCTATATATATCCCCGGATCTTATTCGCCAGGATCACGGATCTGAGATGTCATGGACCAGACCCCTAGAACCGGAAAATATCCAATTGGACAACACATGAGTTCCCCTACCTCAGTGAAGGAAGGACCATAGGCCAATGAATCGACAACCCATCATTGCATTGCCACATAGAAATAGTATCAATGGATGGAATAGCCATCTGTCATGGGCTGTCTCGGATAAAGGATCCGCTCGACGTCACCACGTTGCTGGCAACGGTTGCGGCGAGAGGTAAATACGAGGATCTCTCTTGGCGAAAGTTAATGGAGTGAAGAGAGAAACAGCAGCAATGGGATGCTTGCTTCTATGATCCGAGTACGAGGTTGTGCTTGGCTGGCATCAGTAACTCTCATGTACCATTAATAGATGAATGGTTGTGTTGGTAAGGGTGAAGGGGTGGATGGGTATAAATATGAGGTTCTATCAACACATATAGAAACCAACATCAACAACAAACAACACCAATATTCCACACAGTTTCATACCACTCTCAATTAAATCACAAAGTCCAATCCATACATACTCCATCAGTTACTCCATCCATCAAAATGAACCTCCTCCTCCTAACCCTCACCCTCCTCACCACCCTCACCAGCGCAACTCCCACCCCCCGCCAGATGAACATCCTCTACCCCTACGAAACCTACCGCTACTGGGTCCAATCCGGCAACTGGAAACTCGACCCCCAAGATCAACTCCTCGTCGTCAAAAACGGCAACGCAGCAGACGAAACCACCAGCATCGTAACCTTCAACATCCCCCCCGCAGCCGACGGCCACAAATGCAAGCTTCTATTCGACCTCTGGGACCGCGACGTCTCCAGCGGCTCGAAGCAGGCCGACGTGTTTACCGCTACCAAGCCCACAGGCGCGAGTGCCTCTGACGCAAATACTGACTCTGCATCGCTGCAGTCTGTGTCGAAGGAGGTCGCCGATGTGATTGTCCAGTCCAGGGATGAGCATGTCGGCAGGATTAGTGTTTCTGCACCTGGAACGGCGGATTGGGTGTTGGCTTATCAGGGATATCCGGAGTTTGATTGTCCTGCTGGGCAGATCGTCGGGTTTGAGTTTGTGGGGGTTGGTGATGAGGTGGCTATTCGGTGGGATATTGGAGTTACGGGGCCGAGGGTGCAGATTTTGTAAGTTTGTTGTTGGGTTAGGGTTGGGTTTTGGGGATTGATTTGGGGGTTGGGAAGTTGGAAGGGGGAGATGGGAGAAGTGTGTTTAGTTTGTTATGATGGTATTTGCATAGGAATAATTTGTCTTATTTTGTTTATGGCACTGAAGGGAAGGATCTTGCTGAAAGTAAGCTGACTATAATATATAAGGATGCGCGAGACATATCCTTCTAACCGTGGACCTTAACAAATACACATACTATTGGCCTAATCTACAATAGTGGGGATTATTTGCTGTAAACTATAGTCGCTGATACGGGGATAAGGGAGATTATAAAAATGAGAGAGGTTTACAATAGGTGAGCAAAATATGCCTTAGGACTTTATGGGATAATCTGGCCCAATGTAAAGCCGAACAGCTCGCAAACATAACACAATTCATCATATTAATATAGGAGATAAAACAACCATAGGCAGCAATCGGGTATATGTATGTACAGCTTTTCCACCTCAAACATTTCACTTCACTCCGCTGCGAGTATCTTCAGTCCCGAGCTTATTTTGAACTCCTTCGTTTCTTCCGCGACAGTCAATGACACCTCCAGTTCCAACTCATTTCTATGCAGAATGTTATACGTGATAAAGTCAGGAGACGGACCACTGTAAGTAGTGTTACGTAGACCCCCAACGGTAGAACCATTAGAATGAAAGAGAAGCCCAAACATACTACCGATGTCGACCGGCTCGTTCCCCTTTCCAGAAGTAAAGACAACAGGGCTCTCGAGTCTTAGAAAAGCCTTCTTCAAGCCAATGGGATGAGAGGAGGAATGAGAGTGGTTGTGAGTATAGGTCGGAGTGAGGTTTCCAGGTGCTCGCACCATAGTCTGAGACTTGATAACCATGTTGACCCAATTTAATTGAACCTTCTGGACAACATCGCTGATCTCGGGGCTTGTGCTGGCAGGCTTGATACTAATGATAATCGGGACAGGCATTGGGTTATCGAGTTGGATGGCGTAAGGCCAACTGACCTCCACCGTATAGTGGAACTCCGGCACCTTCGATGAACCGAAGAGCTTTTGCGTCTTTTGCTTCAGTGATAGCTCAGCATGTTCCATCCCCGGTAGTAGCCGTTGACTCTTGGCCCTTCCCGCGAGCAAGCGCGACTGAAGCTCATAATTAAAAGTCCCGGCCTGCGGGACATGTCGAATTGTGATAGGAAAAGTAGCGGTTTCGACCTCAAACGACCCGGAACGACTATATTTCAGCTGAGCCTCGAGGTAGTATTCCACGAAGCCTTCTGATGATGTACGCCATCCGCGATTACTAGAGAAAAAACTTGCGGGCAATGTGTTCTTGGCAAGGATCTCTTTGTCCAACGGCAGAAAGCTCTCTTCCTTGCAGTGGCCCTCCAGTACCCGATCTGATGGTCGTGAAGGGATCTCGACTGAGAATGGCCAGGTAAGCGGGTTGTTGACACTCCCCTCTGGAAGATGTAAGGGGCCACGGAATAGAGTCTCTCGCGATGTGCTGAAAAGCTGCCAGCGACCGCGGTAATGGCTGGTACTGGTCGACTGGCCATTGTTTCTCTTCACCGTGATCTTTGTTTTCACGCGTCCGACCAGGGTAAGTGTCACCGATGCATCGGGTGTGACGATATGTGAACGGCGGACCACATTTCCGATGACGGTATCCCCACCGACGTATGTCCAGCCGGGGGGTGAGGCGAGGTCGATGTTTATGTTCTCGTTGCCGGTTTTCGCAGTTTGTGGCATATTGGGTTTTCATTTGTTTGATTGTAATCGAAAGTGAGATGGCGAGGGAAATGGTTCAACAATATAAGGGAACTTACTTCCGTAAGCTTAGCGAATACGATGTCATCTGATGGGATATAGAAAGTGGCTGAGTTTGAGGCCGGGCAATTCAGGCTGACAGGCTATACCGCATCAGGCATAGACGGTGAAGATCGTGATGAGCTTGAGTGGCTTGGAACATTGCAACATATGGACATCTGGATCCATGGCTATCCCATCCACTTTTATGTGAATCTTAGTAAAGGATACACCCTCACTACTTAGGTACTTGCTGTTGTGCTGTGCAAAGCCAGTGAACCAGTCAGAAAGCTCTTCCAATTTAGTAATGGTTTACATTGCACTTCTTCACTTACACCTTGCTTACCATCTAAATATATATATATATCCGGTTCTAGTCTCCGTGGAGGCCTCAATGAGCAAAGTATACGACCTCAATCGTGATGCAACCGAGATTTGGGGAGCATCAGCCAGGAAACACCAGTGGCGCCGAGCAGCCCGACTAGCATAGGCTGCAGCACTGATACACCGACCTTGGCTGCCATGATACCAGTAACAGCTGGGAATATCGCCCCTCCAACCTGACCGAGGACAAAGATGAATGCTACTTTGGTTGTTAGCTTCAAGTTCATCGATAGGTGAACTGTGGCGACATACCAAGTGCCGATGAACGAATGTCCACTGTGAATAGCTTCGATGCGACCGATATACCCTGACCCGTTAGTGGGTCATTTAGTGACTCGTAGAAGCAGAACTTACTGTAGCAAAGAAAGGACCGGAGAAAAAGCCAAGAAGACTGATGGCTACTGCTTCGGTAATTATGTTCGGGACGCTGTTCGCATAAGTACATGTCGGGTTGTGCATGGGGATTTAACAGTACTCACAGCCAGAATACCAATTCTAATCCCACACATAGCAACACATAGATAAACACCATCCGTCGCTCTCCCCAGCGATAGGTCGGTTCAGCCAATATTAGTCGGCCTAAGAAACCGCCGCCGTAAAAGCCGGCAGGGACATATCCCATGTCGTTCAGGTCGCCATTGCGGACGTGGACCAGATATTCCACAATCCAACCTACAATCTAAGCATCTGTACTCCCATAAAAAAGGCGGAGAACTTACCTCCAGCAGTGATAACGGCACCAAGGAAAAAGAAGAAATACAAGCTCAATATCCACACGCTCGGTTGCGCTAGAGTCTTCTGTATCTCTTGCATGGGCCCTTTTTGTCTTGCTTCCTGGGAGGACTCCATCTCCCCCTGTGTAGGACGCTTCAAGGCCAACGACTCACGAAATGCGAACACCACAAGGGCAAAGTTGATGATGCCTAGTCCTAAAGGCGCTGTGTAGAATAACTCCCAACGTGACCGTGCTCCTGCCGATGCTACTGCTGTGGAGATGAAGGGTCCGGCGAGACATCCTGCCATATACATCGCATGAATAAACCCGAGCCATCGATGCGCTGCTTTTACCGACGCCACAAACGTGTTCGCGTACGTGTCCTGGTACGCTTGGCCAAGACTGGCAAAGAAAAATGTCACGGCAAATAGAGGAAATGGAGGCAGCCAGGTTCTCAGGGCATGGGCCAGGACTTGTAATGTCGCACCCATGACCAAGAATACGCCAAGGTCCAGGTACTGGCTTAGATGACTATTAGAGAGAGCGGCGAAGAACCAACCACAAAAGGTCGTGCCGTACCTGTATTTTAACATTAGTGTTATCCTTGAAGAGATGGTGGGTTGACTAACACAATAGCCACCATATTGGTGTCTATGTGGTAGGCTTCTCGAATATACGGAATCAGCGATCCCAAGCTCCCATCGTTAACGCCAGCTACAAAAAATGCGAATCCAGCGCTGATGAGTTTCAGGAGTAGTCTTGGGGTTTGTGGTTCTGGCTGAGGATTATCTACTTGTAAGGACTCCATGGTGAGCAATGCAGTTACTGTTGTTCGCATCCAACAGTGAGCAGGTTCTCCCACGAAGGTATATAATTTTAAACAGCAAAGCAGTGCAGCGGAAAGACGGACCGAAAATCGTGTAAGTAGTTGATTAAATTACCTAAAGCGGCAAAATTTGCAGCAAAGACCGGAGCAAACAAACATCCACCACCTCTAGCCCTAATTAAGTTTCTATCAAATCACAACCCCTGATGTTTCCCTAGAGTACATAAATGGCGCTCATTGTGGCCAATAGTATTGACCCTTGTCCAGCGCCGTCTGCAACTTCGGATCCACATGGACAAACCCCGCGTCACCCAATTGGGGAAAATCCTGGATGATCAAGCCGGCGACCATTCCCCCGAAGACCTGACTGCCAGCCGCGTTCAAATGCGTCGAGTCACCCGTTTTCAAATCATACATGTGCGCACTGACCGGCCCAATACTGTTCAGGTACACCGTGCTAGCGCGATTCAGGTCAATATACGACGCTCCCGTCTTCTTCGCGGCCTTGATCGTCGCGACCCGCTCATTTTCCAGACTCCGGATAATAGTGGGCACTCCGGTAGAATTATCGTACTGGCGCCGCGAAAGTGGAGTCACTAGGACGGGGACTCCCCCCGCATTCCGCACATCTCCGACGAAAGTCTCCAGATTGCTCGTGTACTGTGCGATGGTGATATTAGCAGTCGGCTTCTGGTCGTTGTGGCCGAATTGGATGGTCACGTAGGGCTGATAATTGGCTTTCACCTCCTCAACCTTCTTGAGGAGGGTGTCCCAGTCACCTCCCGCGCGGAAGCTGACGGTTGTGGCTCCGTTGTGGCCGTAGTTCTGACCTTTGGCTCCCTTGGCCAGCGTCGTCTGGATGAATCCATTGCCCCAACCACCGCCGTTCGTCGATTGGACTGCTGTTGTGCTGTCGCCGGCTAGGAGGAAGAACGGCGGTTTGTCCGCAGTTGACCTGGGGTGACCTGGGAGAGCGTGGAGGGTGAGAAAGAAGAAGAACAGCAGGTACAGCTTCATGGTGGTGGGCTGCAGGTTCCAGAACGTGGGCTACCCCTATTACGGTGAAGCGATCGCTAGTATTTATCTACATTCTGGGGTGAATTTTTGTATCTCGGCATTCCAGGAGCGAGAGACCTCAAGCATGTGAGAAGCTATGTAATCATGCAGGGTACATCGGAAACCAGAGCAGGAAATGAGGAAGTGCGGGGACATGTTTAAATGAAGCATTTCCTATATGGGGATGGTACTCCGGTCTAGATTCACAAGAGCATATGGCATCATTGAATCAATTAGGGATGCCACTGTGGGCCATCTAGTGTCTGGGGAAAGATCGATCACTCGGGAGATATTCCCCACGAAGATGCTAGGTTGAAATTTGATAGAGGAAGAGCGCGAAATCTGGGGATAGGGCATGCGAAACGTGTGCGAGGGCCACGACTGAAGGTAAATAAGTATTCGGAGTGTCCGAGCAGATTGAACTGATTTGGGCAACACTTACTCCAGCCCAAGTGGCTAAGGCCCCCTGGTCTCTCGTATTAATACCATTGGTTCGTCCCCAACCAGAAAACAGGGCACCAGAGAAAAAGCCCTTAATTATGGAAGCCGGCAACTTTAGTCACAACAAACCTCGTATCCCGCGATAACGTGACAGGCGCAGGTTGCATCGCCTCTTTGTTGGTTGTTGGCCAAGACCTCCGATAGTTCAGCTGGTGGGTCTGGGCACCAGCGAGGCTCAAAGGAAATTGGTAAACTTTCCGTTGGAACCGTGGATACAAAGTATCCTGATTCGGAGAACAGGTTCCGTGCTTAGTCCAGTGTTATCGGGAGAGGCATTTGATATGTTTTTCGCTCAGGGCTTGTACCCTATATCCATCATCACCAAAGTCTCTCAGCGGAACTTGAATCAGGGAGTGTAAACAGTTGCGCATATCGATTCGGACTGGATTGCGCCCCGTTTATACGAAATTCGTGCATATGGCTGGGTTGAACATTGCCCACTGCACGAATTTCTAAGAAAAGACAACATGATCCTTCCGGGTGCACCATTAGATGTCCATCCATGCTGTACAACCTCGCGAGATAACAGCAAATTTACCCGTTCCAGTTTAAGTTCCGCTGTCATCTTTGTTCCCTATGGTTCGTTCATCTCTGATGGTTGGACCAACTCAGCCTTTGTCCCAAATTCTTGGGAAATGTAACCAATAGAGGAGGATTGTTATGCGTCATGGCTGGCATTGCAGCCACCCTGCATCTTCGCAGTAAGCTTCCTCCGTTTGTAAGGCCGCCCACTCTTCAGGGTCTTTCGTCTTGTCATTGCCCTGCTGGCTCTTCCTCCCTCCTCCTTATTGTCCTACTATGTCAGCTTGAGCGCATGAAGTCCTCCCCGTTCCATCGCCAGATGTCAAAAATGTCGCTCATTCATCTCATGACATGGTTGTTGATAACTATCGATTATTTATTATTAGGGGTATCAGCACAGACAACGACAACGGAGGCAAATGCTACGGCGACTGAGACGTCCAAAGGAGCCGCAACACATACGATCCAGGTTGGACCGAGGAGTGACCCTCATCAATATGTACCCAGTAGCGTCAACGCATCTGTCGGCGACGTAATCGTCTTCGAATTCTATCCGCGAAACCATTCGGTAGTAAGAGCAGACTACGATGCACCATGTGTGCCTGCCCAGACGAGTGGTCCCGTCTTCTACTCCGGCCATTTCACGAAATTCAACGAAGAGAATGGACAGATGATAGGACCGGTGGGTTCATATCTGACGATGACAAATACTTCTGTTACTGATATCACCTAGCCACCCACATGGTCGTTAGTTGTGAACGATACGAAGGTGAGACCGGTCCCTCTCAAGATGTATTTGAATTGCACATACTGATATGGTTTCACCTAGCCTACCTTCTTCTACTGTACGGCCATCGGCTCATGCAACGAGAATGGAATGGTCGGAGTGATAAATCCGGTCAGTGATCATGGTTCCCAATTCCGACCCTTCGTTCCTAACAAAAGCAGACCGCAAACATGACATGGGAGCATCAAAACAAGAAAGCGATAAATTATCCCTACCAGCTCGAACCATGGGAGCACATCCCTGCCGAAGGAGAGAGTCCGAACTCATCAGCGACCTCCAGCCCTTCCCCATCGTCGTCCGGAAGTCACCTCAGCGGCGGCGCCATCGCCGGGATAGTCGTTGGAGCTGTCGCATTCATCGGCCTTCTGGTGGCATTTTTCTTCGTCATGGGAAGAAACCAGGTATACAAGAAGTGGATGACATCGCAGGATGGGACCACGGAGCGGACCGCTCGCTGGGCTCTGTTCAACAGCCACGGAGAACGCAAGAGTGACTTCGATAGCACGCAACCTCCTGGCGACCAAGCGACGTATATACCAAGTCCGGACCTCACCAATCGCACGTATGTGTCAGGGCAAGGACAATATGGCTGGGACCAGTCGATGTTCCAGCCTATGCCGCAGTCACCGCCGCCAAGAATTGTAGCACCGACCGAGTTGGAGGCACCCGATTCAGTGGTTCATTATCGGACCGATGGAAGGTGACGCGCTACTATCCAGTAATGACTATGTGATATGGGAGTTAGGATAATGTTTTGCTTGGTACGAGGAAGGCTGAGCACCGGTCAGGGCGAAAATGCTTAGGGCATAAGTTCTTGTTTGATTGATATCCCGGATCGTTGTATGTTGTCCATATTGATTGTCATTTGCCAGGAATGCATAATAGACTTAGTGACGAGATTGCCCAGCATGATAATTGGCAGTCTAGTGACAAAGCGGCATCAATGTTACTTTTCATTTCCTCCCATCAAAGTATGCCTTGGAGTTGTGGATAGGAACTGATGGAGGCGTAACGAAGCCAGTGTAGGACGGCATGGGGCTACAATTTGTCCCAACAAAGCATTGTCTAAAAACTCCCATTCATTATCGACCTAGATACTAGAGGCAAAGACATGTTTGTGCTGCAAGGAGCCCTAGTAGGGTCGGCGATCTCGTGTGCTGAACGCCGCAATGCAACCTAACCTGAATTTCCCCGCATTTCCACTTCGTCAACTTGAAGCTATCCCAAAGCGGGGAGGGTCATGTGCCCCCTCCAGCCCTCGTTGGTGTATTATCCTGGTCGAACTCTCATGGCCTGATACCCAATTATTCTCAAGTAAACGATAGGTCAAGCAACCCGTGCGAAGGGTAATCAATTTCCTTTCCGATAAGCTTATCACTTGGCAAAACATTGGCATCGCCATCTCTTCCCTCTTCAGGCATCGCCAGTTCGGACAAGCACCGCTCGTCGAAGCTGAGATACAGACGTTTCTTATCATTGTTATGCTTAATTCCCACGTTAGAACTCACTAGTTTCAACTTTGATCTTGGCCAGGTAGAGTCAACTTAGACAGGATCATACTAACATCGATAGGACTTATCGTTATCTTTATCAGCTCCTTTTCTTCATCCCCGCACGGCAGCATTTCTTCACATCTGGTCGTGTTACATTTAAACTCAGAATGTCCCCCGCGCCTTTTCCCCTCCTTCCCAGAGTCCGAGTTCATTGGCAACATGGATAAGAAGAGTGTTATAGATGACCACCAGGTCTCAAAAGAGGAGACGGGCAATGGAACAATTATCCAATCTCGAGAGACCCAGCGTGGTCTCTCCTCCAGACAAGTGCAGTTGATGGCGATCGGTGGCTCTATCGGAACAGGCCTTTTTGTGGGTATAGGATCGTACCTGCGCGATACAGGTCCTTTGTCTGTGTTTTTGGGCTATATGTTCTATGGCCTTCTGTTCGTCTGGCCTGTCAATCTTTGTGTTGGGGAGATGTGTGCGTACTTGCCGATTAGAGGTTCTATCTTTGAGCTTGCGGCTAGATATATCGATCCTGCTTTTGGATTTGCAATGTATGTTTGTCAAGTTCCTTTATTAACTGGGTACTAACATATCATCAGGGGATGGGTTTACTTCTATGGTGGATTAATGCTTGTTTGCACGGAATACTCCGCTGTAGCCACTGTGATGCAATACTGGACTACGAGTGTCAACCCTGCAGCTTGGGTCGCCATGGCACTGGTCGTCTGCTTCCTGCTCAACATCGTCGCGGTCAAGTGGTACGGAGAGAGCGAGTTCATCATGGCCTCCACCAAGATTCTCCTGCTGATCGGTCTTGTTATGCTCACCTTCATTACCATGGTCGGCGGTAACCCAAAGCATGATGTTTATGGATTCCGAAACTGGACTCATGGGGTGATGTACGAATATTATACCGACGGTGCGACAGGGAGATTCCTCGGGCTCTTTTCCGTCATGGTATATGCGGCATTCTCAGTGGCAGGCCCAGACCTACCAGCCTTAGCTGCAGGAGAGATCCAGAACCCACGGTGGACCATCCCACGCGTTGTCAAAATGACCTTTTACCGAATTGTTGGCTTCTACGTGGTCGGAGTCCTGGCGGTGGGTATCATCTGCTCGCCACAAGACCCTCGTCTTCTGTCCGCCATCGACTCAGGTGCAGCCGGAGCGAATGCGTCTCCCTGGGTCATCGGAATCCAGAACCTGGACATCCAGGGGCTCCCAGATTTGATCAACGTATTGATTCTTTTCTCGGGGTGGTCATGCGGCAACGCCTATGTGTACAGTTCCAGTCGAACCCTATATTCGCTCGCGAGGGACGGACAGGCCCCGAAATTCCTCCTTAAATGCAATTCGGCCGGCGTTCCCATCTACTGTGTCATCACCGTCTCGCTTCTTTCCTGCATCTCCTTCCTCGTCGCGGACACTTCTGCCGTCACAGTTCTCTACTGGTTCATTGATCTGACCACATGTGCCTTGATCATCACCTACACCAGCATGGCCTGCATCTTCCTTGGATGGTACCGCGCTCTCAAAGCCCAAGGAGTCGACCGAAAGACGGCGCTGCCCTGGGTCGCTCCATTCCAACCGTACTTTGCTATCGGAGCCGTGACGATCGGTAGTTTGATCACGCTGTTCAATGGATTCAGCGTGTTCTCGCCGTTCAGCGTACAGGGATTCATCACCTCATACTTTGGTCTTGCTTTCTTCGTGGTCATGTTCTTGTTCTGGAAGTTGTATCATAAGACTGAGTTTGTAGATCCTGCGACAGCAGATATTTATAGTGGGAAAGCCGAGATCGACGCCGAATGTCGGATCTGGGAGGACGGTGGATTCGAGGAGCGACGAAAGGCCGAGCTGGCACAGATGCACTGGGCCAGAAGGATGTGGGAGAAGATGTGGTGATCACCGTCATCCTGTTTTGTGTTTATCCATATCTCAACGTCTGCACTAAATTTACACTCTACCAGTCACACTGAATCTACAAAACACCATAGAACTTCTGTATACAACCAAGTACCAGATATCAGCATCATAAACCCCCCTTAGGCCTCCACATCATAATCCCACCCCCATCCTGACCACCCAAAAGCAACGAAAACCTTCCTCTCAACTCAAACCCCAAACTCCGGTAAAGCTTCTCCCCATCCTCACTCGCTTCCAATCCAACAACGACTCCATCCTCCTGCGCCCGCCGCAAAACCTCCCCCATCAACCGCCTCCCAATACCCATACGCCTCCAATCCCCAGAAACAACCACACTCTGCGCATGCCACCTCTCACCATACAACCTCTTCATCTCCTCCGATTCCCAGAACCGCAAACCATCCACCTCAGCAGACTTCTCAAACCTCCGCACCGCATCAGCATCCCCCGACCGATCTGGCCATAGTAGATTCTCAATCCACGTCTGGACTGTGACGAACCACCGTCGTAGCGTTTTCCAGATGGAGGTCTGTGCTGCGATTAGGTCCCGTGCAGCGTTGTCGTTTCCTAGTCGGATGAACTGTGCATATGCCACTGGTATATCGGGGTTGGAGGCGGAGACAGCCACGAAGCCGATGCATCTGGGATTGAAGTAGCGGGCACGGATCATCTGGACGAAGCGTCGGGTGAAGTCTTCTGGGTAGGTATGCCTGTATGGAGAGAGAAATTGGCTGAGGGGGGAGTTGAAGTAGGTTGTTGAGGCTAGGTGGGCCATGTAGGGGATGTCGGGGCGTGTCATGCGGCGGATTTGGATGGTTTCGGTTGTCATTTTGCTTTGCAATTTGTGAAGGGTGTTTGAGTCGTTTTCCGTAGGGTTTTACTTGGTCGATGTGGTGTTTCTTGGTTCGGTTTGGGTGTGTAGATCGTTGAATGAAGTAGATAGATGTTATCGGTAGGCCGGGTTTCAGTTGCGACAGGGTTGTTCTGATATTATATAGTAAGTATCCGGCTAAGCCAGTGGAGTGAGCCTCCTTGTTGTAGTCGAATACGAGGTTGCATGAATACGAACTCTTGTCCTTGATTAGCAGTGTGCTTTGAGTCATTTAGCAGGCCTTTTATAGTGTCGATTCAATTTCTTGGCTCTTGCCGCGCCCTAAAGTTGACAAGACCATTTCACGTTGCACTAGCGAACAAGACACATATAGGCTAGACGTATGTTTCTTTACATTCACACTGTTCCAGTAACTTCAGTTCGTGGGCATGCCAGCCTCCACACCCAACTTCTTGCACATCAGAAAATGCAAGGTCAACGTGAGGGCCTCGTTCATCCCGTTGGGTTTAACAGCATACCCGATGATTGCCTCCGGTCGAATGAGGTTCCACGACCACGTCGTCCCGCGCTGCCTCTCCCTCAGTAAGTCCTCCTGGTGGTAGTAGAGGTTCTCGTCGTATGTCACCAGCCTCAGTTGGTCTTCGCGCGCCGGCGTGGGAACTGGCTGTAGGTGCACGTTATTGTATTTACCTCCCATCTGTAACGTGCAGTTCTGGAGGCAGTTCCTGGCTACTAGTAGCAGCGCGTCGAGGAAATTCTTAAACAGTGATCTGTTGGCTACGTTCAGCTCTGCGAAGCTGTCCTTGTGCACGTAGGAGGAGAAGTGTGCGTGGGTTACTTCCGTGCACAATCGGCTCATGTCCTGGGCTAGCACGTCCACCGGGTTAGAGAAGTCTAATGCGATGAAATCAACGCGCGGGTCCTGCACGACTAGGGTCAGGGGGGAGTGCGACGTGATAATTATGCATCTCCATTCCTCCTGCGTGGTGTATTTGACGAGGTGGTCTCGAATGGCTGACCCTGTGATTCCATTGACACCAATGATTAATACAACCTTAGCCATGGTGGGTATGCAAGGAAAATGAGAAAGTATTGTAGTGTTGAAGAGAATGAGCGATGCAATGGAAGCTCGAGTAGAGACAGAAGCATCGTTCTTTTTATGTCCCACCAAACCATCCGGTTCAGTCTGTCCCTTCTATACGTCAATTCACCCCCGCAATCAAGGTCCACGTTTCGAGGTATCCGAACGAAAGCCCCGGTTCTCTAACACTGTAGATCTGGATAATGTGGTTGCGAGAAGAGCAACGCGTGGGCCGGACAGCAAGACAGGGTCTGTTTCGGGAACATCCATGAAACTTATTCCAGTAGAAGAGACCTGCAGGAGACCGGTTGTATTGCTAATTCAGATATCATGCAATTCCGTACCATTTTTGGGACTCTGGACAACGTATTCGGTAAAGCGATATGATTTAGGGAGATCCACAGCACCGAGACTAGGCTGGTAGCGGCTGTTTCTTCTGACATATTGTCCATAGGAATATTTGATTATTAAACTATAGATTCAGCTCAAAGTAACTGGGTCAATAACCATGGATCCGCGTTATATTTATATACATCCATGCATAATACCTTCATCAAGGGGCAGACTAGCTAGAAAGGAAAATGCAAATGATATTAGTTTCCCGTCCTCAACCCATTAGGGTCCACCTCTGTAGTGCTGATCTCCCATTCCTGCAAGAATGACATTCCCCACACGTCCTCCTCATCCGGGCTAGGCATCAATCCCACAGGATAAATCAGGCCTGGGAAGTTGAATTGTGCAGACAGACTGAAATCATCCGTCCCTCCCCGGGAATCCGAACCGAGTACATTCTCGGGCACGCTGTTTTCGGCGGTACATGTCTGGCCAGTGGCTGACTCGTGGCCCGGTTCAAGGTCTTCTCCGGTATGGCGGAAGAATACTTGCCAGGCGAGGCGGTATATAGCCAAAAGATCTTTAGTCATGGTCGATAATAGCCAGCCCTTGGCGGAGCGTCTTCGCAGCCAGAGAACAGCCAGGGCAATGGGGCGGCCATAGTACTTTTGGGGGGAGTTTGTCGCTACCATCAGCTGCAGACTTAGTTTCACAGCCCGCACTAAAAGGTTAAGAAAAAAGGGAACGTGTCCGAAAGAGCGTCCGAGTTCAATCTCGTCAATGTTTCCACGATGTCGTATGCTAATTGAGAACTAGTGAAGAGGAATCATGACAGGTACTACCTAGCATTTTAGCCAGCAAGCTGTAGCCAGATCACTGACGCATCGGTTACCCTTGAGGCCAATGCCAGAGACCAGATAAAGGGGCATGTCTCCGTGTAGACAGGTCTAGTCTTCATCCCAATTACAGCTTCATACTTGAATTTCTGTGTTTATATGTCCATGAGTTACTCGGCAGGCGTATCTCGCAATATAGTGTAGCAAACGTAGCCATTCATAGGCTGTTGTCAAAGCTGGCGTCATCGTGAGAGTAATACATACATCCACAGTACGCAAGAGCCACTCCCCATGTAGATATATATATGTAGCGCTACTATCTTCTCAACCCATGCGTTATGCAACAGGATCATACTCTTAAGTCCGACCTCCATTGCAAAAACCCTTCTTCCACGAGTCCCCTCTGGCCACAAATCGATCACCTGTGCCGAGAACCCTCTCTATTCAATGCATAAACACTCACCATTCCCATCCTCGGAAAGCAAGTCCAGGGCTTCTACCCTACTGACTTCCAGGACTTTTTTCTGACTTATATGGGCATTAAGAGCGTCAACCTTCATCAATCAAAGCATGTTAATTCAGGGGAAGAATGTCGGGCTCATAACCCGAAAGTCGCTGGATCGAAACCAGCACATGCTACTTTATTTTTTGAAATTTTTTGGGTTATTTGGTGGCTTTGGAGTGGATGAATAGTGGATTTGATGTGGGCCTTTGGTGAAAATTTTATGCGTGGTTCGGGATATCTTCATCGTTATTTTGCCGTGTTGCTGCTGACCGCCCTCCCGATAGTGCGACCCGCTTAGGGCTTACTGGTACACCGCTTCCTTCTTTGATCCACTTTTTATCCCAATTAGTCCAATCGCATTGACGCTGCATAGACGACAGGAAATTGTTTGCGACGATTATTCGTAGCTTTAAATGTCCTTATACTTGGGCGTGGAATAGAAGTGACATACGGTACGATGTATATACAAAGTAGAAGGACATCCATTCAAGCATACGGTGGATATCATAGAAATATACATCGGTAATCCAATACCTTCAATAGGCAGATGGTGAGATAACTACCAATATCTCAATAATTCGGGAAGTAAAAGATAAACTAAAACCGAGGAGTAAAATAGAGGGAAAAAACATTTCATGTGCGTGTCAATCTGGGCAGGAGCTGGCAAAGATGCTCAGGTAATAACAGCAAACATGGATTGAATTTATAACCATCACCATGCAATCTACCTCAACTCAGTACGTGCAATGTCCGCAGTATCCACACGTCGATGCCGAACAACCTGTAAAATCTTTCTCGGGATCTCTTTCCCAGTCCTGATTCAATACCTCATCATTTGGGACCTCAACCCAATCATCGCTTGATATGCCCCCGAGTACAACTGCAGCGGTGCTTCCTGACGACCAACGTTCTTTCAGCGACTCCGGAAGGGCGCGATCCACATTCTTATCAAGTTCCCGGAACTGTAATATCTTGCTTTCTTCGTCATGGACTATTTCAAACCGTCAGTCCGCTCGTCCTTGGGCAAATGCAATGAGGACTTTGAGTAAAGCCGCAAACTGGCGCAGACTGTTCTCTTGTTCCCTTTCCCATATCTTGACTTCCTCGCAGACATCCTGAACTCTGACGTTGTTTAAAAGCCCGTACTCATGGAAGGCAAGAATGAAGTTGCTGATCTGCGACACCCACATCCGGGGCAACTCCTCACCCAGGATGTCGTCGTCCTTGCGACGAAAAGAACGGGTTTTAGATTGAAAATAGACGACTGCGGCACTGATTGCCCGCCAGTCTGGATAACTAGACGTTCCTTGTCCTCTGGTGCATGGGATGTAACGGTGCTTCCTTCGAAAAGGGCTGATAGCAGATCCGCCTCGTTCTGGACTTCATTCAAAGCATAACCAGTTTGTGATATTGGCGAGGTAGGGAAGTAACCATCAGCTTCGAACCGTACTACACACCTCAAGCCTGCAAAGTTGTATTGCACTATGCGCTGGTGCGATTCAGAGCCCTTAACCCCTTCTTCCCAGGTTGTCGATGCTCCAGGGAATGTGTGGCCATAGCCTCGCACGCCTGGGATTGTCTCCGTCGGCGAATTCTCCCGGCGGACAAAGAAAATTGTTGAACCAACTGCTTCGATAATAATCCTAAAATCTTTGTCGATGTTTCGCACGAATCGAAGGAGGTTGCCCATTGTGCTTCCGCAGGCTACGATATCCACACTGTTGGAGTCAAATGTGTCTTTCATCCTCAAGATCGCCTCGACCGCTGGCTGGAGAGGATATGAAGGGTATCGTGCGGCATTCGGGTCGCGAAAGTATTCTCCTCTGTCTTCTAGAATTTGTTCGGGGACAGCCATTGGAGTCCACGCTGGAGGCTTCCCTGTCGGAATCTTGCTTAGTGTATCTCATGCTTGATCATTAAATGTGCAACTTACCTGGAATTAATATGGTCGAATCCTTTTCGATTCAACCAGTTGTATTAACCTATGACAGTGCACTCAGTAATTCGAGGGTCGTCCTTGTTAACTGATGGATCAGCCGAACTATCCAGACCTGCCCTGCTAATTGTGGCTAGCATCGAGCCCAATTTTGGAGCTGCAGGCTCAGAAACTGGCCTCATGTCTCCATGCGCAATCGAAATGCCTTACGTATGGCTCTTATCCATGACGAAGGTGCGAATTAGAGGAAGGCATTTGATATCTGTTCATCGCGACAACGTCCTCATCAGCCAACTTGTTTCTCACTTTCATAGAGCAGGATCACATGGATGTGGAGTTCTCTTCTATTTCTTCGTTTGTGCTACTGTCATATGTACTATGCAGCCCTCCAGCAACTCGTTGGTTGCTGTTGGTTCGGAAGTTGGTTCAGTGACCACCTGCTACGGCATCAGTAAAGGGTCATCGGATATCGGATGCTGGGTCAAGCACCACCTGTCCCTATAAAACAGTAGGTATTTTTGCGCCGAACAGCGCCTGAGCAAGCGAATTCACTTCCTACCATGACCTGGAAAACTATATCAAGTAGAGCGATTAAGTGTCTATCAGCTCGTTTAGCAGTTGTTCGTAGTCCTCATGTGTCTTTGAATAAATATTTCGCTAGCCCGTGCCTAGTATTGGACTCCAGCGATGAGAAGCGAGGGGGATTCACGACCTGAGATTGAAGCAGCAAAGCTTCGAGACTCTGTCAGTCGTCAGGAAAGTGGCTTTGGAAATTCTCAGCCGTACTCGAAGTCGACCCAAACTCAAACTCCGGAGAGATTGAGATTCTATTAAACGCTGCGAAACTTAGCCTTAATAGGCGTATATCGAAAGACATTCAGAGTCCTGATCCTTCGCTGCTGGAGCCTCAATATTTTGTTATGGATTTCAATCGTGCAAAACCACCGGAACCAATATACCCATGTTGATCCCTAGTGTTGTGGGGTGTAAAAAGATCATTCAGCAACTAGACGGATATAGAAATGAAGTGAAGAATATGCGGAACTTGGGCATAGACCCTCGAGAGCAAGCCCCATTTAACTTTCTTTTTCGAGGCCCACCAGGTAAGCACGATATACAATGGAAGGTTTTGTCCCTGAAGTTTATTGACCAGCGTGTCCACTATAGGAACAGGAAAAATCTCAACAGCACGCAAAATGGGGAAGGCGTATGAGGACATGGGGTGGACGTTATTGAAAGCTCTGCAACAGACTTAGTAGGGCAGTACGTCGGTCAAACAAGACCTAAAGCCCAGGGGCTCTTAGAGAAGGCACTTGGAAAGATACTGTTGGTCAATGGAGTATATATGCTAGCCGAAGGTCCATTTGCAAGGGAAGCTCCGGATAAAATTGTTGATATCACCACAATGTCCAAATTCTTCCAGAAGCTGATCATTATCCTAGCGGGCTACGATACGGATATTAACCGTCTCATGGCAATCAACCTGAGACTAATCAGTCGATTCCCAGGATCACTCGAGTGCAATGAACTAAGTTCGGATGACTGCATTTGACTACCATTCAGTTAGTTAAGGGACAGAATACCCAAATCTGTTCCTCGTGACTCGAGAGTGATAGACGTCCCTAGCAGTTATCTTTACCAGGATATGCACAATCGGTTCCTTACCTTGACACAGACCTTAGGCCGAGTTAATGCATGTGATGTTCAGACATTAGCTGAGTCAATTTCTCGTAAAGCAGTACAAGGGGTTAGCAGTGGAAAATTGGTCATCTCCGAAGACATGGTCCTTGCAGAGCTAGATCGCATGCAGGCTGAACACAGCATTCGCCAGAGCGCTCGCACGAGATTTGAACAGTCTGTTACCTCCCAGCTGGGCTTCGCCTTCGATAATCAATCAGTTAACCCTCCGTCATTCGCCATTGAACACAACGTGCAAAACAGGCATAATGGAATTCAAGACGACGAGGCTTCAACGTGATACACTTGCTGTAGTGGAGCAGGGAAAGCAGTACAAGCAGCTCTTGAATCAGGAGAGGGCAGCACGAAAAGCTGTTGAGGATATCAGGAAGGAAAAGACTACTGTGGTACATGATCAAACTGAGAATTATGATCATAGCGAGAAGAAAAAACAACATAAAAAAGAGCGACTCCAGCGAGAGATTGAAAGAAAAGCCAAGGAGACAGAACTGGAACGGCTCCGGAAGCTCCGAGAAGAGGCCGAGAAGCAACGATGCAAGGAACAGGAGGCCCAGAAGAAACTGAGAACGATGGGAGTTTGCTGCATGGGGTTCCGGTGGATCAAGCAAGCTCAGGGGTATCGATGTGCTGGGGGTTCCCATTATGTTTCGAATGCGAAATTGGGGTTGTAGACATTGAGTTCGTGTCTAGTTCTGGGTCAACGTGACATATATTATTTACTATACTCCCCCTAAATGTAGTGGTTCTTCTTACATGATGACGATAGTTCAATCAAGGCTAGGAAGAACTCCAAAAATGCCTCTTTGCGTGGCTGATAGCGGTTTATTGCGAAGTTCATCTTCCTAAAATCATCGCCTCCAAAGACGACAGAGAGATTTCATGCTGCAAATCCTACCAACAGACACAGATATCTTAGATTATTTATCATCTCTAGTATAAATCAAGCACATACGACCACAGGGTGTGGAAAATAGGGCTTCCCGTCCGCTCAGCCGTACTCAAGCCACATATTACGCATGGTCAGTAAGTATAATGGCCTTTAGCCCTTTAAAAAGCTGAAACAACGGTGACTATCGACTTAGGGTGAGTGCTGGTGATTGGGGTGAGTGCCCTGTATCCGGCCATCACCAGCGGTGATTCCTCCTCACCAGGGGTGATGCAGCTAACAACGGAGCCACCCACAATGATTTTTCGTGCCAAAATTAGAAAGACACGGGATTTCGAGATGCAGATAAATATGTCTTGTGTCTTTCAAAGAATTTCTTTCTTGTTTCATTCTCAACACGTCTGCCTTTCTTTATCCATACTAACACGTGACATCACATGACCATGTTTTCGAACGAGCACCTCGAAAAGTTGCTGGAAGAGCGCAAGAGACTAGCCGAGTCACGTGGATTCACCCTAGAGTATCAACAGGAACAGGAAAAGATTGAGAATACTATATGTCACCCTCGAATTGCTCCAGCCACGGAGGAGAAGTACGAACGAGCGGTTACCAACTGGGCACTGTAAGCCAATCTTACTACTATGATATATTAGCATTGAGATAGCAGAAGCTAATATAGATCAGGTGGAGGCTCTCTCGGAGCGAACCCAAGGATGCAAATCTTACCAGAGAAGATCCCGACCCGACGCCACAGCAACTAAAACTATTCGCAGAAAGCTACGTTGTTTCCCGAAAGACAAAGCCCTCTCAGAAGTCAGCATGTAATAATTTCACTTGTTTCACCTCCAAGTGGGAGCGTGAAACGTCGCGAACGCTTCCCTTGGGTTTAAAAAAGGATGTTCTGAATGTACGGGCTGCTCATGTCCTCATAATTATTACTGGGGCGACTAATTATAGGTAGTATATCCGGACTGTGTTAACAGAAAGACACAGTCTTCCTACTAAGCCCAGAGAGCGGTTCTTGGTGACAGCGAAAGATATAGATCATCTTCTTCACCATTTATTTGGCGAAGACGACCATGATTATGTACACGAGCGTGCAAGAGTACAGACTGCAAGCTCACTGGCTCTCTTTTCTGGTTCTGCTGCTAGAGCTGGTGCTATTGTTGAATCAAGCTCGTACAGAAAAACAAATGAATGCCTCTACTATAAGGTAATTAGTCTATATCACGCGCGTGACGATTTTTTCTGACTTCTATTGCAGCATTTGACTTTCAATATAAAATGGAGTGGAGACGCTGGTGGGTTGAAACGCTGGGTCGTGATTGACCCTGAATTTCTCAAAGGACTACGCTACAGAGATGATAAAATGATGTGGGTATATATTCGGCCGTTCAGATTTGCGGTAGCTAATTTACGATCAGACCAAAGAATTGGTTTCGTGAACATCCTGTGCTTGGTAAAAGCTTTGTGTTTTGGGTAATTGTGCATGGTATTGCGGATGGTGCATTCAAGGGCATCTCAACCGTCGAAGAATTGCTCGAAAAACGACCCCCAAAAGGAAGAGAGTCGTGGACCCTCGAGTGGAAAGAGGATGTGAAAGAGTTACCTTTCTTTCGAATGACTACTTCCCAGGGTCCCAAAGCAAACGAAGCGTGGACATTCTCTTCGTTGCGTCATCATCTCACCAGTTTGGCTGAACGGGATGGCTTCAGAGACCGATTACGAGTGCATGGAATCCGGGGTGCTATGGCAAACAAAATCGATCGTAAGGTATACATCAATTTTCGGAGGAACATAATGCTAACCAATTTTTCTGCTTAGCCAAGGCAACAGCCGCGACCCGCGGCCAGGCGTTAGATCATATGGATCATGACTCATACTTGAAATACCAGTCATCGCTCAAAGCAGTAGATATGATGGCTCTGTACTATGACCTGGATCCGGATTATGAATGTCGTGAAATGGAACAGAGCATGGCCCACCACCGTGATCAAAATGTTCCGCTTCGACTTGATGCTGCCTCTCTCGCAGAGTTTGAAAAAGATGAGGAGGTAATTCTGATTAACCAACGGATCAGTGAACTGACGCAGGAGATCCGTGGCCGGCCTGATAAGCATGCCGACTTGGTATCGGAGAGATCTAAACTTTACACCCGGAAAGCCAAAAAGCTCCGCACCAAACGTTCCGAAGTCATTGAAAATTGGTGGAATGTTTGCTACGACGAGTACATTACTGGGAACGACTTTTTGGAACGCGACACTACCTGCCTTTTTCAAATTTACCGTAAATATATGCCTGAAAGAGCACGCTTAAATGACAACATTTTCAAGCAAGTGCCTCTCGATAGTGATATCGGGAGGCAATGTTTACGTGATGCGGTTAGTCTTTGTACTTCAGTCGAGAAGGTGGCATATTATCCGGGCGTGACTCCCGTAGAGGGAAAATGTCCAATATGTGCCAAGCAGATGTCAAGGTTTGCGTGTGCTTTTTATTTTCTGGTAGTCGCTTTCTATTGCTAATATTCACCAGCATTGGTCTCCAAGAACGGTCAAAGCATATTTTGCAATGCAAACGCAAATCGTTGAATGCGGCACCATACCAGCAGACCTATAGGAACGGCAAACGTGCCCATCGCCATACCCGTCGAAGCTTCGTTCAATTCTGTTATTTGTGTGCTGAATTGATTTGCAACGAAGGAGATTGGATCAACCATTGCCAATCTCACCTGCAGGCTCTACAGCCGAGGTGCGGGCTCTTAACCTTCCGCTATACGCTAGTTGCAGCCGGTCTATGTCCATTCTGTCTGGGTGATGAGAAAAAGAGAGCGGATGAGCGGTTCCAACAGTGGGTCAAGAAAGCCACATTATTAAACCACATTGACAGACACCTGGAGAATTTGTCCCCCGAAGGAAATGTTTCGTGCCCTCACCCTTGCTGTATTGGAAGGCAATATTCTGATGTATCTGACCTCCGTCGCCACTTCTTCAACAGACATTCTATTGCGGAACCTAGGTCCAACTGTGTTGCGAGGAAAAGGAAATGGACTGAGACGTCAATGGCTTTGGAATCTGTTAATGGGAATAAACATCTGGAGGGTAGTGAATGAATGGACGATGAATGGTTACTGAATTAAGTGGATAGCATTTGTGGTCACAAAGGAAGTCGAGTGACTCCCCCTATTCACAATAAACAAGACACCAGCCACCTCCCTACAATATCTCCGGTTATATACCATTGGCAAGGTTGGAAATTGCATTGAATAAACCGTTTGAATTGTCTTGCATTATACGATGCAATCTGCCATCATGTCCGTCCTTCCGTCATACGATACTGATTCAAAGCGGTTGGGACTGCTAGGTCTTGCTAGCGACGTCAAACAAAGCTTGATCATGAAGCACGCGGACATCCGAACGTTCCTGAATCATTACCTTCCTCGGCGAATCAACACTGATCTGCAGGCGTTGACGAGAGGACTCAAGCCAGATGCAGCCATGATGAGGGCAGTCACTCGGATGGGACGGTGGATTGACCGACGTCGGCCCCGAGAGCTCACTGATGCGCAGAAGGCCACGGTGGAGCACGATCCAGAGCTGCAGAAGGCTATTCGGAAGCGGGATGCGTTCCCCAAAAAGCTTCAGCGCGGAAAAAGACTGGCCGGAAGCTCGATAAGCTTGACAAACTGAAACGGGGAGTCACAAACACGCGGAATCGACTGCTGTATGCGGTCCGCCAACGTGTACGAGAGGAATTTGATGAGGAGCAGGCGGTCCTTGATATTGAGCGGCAACTGGCGGGCACTGCTATTCTAGACGAAGAGGCTAAGGAGCAGCTCCAAATTGAAGAGCAACTCCTTCCGCAGCAGGTTCACCTGCTGGGTAAACTCATGACTTGGCCTACCTCCTTGTCAGTGGAAGCAGAGTGGCAGCGGCGAAATGAGGCTACCAAAGCAGTTCGACTCTATTGTGATGTCCTGGAAGGTGGCCCGCGACGAGGTCGACGGCCCAAACGGACCGTTCCGGTGAAAGAACCCCAAAAGCATAGCCTCCCCAGACAAGAAGTTATTGCGCCAACCGAATCCCCTCTTCTTACCCCGTCACCCTCGCGGTATGAAATTTCCTTGCAAGAGGCTGGCGAAGACATCAGAACTGCCGCGAAGCCCCGAGCTTGCTTTCAGTGCTATGGAAACCCCGCAGGATGTGACAATCGGCGTCTCAAGCAGTACTCCCGCCACAAGGGCCTGTTACGACACTTCCGAGCCGTGCATCTAGACGATCGCCACTGTAACTACTGCAACGAGTCAGTGGACAACGATTTGTGTTGGCGGAGGCACACCGTAGACAAGCATCGCTTGAATGTCAGATACCTTGAGGACTACCCTCATGATCTTTGAGTATATTAGAGGCAATGCTTTTATACAGTAGCATATTTACATTAGATAAGCCATGGAGAGGTTAAATGGTTCATCTAAGTGTGACCGTAGAAATAAAATCCCCGCTAAATAATCGCTAGTCCAGATTTCAGCCTGCTTCCCGTTTTCACGTCCTCGGTTGGGGATTTCTGACATCTCACTGGACTGTATAAAGATATTCTGTCAGTATTTCTTTCCTTGTCATCTGAGCGAAAGATTACGTCATTGGGATTCAATGGCGTCCTTTGTAACACATTCCAAGGGTATATGAGCGTTCTAGACTTTGATATCCCGACCCATTGGCTGCTCGCCGGCGGATCAGGGTTATTGCTGCCTAAGATGGAGGGGCTTCAACTGTGGTGCAGTACTACCCCTAAGACCTCAAGTGACTGGTTGGCGTCCAGTTTAAAAAGATTATATACTCCTCCCCAGGAATTGATGAAGCCCTTGTGAACGATACTACTCATTTTCAAAGGTTTGAATCATTTGAGAATGGATTCCAACAGTCAGGAGAAACGGCCTCTTGCCCCGAAGCCTACCCCATTCTTAGCACCAAATCCTGGAATAGCTACCAGTAGATTTAAAAGGTCGACGAAAGCGTGTGACAGGTGCCACGCAAAGCGGAAACGGGTATGATTCTCTTGACATGCTTAACAGTTGACTCTTCGAAATATTCACTATTATTATTTAGTGTGACGGCGGTAAGCCTTGCTCTAGTTGCCGAGAACTCCAATCCAAGTGCGTTTATTCTCGAGCCGACGGGCGAATGAAAGAACACTGGAAGGCCCGTATTGAAGCTCTGGAAAGGCGGAATGAATATCTCGAACAGGTAATTGAGAAACCCGGGTGTAATAGACGCGACGGGGTCGACAGAATTGATGGGTACAGTAGTCAAGCTCCGTCACCATCTGAACAGAACCATTTCTCAGGAATTGAAAGCCGCCCAAACGATGCAACGCCCCAAAACATGCGCGAGGACCACGACCTTGTGTATCTATTCTACACTGCAACTGCTTCACATCCCCTGCTAGGTTCCTTGGAGTGTGGGACTGGTTTCTTTGGCGGTAACAGGCGTGATAAACTCCCAGAGGAGCAGTTCAGCCGCCGAGCCCTGGATGCATTCTTCCAATGCGCGGCTACTCTATTCTACGTAACAAGCCCCGAGAACGCAGAAAAATTACTTCAAAGAGTGTACCATAGCGATCACGCATCCTTACGATATCTGCGAGCTTTCTGCGCTTGCATCTATCGGAAGTCACTACAAGAAGGATTTGATCCCGGATGAAGCCAAGGCGGCTTACCTTTACCTTGCCCCCACTGGACTACAGGAGACCATTGGGGCAGATCATATCCAGGGCATGCGAACCTTCATTTGTCTCTCCATGAGCTGCATAATGGATAAAAGTTCAAGTGCAAGGTTATTAACCAGTATGACATTTGCGTCCTCAGCTTAGGAGTATTGCTAACAGTGCTTAGTGCCTGGGTTGAATCTTGCGAGAGCAAAGATGGAAACCGATTTACGAAAAGTCACACCTAACCAGAGTGATGAGGACGAGTACAGGAGGACGTTGCAAACATTATTGTTCTTAGAAGGGTTTGTTGTTCAATCGGAAGAAGTTAATCAGTAGATATAACCGATTTTAGGTGGCTTTCATACTCCCTAGGTTATCAGAGTTGCTTGAAACAGAGCGAGATCGATCTGGTAGGGAGGTCCACTTTCGACTGGTGATACATATGTTGACAACGACCTAGGTCCAATACACTATTCCCTTAGACACAACCTCCATAAATAGCGTGGGGCTGAGAACAAGGTTGATACAATCGCAGATGACAAAGCTGGCATTGCTTGCTTCCCAGATCCAAGCAAAGATAACCCCCCTCAGAGACGGAAGCTGGAGCAAAGCAGACGAGATCTCAGCGGACCTAGATAAATGGTACTACAGTTTACCGCCGGACCTTCAGCTGGCGACCCTAACAAAGCAAGAAGAGGCTGTAACCTCCCAGCAGAGATATGGTATATATCTAATGCACATGCTTCATGTCGATATGCGGCTCCAGCTCTTTTGTCGATTAATCAAGGGCTTTGCTGCTCACCGCGAGGTGCAGGACCTCTCATCTCTTGAGACCTTTTACCATCAGATACCGAGGCAGAATTTGGATAACCACAACGACTTCTCGATATGGTTAGCGCGCATAGCCTCCCTACTGCATGAAGAGGAGGCGATACTAGCACGGTGTTGGTTGGTTATGTATATGCTCATTTCCTTGAACATCGACCCATCCTTCTAGATCAGAATACAACTAACTTCACCCAGCCGCTCTGTATTCGATGCTTGCGTCGTATTACTTCTAGGAGTCTGCCTATACTACCTCGGCGGCCGCGAGACTAACGCTGTGGCTGACATGCTCAGGAATCTTGACCTCTGCCTTACTGTTCTAGAATTCTGCAGCCATGATGATATCGCTGCCATGCGGCTAAAAAATATGCTGGATCCAGTTGTTAGGGAATTTCGTCGCACGAGGCAGTCGTCAAGGGTACAGCAGGGGCAGAGGCATTCGATGGGGGTAGAGTATCTCCTAAACGATAGACCGCCGGAGAAACCGGATCTTGTTCGGCTGACTCATCGGTTGTTGAATTTTATGACGCCGACTAGAGATGTTTGGGTTTAGGGCAAGCTTGAGATTGTTGTAGTCTGAAAAGCATGTAAAAGATACTCGAAGGGAGCAAGGAGCAATGGAAGAAGAATCTCCTCCACGAAAAAAGGGGCTGGATTTTAGCTACGGGGCGATTAGCAGGACTTCGAGAGGGTCCATGAGTGGAAGGCTACTGGACGAGTTATTCGCAACGGATCACTTTCATCAGGGCACCCAGGTGCTACCTATGTAGAGTTGCACGCAGGTCGGATTTTCGAGGCGGAAAAAAACCCATCAACACTTAAATCATGCAAGCGTAGGCTTATCAGATGCATTATAGAGGTCAAAGAGAGGTTCATGTGCAATCGGGCTCTCCATTTGTAGGCCATTTCATCAGACGCGTAATTGAGTTGGATCACGTTGACCATCTCCCGGATTAAAAAGTCCTCCGTGATCCGCAGCTAATGGTTCTTATCCTATGGATTATGCCAGGCGTATCGTATACATATTGGACCTACACAAATGGATGGGAGCCATGTTACTATAATTGACTTAGTGCGGTAGAATCCCAATTGGTGCGCTGGGTGTTTTCGGACAAAGAGTCTAGACTTTAGATATACTAATTCTATATTGTTGTGTTTATCGAGCAATTCTGCCGCAAAGCGGTATCTAAGGCGGTGTATACGACCGCTTATCGGCTTCTTGGTTAACCGAATGAAACAACAACTTCTTAATATACTGTCCGGTGCGAGAGCACAACATATATTATTTTATTATTCTTTTTTATATAAATTAATAAGTAATACTATAATAATAATGTATTTCCTTACTATAGTATTCTTACCAGACCCTTTTTATAATAGACCAAACTATGAACTCCCTTTCTAAGCACGCCATATTTAAGTACACCTAACTGATTTGTCAAGTAAGGAAATCTATACAAGAGCCATCTAATCCCTCCTAGAGATAGAGCGCCCCTGCTTCCACGCTGAGTATTCCAGTAACCCGGGAGGCATTTTGAGAATGGTGGTTGATTCTATTGCTCAATTAGCTTCAATTTGGATCATGATCTGATTCTACCATGGCCTACCATTAGACTTCACTCTCCGCCGACATATTTGACAGCCATATCGTGCCATGTGATCTCTCTTGGTGTTGGGTAGTACGAGGCCTGCATGGGTCAGCAGGTTGCCATCGGCGGGTGATCAACACCTACAAGCTGCTCTCGTGATAGAGGCCATTGGGTATTGGAATTGAACAACATAATCTGCCCGTTGCGCTTGAGTCATATCATCATGAAGACATCGACATCGCATTCCCGACAATACTCGAAGGACTTGCGGAGGAAACTGTTCATTCGGCGAGCCTGTTTCTGTGATTTGCTTTGGACCAATACAAGAACAGATTCATAGGTCACATAAATCTGTATTTTGAATCGTTAACTTATTGTCGGCGAAAGAAATATTAAGAGTATAGTCGGCAAAAGTCTGTTCTATATTAGAATAGCTATCACGTTTATTGTAACATTCGGTCTTTCTGCTAATACAACCTGCTCATCCTATCCATGTAGCTCCCCTCAACTTTGCAGCCTGAGAGGTAAGCCAAGTAGCTACCGTATGGAACAACCCGTTGTCATTCGTCATCTCATTGTTCGACGCAGGCGATGGGGAATACCATGGTTCTATTAGAGCGTTGGCAACGAATTCTTCCTTCGTTATCTTACCGCTATCCACAAGCGCTTTTTTCTCCTCCAATTGCTCCAAGGCTTCATCATAGTTATCCAACTCACTGATCTTCTGCGACGCGAACGCCTCAAGCAATTCTGGCTGGTCGAATTCCCTCTCACGCTTAGCCCACTCGCTAGCCCCGACATGTTGACGGAGCTTAGTAAAAGGAAAACTGTGATGGTCGTTGAAGCCAGATAAGAGGAGCATGTGTAGCCACATGGCTCCAGAGGCCTGCGACCACTTAATAAGGCTAGAGAGCTCTCCCTCTTCGTAACCTGGTATTTTTGTCTCTTCCTCCTCCAAGACATGTATAAAGATATCTAGATACTTAAAGTATCGGGTAGCAATCTTGGGGGGCTCCTCGCCCTTGTAGTCCCAGGCGCTGTTAACAGGTCTGTCTTGGAGAAGCCACCATGGTGCCGAGCCAAACAGCTGCGCGGGTCCAATATATGACCACTCAAGATCTACTACTCCAACAACAGTAAGATCTCCTTTACCACGAACAATTAGATTCACCAAGCCAAGATCATCACAAATTAATTTAAACTTGCAATGATCATACTTTGTATTAACCAATTCAGGTATCAAGGGTTTTAAAACCTTGAACGCCACGTATTTGTTCTTAGCATTATATTCACCAAAAATCGAGTTTGGCTGGCGAACAAGCTGTTCCCAGTCTTGCCCAACGACATACTGAAAATACTCGGTGGTCGTCGTAAACCCCTCAGTTCGGTCACCTGGGAGTCATTTCTTAGTCAACGTAGTCGATTAATCAAAATGTTAAACAAGAAAAGAACACGTACCAAAAGTATCAACCCCTCCATTCTGCAGAATGCTATGTGCCTTAAAAGTTAGGGGCCGTGGCAGTGTAGGGACATGGACTTCAGCCTGTGGTGATGGTAGGCTACCGATCTGATCAAAATCGAGCTTGAAAATCTGAAGGAGGAAATTCGCCAATTGTCTGTAGATATATTCAACATCACGATCGCTGATATCCTCTCTCATAACTCTGCTGGGGCGATCGGCAGTGGGATCCCGGAGAAGATCGCTAAGGCTTATACCGTTGATAAAATCTATCATAATAAACGGACCAAGGCCAAGTGGATTGCTGGTAGCGGGACCCCACGCCTGGACTGTTGGGACGGGAATAGTAGCATGTCGCGGATAAGACCCAGAGCCGTTACCTCCACCGCAACCTTCTCATCGGCGTAGTCGTCACAGACCATTCCTGCCCGAGGGAAACGAACCATCCAGGCTGTATTGTCACTAAAGACCATCTTTATACCAGCATTAAAAGCACCGTGGTGAAAGGTACCTTCAACTTTACAGGGAAGCTTGTTGGGATGGAAAGTAGACACCCACTGACAAAGACGACCTGTTCTGTGGGTCTCGTTCACCTTATTAACCCAGAGCTGGCCCTGCACATCGTGGACGAGATCAATAAGTGCATTGGTGTCCATAATGCCAGAGAGGTTTCTAATAGACAAGGGAAAGGACTTGTGGCGATACGACTTTAGCCAGTAAGTTTGTTGAGGGACGAGTGAGGCGGACACTGTCACTCGCACTGCGCATCAGCTGGGACATCCGACAAGCGGTAATTGGCCAGATAGTGCTTCTCTGCGTCATAGGGCAGTGCTGCGGACTTGGTATCATCGGGTTTGAACAATTTCATTTCTGGCAATGGGCACCACTACCGCGGACTAGCAAGTGGAAATGCGGATGGCCGGACACATGCTCTGAGAAGGGCTTAGCCTCCGCGTTCCCAAGGGTTAAGAATGGACGATATTGCCCGGGAATTCGATACAAAAGCTCGTTAGAGTCGTTCTGGAAGTGGTGGCATCTGGTCCTGAAGCAGGAGACCGCGGCGGGTTGAGGAAGGAGATCCAGGTGATGGTGCAAGATGTGAGCCACAGATCTCTCTACTCTATCCAATATGGGTTACTGACCTTGGCTACAGGCCATTGCCATTGTGGCCGAGTAGAAAGGCTTGGAAATCACGCGACGACGAAGAAAATTGAAGACGTCGCTGAGTTTGCACGGGTTCTCTTAACCACCACTGAAATGACCTTTGAATGCGGGTGGCAACAGATTCAGCTTCTCTTCTTCTGCTAGCTTGCTGCACTCACGGCGAGTCGACCGGGGACGCTCCTCGGCCTTCGCTACAACAACATCTCGTTGACCCTTATTCGGATCCAGAAGGTGGGAGCCCCCGGCTGTTCATCTTCCTAAAGTCGGAATTTATAAAGAAGTTTCTTGGGAAGAAAGCTACGTACGTGCTGGCAACGGACTTCAGCGAAGCAGCTCACTGATGAATCCATGGGCAGGAACGCATTTAAAAACCCCGAAATCCACTTCGGTGGGCAACTATGAACGATCATTCCTTGGTCATCAAACAGCTTGCAGTGGAGAGTAATTTGGAGCTGAATGCAACCGGTGAGGGCCGATCAATGCCTCTTCATCATGCTGTGGATAGCGGAAATAGGCTGATTATACAGTGACTCGTGGCCGACAGAATATCCTGGCTTTGAAGCCGAGCGAAATACTGGGAAGTCTGGAGAAGAAAAAATGACTCTTTAACATATGTTCATTCCTGATTGGTGGTGGGAGAAGGTCAGAGGTGCTCCACTGTGGATTACCCCGCCCAGCAAAAGAGGGCAATTGTTCCTTTCAGCTTGCTCATCACCTGTATTCCTTCCTTTACAATGATCCACCAGCACTGAGACAACTTCAGTGTCCCTTCGTCCATTTTACTGTCTCATTGTTCTAAGCGTATCCATTCTTATTGTTCCACGAAGTTGACAGAACTGAAGAGTCACATATCTACATATTCAACAAATACCGAGCAATGGAGCACTTGAAGCACGGCTATTGGATTCATGATGGTTTTCAGGTGAGCATAATCAGCCAGAATACTATAAATATCTAACAAAGAGCAGAGTGTAAGTCATTTCTGAAGAAGTTTAAATTTTACTCTGACAAGGATGTGGTAAAGGAGGTAAGTTGCAGGAGATAGGTATGAATAGTGAGCAAGTGACTAAATAGACTGTGATGGTTGGTGGTATAGGAGGTAAGTCGATCTGCCCTGGTATAATATATTATGCAACACAAAGATGACAGAAGATGTGTGATGGTTGGTGGTATAGGATGTAAGTCAATCTGCCCTGGTATAATATTATACAACACAGTGATAACTAGAGACGTGCGATAATTGGTGATATAGTTCGTGAGTTAATCTACCCTGGTATAATATTATAGGACACAGTGATAACGGGAGACGTGCGATAATTGGTGGTATAGTTCGTGAGTTAATCTGCCCTGGTATAATATTATAGGATACAGTGATAACTAGAGATGTGCAATAATTGGTGGTATAGGGAGTAAGTCAATCTGCCCTGGTATAATACTGTACAACACAGTGATAACTGGAGACGTGTAATAATTGGTGGTATAGTTTGTGAGTCAATCTGCCCTGGTATAATATTATATTATACAACACAGTAATAACTGGAGACGTGTGAGGGTTGGTGGTATAGCAGGTAAGTTAATCTGCCCTAGTATAATATTATATAATACAGTGATAACTGGAGACGTGTGAGGGTTGGTGGTATAGGAGGTAAGTCAATCTATCCTGGTATAACATTATGGGACACAGTGATAACTGGAGACGTGCGATAATCGGTGGTATAGGGAGTGAGTTAATCTGCCCTGGTATAATATTATGGGAAACAGTGATAACTGGAGATATGCAATAATTGGTGACATAGAGAGTAAGTCAATCTACCCTGGTATAATATTATGGGAAACAGTGATAACTGGAGACGTGTAATAATTGGTGGTATAGTTCGTGAGTTAATCTGCCCTGATATAATATTATGGGAAACAGTGATAACTGGAGATGTGCGATAATTGGTGGTATAGTATGTAAGTCAATCTGCCCTGGTATAATACTGTACAACACAGTGATAACTGGAGACGTGTAATAATTGGTGGTATAGTTCGTGAGTTAATCTGCTATAATATAATATTATGGGACACAGTGATAACTGGAGATGTGCGATAATTGGTGATATAGTATGTAAGTCAATCTGCCCTGGTATAATATTATACAACACAGTGATAACTGGAGACGTGTGAGGGTTGGTGGTATAGGAGGTAAGTCAATCTGCCCTGGTATAATATTATGGGAAACAGTGATAACTGGAGACGTGCGATAATTGGTGATATAGTTGGTGGGTCAATCTGCCCTGGTATAATATTATAGGATACAGTGATAACTCGATATGTGCGATAATTGGTGATATAGAGAGTAAGTCAATCTGCCCTGGTATAATATTATATTATACAACACAGTACTAACTGGAGACGTGTGAGGGTTGGTGGTATAGGGAGTAAGTCAATCTGCCCTGGTATAATATTATGGGACACAGTGATAACTGGAGACGTGTGAGGGTTGGTGCTATAGGGAGTAAGTCAATCTGCCCTGGTATAATATTATGGGACACAGTGATAACTGGAGATGTGCGATAATTGGTGGTATAGGAGGTAAGTCAATCTGCCCTGGTATAATATTATATAATACAGTGATAACTGGAGACGTGCAATAATTGGTGGTATAGGACGTAAGTTAATCTACCCTGGTATAATATTATGGGACATAGTGATAACTGGAGACGTGTGAGGGTTGATGGTATAGGCAGTAAGTCAATCTGCCCTGGTATAATATTATACAACACAGTGATAACTAGAGACGTACGATAATTGGTGATATAGTTCGTGAGTTAATCTACCCTGGTATAATATTATAGGACACAGTGATAACTGGAGACGTGCGATAATTGGTGGTATAGAACGTAAGTTAATCTACCCTGGTATAATATTATATTATACAACACAATGATAACTGGATACATGCGATAATTGGTGGTATAGATAGTAAGTTAATCTGTTCTGGTATAATATTAAGGGACACAGTGATAACAGGAGACGTGTGAGGTTGGTGGTATAGGATGTACGTTAATCTGTCCTGGTATAATATTATGGGACACAGTGATAACTGGATATGTGCAATAATTGGTGGTACAGATAGTAAGTCAATCTGCCCTGGTATAATATTATACAACACAGTGATAACTGGAGACGTGTGAGGGTTGGTGGTATAGGAGGTAAGTCAATATATTCTGGTATAATATTATACAACACAGTGATAACTAGAGATATGCGAGGGTTGGTGGTATAGGAGGTAAGTCAATCTACCCTGGTATAATATTATATTATACAACACAATGATAACTGAATATGTGCGATAATTGGTGATATAGGTAGTAAGTCAATCTATCCTGGTACAATATTATACAACACAGCAATAACTGGAGACGTGTGAGGGTTGGTGGTATAGGAGGTAAGTCAATCTGCCCTGGTATGATATTATGGGAAACAGTGATAACTGGAGACATGCGATAATTGGTGGTATAGGATGTACGTCATAATCTCATTTACAAACTTTCCAATGCTGTCACTAATCCTACCCCTTCGCACTAATACAGCTCCCCTGGATCTGTAAGGCCGATGAGGATATAATAAAGCACCTTGATGTCTCAGGCGTATCTTCACAGAATATCGATCAGCTTGACTTACCTCGCCAGTGGCTTAGTATATGTGATGAGACCCATCCATCCTGTCGCAAGAGTACCAGGTTTTGCCCAACCAGGGTTATCTTTGTCGGACATTCGGATAAAAATCGATTGCAACTGCAGGAGCCGAAAAGCCATGTTGACTACATAGCATTATCCCACTGTTGGGGTCCCTGGACACCTGAGAGAAAAAATTATCTCACTACTGATTCCAACTACGAGCAGCGAAAAGAGGAATTTCAATATGACCAGCTTCCAAAAGTGTTCCAAAATGCTGTTGATATGACACGCAGGCTCTGCAAAGAGTATCTCTGGATCGATGCACTATGTATCATCCAGGGGGATACGGATGATTGGAAAAGAGAGGGCAAAAAAATGGAAGATGTCTTTGCTTCTGCATACTGTACCATTGCACCGAGCTCAGTATCAAGTTGGGTGGACAGCTTTCTGTCTCATTTCCCCACCAAGATTCCGATTGATGGAGTGTGTGAGAGCCCCAATCTTGAGCATGATTTCTCTCAACTCGTGGATAAAGGTCCTCTAAGTAAGCGAGCATGGGTATTGCAGGAGCGAGTACTTTCACGTCGGACAGTCTTTTTTACCTCGCGAGGCATCTACTGGGAGTGTGGAGAGGGTGTTCGTTGTGGGAATCTCACCAGGCTAATATGGTAATGCTCTCCACCTTTTCACCAAAAGAGTTTCTGCTTACATCTCCAATGCACAAGTCCTCGTTCAAGAAGATATTCAATTGACGCGAATTTTCCTGCAAGACTCAATACTTCGGGGGTTTCGTCCACAATCACATTCCTCCAACAACTCATTGAGGACTACACTAGCCGTTGTCTTACTGTTCAGACAGACAGGGTTCTTGCGTTCTCTGGGTTAGCCGAACGGATAAGGAAAGCGCTGCGCACTTCTGAGAATCATGGAGTCTTTGAAAATGTTATGCACAGGCTCCTTTTATGGAAGCGACCTGATTCCAAGACAGAGCAACTCGAATACGACCAAGTCAAACCACCATCCTGGTCTTGGATGGCATATACTGGGCGAGTTGATTTCATGACAGCTTCGCCGCTCGATGTTTCAGTATGTCTTAGATTCACCAACAATCAATTAGCAGTCAAAATTCGAACGATCGAGAATTGTGAGATACGACGAGAGAAAAAACATCATACTATCATTGCAGGCCAGAAAGAGGTAGTGGGCTCTGTTTTTTTCGACACAGACAAGACCTTATTTCAATACTGTGTTGTCATCGGGATGGATGGAAATGACAGAAACAAAGACCCTGACAAGATATACTATATACTGGTCGTGGACAAACAAAGTTTGGGAGAAGGCTGTTATCGAAGACTGGGTGTTGGAAAGATACAAGCACGCTTTGTGTCGAGGAAGAACAGGGACGGCAAGCTTATCTGAGTTTTAAGGCATATCAACAACGGCTGTCTTAACGTTACGGCCTGAACTGGTACTGGAACGCACACTGCCCAAGGACTGCCATGAATATTTTCGAGGTCCAGCCTGCCTTTATCTATGATGCATAGTTCATTGATTTCGATCAAATTCGATGTTTGGATATTAGTCGTTGCGGTGAACAGACAGGAGTCGTTAAGAAATATACAGCATTATAGATACCGTTCTGGTATACAGTATCTATGAGTGTACCTCTTTTAACCATTCCAAAAGCTGGCAATATCGTGCAAAATGTTTTAATACTCAAATATGTGACCCTTGGGTATGAAGAACAGAAAAAAAAATTCAGTATTTGTGAATTTTGATTTGGTCCCGCGCTGCCATTTTCGGCCATAATACTGAAAATAACGACTCCGGGATCGATCGCCAAGAGGTTAATGAAACCGAGATGAGCGAAACCAACGCTAAACGGTAAGAGAGAGCAGGGTATAAAACAATAATAATATATACATCAACTTCCATGCGGCTGACAAATTGGGTATAAGAGAAAAGATTATCTAAGTTAATATGTTAACTATTTATTAAGTTTTAAGCTTCAGTATACTTGTATGGAACCCCGGTTTCGACCGGGAAATTGCTTCGCGAAGTAACTGGAGATCTTCGATCAAGGTAAGTCTCGTTCTTTTCTCAAATTCCTTAAAAGGGCTTTCTTCTCTTCCGACCATGGTATGCGCTTTCTGGAGCTTCCTTGAAGTACGCTGTAGTTATCCTGGTTTTGTTTAACTTCACGTAGAGGAGTTGACTGGTAGGTTGACCATGGAATTTCTTCCTTACAAGTTAGCGACCTAGTATCAGGCATGCAACGTGGCAGGGTACCTTCGAACAGCTAAGAAAGGAACTGCAGGCGTTTAGTAAGTGTTTAAGATAAGAAATAAGAACAAAGGCCGGTGAAGAAATCCTCCCTTGTTAGTAATGAGAGAGAAAGTCGAATCCGTTTAGAAGCTCTTTTTTCTGATCCCGATCGCTGTGTCTTTCGCTTGTGCTTTTAGACTATTTACCGTGGAGGTTCTTACTTGTATTATTAGAGCAAGATGTATCGGCTTCTGTTATAATTAGAGGAATTCAATTGTCGATGCCCCTGGGTGCGAGGGTGGTCACTTGTTTGAGTATTACCACTTTGGCTGCCGGGGTCTTTGCTGGAATCTTGGAGATGATTAGGTGCGTCGCAAAGAGTTAGAGGTTCAGGATATGGACAAATTGTCTCTGGAAACATAAGATCATTATATTGCTGGATATGTTGGTGAAGGCCATTAGCCTCCTCCCAAGGCTTATTATCAGCAAGGATCACTGGGTCAATGGGAATATTACTCTGTAGACCTGGAAAGCTAAAGAACTCTTCCAAGCTATCCTCTGAGCTAGTGCTAGGTGAAGATTGGCCAACCCCTGCGATGTCTTCCTGAAAGAACGGCGGCTCGATTGGAGCATCCGTGATATTTTCGAAATAAGAGGGTAGAATTGGATCCGAATTTGATGTGCGATCTACTTGATAGCATGTAGATATTGTGCCGTGCTTGGGGATTTTTAAAGATAGAGTGTTCAGCGGCGATATAGAACACTCCCTTTGTGGAGGTTGGGAGTTCAATGTACACGGCCGAGTGTCTGCGCTGATATACAAGCAAACTTCAGCCGGTGGCCGCGCTGGGAGGCAATGTTTGGGAGATAGTAAAGTGCTTGGAAAGGAATGATGACAAGGCTTGTAGAGAGGGGGGGTGTTAAGTTTTAGAATAGATATTGGAGTGTGCGGAGCGCGCGAAGTGAGGGATTTATAGAATGGGAATTGTTTGGTGTGAGGGGGAGCCCACGGCTTGAAGTTGTTTATGTGAAATGTAGGGAACATGTTTGAGAAATAAAGTATTTCGGCAGGAAAGGCGTTGGAGAGACAGCAACAGGAAGATGAAAATAGATATTAAAGGGAAGACTGTAGGTGCGAGGAAATAAATCACAATACCGGCAACTCTTTATAGCTTTGACTGGCCTCTTTATATATACTCGCGGCGCGTCGACTTGACCATTCCTCTAATTCTCCAATCTTACCAGCCGCGCGGGGGGACCACCGCCGATGTTTTTATCTTCATCCAAAGTATTGCTTGTAGGCTGATATCCGGTGCCCTGCGCCAATAGCATACAATCATGCCAGCTCCAGGTCTTACATATCAAGAGACAAAGACATATACTTTAATATAAAAAATACTGCAATTTCGCTATTGGCTGGTAAAACAAGGCGGGAGCATGTAAAGAGAATCAGATCGTCGGTCAATGTATAGCCTTGAGAGGAGGAGACGCAACCTAGGTCACCCGAGCCTAAGGATACTGGCCATCCCAGGTATGTGGATGAGCGGTGGCCCTTTTCCCTGTCCAGAATCCCAGAAATCTGTGCATACAGTGATCATGAGGCTTGACGCAAGGTATAAATAACAAATAATGAAGAAACAGAGGAAGCACAACTCGAAAACAATGAAAAAGAAAAAAAAAGACCGGAGACGGGAGAAGAGACCGGGAAAATCAAAGGTCAAAATCACCGATCAACTCGCACAAGTTGAGGTAAAGTCCATGCCAACAGCAAGATCCCAGCAGCCAAGCAGGAGAACAGTGTCACAGGCGCCATAGTTAACCCAAATGCCAATGAATCGACCGCTAAAAATGCCTCAATTCCATCAGATAACCCGTCGGCGACTCCGTAGCTGAAAAGGGCGAAAAGAGGGGATTGGGAAGTGGGACGACATCATACCAAAAAAGGGCAATAGTCGGATAACGCGGCACCCTTAGAAGGGGCAGTGCATTGGGGGCGAGGGGATAGCAGAGGAGAAAGCGAAAGACAAAGTGCGTCGTCGTTTGAAGGAGAGCTGTCAGGCTTATATAGATGCCGCGGGTTGTATTAGGCGGCAGGGGAAGCCCGCAAAAGCGGCGAGAGAGCAACGCGATTCCTAAAGTGGCGAGTACTATACCGCAAGAGGTAGGAGCATATCCACCGGTAGCAGGCGGTGGCGGGCGGCAGATGAACCGTGCAATGGGAGCCGTTTTCGGCGCCCCGCTAACCGTGTCAACGGATACTATATTTACTTAATTTTATTATTTAAAAAATTTATTATTACGCCCGAGGATTCTTCTAAGAACTTCGCAATTAGTTAGCGATCTTAGTTAAATACGACTTATCTTGATAATTAGAATTCACTAGCGATCGAGGTTACTATCATAAGCGAGTTCGGTCCTTCCAACATAATTAAATTGGCCCGTATAATGGTGATGAGGTAATCAATTTCCCGGTAGGGAAAATCCAACAAATAGACTCATCTCCGCAAAAAAGTAATGCAAGCGGTGGACATTGTCTGGCAACATTACATCTTCCGCCCCTTAAGCGAGATCATTAATTCGTAAAGTTTGCTCCGAGGTTATACACAGGAAAAAAATTTATGATGATCTTTTTGCAAATCTTCCAGGCTCTTTCAGATGGAGGATCTCTGGTTGACATTTCTCTTAGCCAACGAACAGATTTTTTCACACTGTTTGCAAGTTTACCCGTGGTGACCAAGCCTTTTTGCTTCTCATTCTGCAGCTCCATCAGGAAAACAATCATGGATTGCATAAGATAATGAAGCGTACACCACCAAGGCGAGATATTGTAGAGCCAGGAAGTGTCAGGGCTGTCAGGAAACAGTGACAGCATCTGATATGCTGATTCCACACATGATTCGGCCAACTTCTCGCATAGCGCACTGCTAGGTTGCTTTGTTGCTCGATGAAGACAGGGCTGAAGAAGCAGAAGCTTTGTACTGTAGAAACGAAATGCCAGGCTTACTTGCTGCCTGATATAAACATCAGTCTGAACTTTTGTATCCTGAAACTGTAGTTCAGGCGATAGCCGTGAGGACCAGTCGTCTAGTTTTGTACTTAGTGAAATGGCGATATCCTCATGGACATTCCACTGTTCAGTCGAACCCGCAGGAGCATATAGAGATTCAATAGACTGCCTCATCAGAAGGGTCAGCTGAACAAAAGAAAGAAAATAGCGTGAAGTATCAAGAGCGAGGCCACGGCTCCCTTCCTTGTTTGTCTCCAGGCCGTCAGGTACAGACGCTGTAGACCTCTGAGACGCCTCTGAGTTCTGACTATGTTGTTGGTGTTGGAGCAGCGATGGATGTGGACCAATTAATTGACTGAGATTTCTATACTCTCTAACCAATGCCGGGCCACTTACTTCCCACAATGCTTCGTCTCCAAACGGCAGTGGTAGCGGAGCAGTAACGAACTCGGTATTCACACTGGGGCCACGGCCGGTCTTGAGACATAGGGTGATATCTAGTGTATATAGAGCCCACCAAACCCAGTAGCGATTCTCCTTGGACATGGGTGAAATGTCGGGAGTCTCGATTCGAAGATGAATCCCCATTGTGATAGCCGACCGCATTGACAAACCGCAGAACCTCCACGACCTAGCGGTAGTAAAGTTAGTACAGTGAAAGTAGAAATAAATGGAAGCATATCATACCTGTTAACTTGTCCAATCGACAGTAGATAAAATGACGTCAGGCCTTCAACTTGCACCTGTTGAAGGTCGGGATGATTACCCAAGGCAAAGTCCGCCGTGTTCAATTTCCATGCTCTGGAGAAATATTTCAGATCATCGTAATGTTCTCCTTTTCCATTGTCGCCATACACTAGGCCACTGTATCTGGAGGCTATAGCCAATATTAAATCCAATATAGCTAGCCACCTTTTCCCTGGTCTCACGTCCGTTTTTGAATAGAATGACGTAAACTGCTTCACGAACAATGTCCTACTAATAATCGGAAAGGATGGGTGTACGATGTGAAAGTAGCGGTTGATCAAATCGCCGGCGATCTTCCGGGATGGCACATCAAAGATGTCGACATTCATGTCTATTGGGAGATCACTCTCGTCCGCTGAATAGTTCATGTCGTAATTGAATTCCGATAAGTCCGCTGATCCTGGGAAACAGGTTCCTGTCCAGCCGGTGCTGAACGTTGGTTCTGTTCAAGCTCTTTCCTTAGCCTGTACAACCATGCTATCTCGAAATGACCACCCAAAAAGCCAGTGGCCTGGGTTCTTAAATCTCGATTAAAATCCTCCTCCGTAAAGTCGGATACCGTCCTTTGCATATCATCGCTGGAGCTCACTTCTTTATTGGGTATATTGGACTGTTGTACTAAGGGAGGCAAGCTGACGGGGTCCGTCACTGTCTCTCTTGCATTCTTCATCTGTGAGCTGTGGAAAGCCATTCAGAGAGACAGACTTGTTACTTTACTCAGAACTGCTTCAACACGTCGAGCAGAATCTGGACCGAGCTCCGGCAGTATCTCTCGCAACAATGCGTGGCTAATCTGCAACTGATCTGCGAGACAGCGTAATTCCCTTGTAGTAGTCATTAGTATGCTGCCAGGATGAAGAATCAGGACCACACGCACTTGTCTGACTGCCGTGGCTTGCATTCACGATAGACGCAGGCAACGCCTTCCTCTTCGCACTGCCTACAAATCGGCTGAACCCCGCTGCATTTGCGCTTCCGTTCACGGCAGGGTTGACATGCCTTACGAGTACGTGAAACGTGCTGTTGACTAGACGGCGCAGCTATCCTTGGGATAGGAACCCTGCTGTTCATTGTGCGGAAGCTACGGTGTTTTCATAGGTAAACTGTGTCCTACGATTGGTGACCAGAAACGAGACACGACCTCACCGCACGAATCTAGCAAAGTTTCCACCGAAGGTTGCAGGAAATGGCGGAAGTGGAACATAGTTCTTCCTGTTGGCCTCAGGACACAACACTCCTCATTTCACATTTTCGACAATTGAAAGCTTGAGCCATCCGTAACGCAGTAAATTCATTGCTCAATACATCTCGACGGAAGTCGCCATGCTGTACGACGCAGATCTTGGCTCCAACAATTAACGGTCGATCGGTTGACAGCACTCTCAGGGAGATGAATGTGACGGGTCTGGAGGATTGCTGGTGTAAGAAACATGGAACCACCTGTTGGACGAAGCACGTGATATCACGCCGTCGAATATCACCTGATCTTCATACCGGAAATACTTGAAAACCGTGCCTTATTTTAAGAACATCAGATATTATTTAGTTTTGCATGTTGCCAAATATAGACTTATGGAAGAAATGGCGCTCTGACGTTAGGGTTCAACTATATGGACATAAATCTAAACCCTCGCCTGAGTCCCTGTCTCCGCCGCATTCTTCAACCCAGCTCTTGATCTCACTAAACCGGCGAGCAGCCGACTGGCGATGTAATGTCCAAACTTGGCTTAGTGTATCTGGAGACTCGTCAAGTCTGACATTTTGCCTTTGCAACGTCGGATCTCTATTACCCCGCTGGATAAGATATCCGGTCACGCTGCAGGACTACTATTCGTCATGGCCTCGAAACAACATACAATTCTCCCTAGAGGCCCAGTGAAGGGACGAATAGAGGAAGACTCCTCGCATTATACTCGGAAAAGAGTCGGGACGGCGTGCAATGAGTGCCGTAAGGCACGGAGAAGGTAATCAAATTGGAATGATATAGAAGCTTTTTCCATCTCTATTTCCATTATAGTCTAATGGTATAAATTTAATAGTGCGATGGGCGGAGGCCGTCATGCTCTCCCTGTATTCAGCATTCCAAACCGTGTCAATACGGGCTTGATGGAAGAAACAGAGATTCTCTAAGAAACACCATCAATGAGCTAGAGAACAAAAATAGTCGCCTTGAGGAAGCTATCAAGTAATTGAGATCCGAATTACGTTTCATGCCCCGAGTGGAAGCAGCAGCCAGCAGTCATTCTATCACGCAACGTGCAGAAGCGCCACTCGGTGCTTTATTTGATACCGGGTGTGGAAAGATCCCTGGGGAGACCTTTACTCGCAACGCGGCAACAGCGTTTTTCTCTGGCATTTCCCCTTTATTCTATATCATACTGCCAGACGACTACGATCGCCTTATACATAGAACATATCAAGCGCAGTTCGGTATACCTCGATGCGATGTCTGTGAACTTTGTGCCATTGCTGCTGTGGGATGTCGATATGACAGTTCTGAAATGCCGCATGAATATATGGACATGTTCTGGGAGCAGTGTTTACTTCTAGTATACGACGCAATAGATGAAGCCGATGCTCGGACGTTGCGAGTTCTTGTCTGCTTGGGAATATATTTGATATTGGATAAAAGTATGAGTGCAAGAGTGTTAATTGGTAGAGTCCCCCCACCCCTGTCCGCGGCAAAACAAAAACAAAAAGCAAAAGGGAAACAAAGACATGCTAAGTGTTCAATAGCATCTGGTATCCAATTGGCCCGATGGTGTATGCCGAAGCAAGACTCCAAGCTCGGTAGTAAGACAGAGTGGGACAGCCTCTTCCACAGTTTGGCTTCTCTTGAATGGTAACCGGCTGGTCCTAGAGCATGACTATATGCTAACTCCTCATCAGTTGGCTTTCTTTTGCCCTTGGCTACGAACACAGTTTAACGGAGGAAGATACTCAGGTAATAATGCCAGTCATTGCCTACCAACCATTCACTAAAGGAACAAGTATATTACGGAACAGGACATTGCAGAAGATTCTAATATCGTCTCGGTATCAGCCAACGATGTCACATTAGCGATGATACGTTCACAGGTGTGGAAAATCTCATTTTTGTCAGCCGAATTATTTAAACGAATCAGGCTACTTTCAAGCTCAATGTGGGTTGAGTTTGAACAAGTTTCATCTGAGCTGGACACATGGGCTCAAGAGCTCCCTGCCTGTGTCCAACTACGCGCTCTTGTTTCAGACAATGATGATCTGTCCCCTGAACAAAGGCGAGGGCTTCTACTAGTCCATATGGTTTATCTTGACAACCGGATACTCTTGTTTCAACATTTCTTACAGCAGAATACTGAATCAAGGTTACTGCAAATGACAACAAACACCCGCCAAACTTATGCGACATCTGGCCACCAACTCGCTTCAATCATTTCCATTATCTATCAAGACAAATGCCCATTTCTGCGAAACTGGCTTGTTATGTAAGTAACCAGGTCTATACTTCCCGATAGATGCTTACGAATCTTAATTACAGCCATGCATCGTTCCATTGCAGCATTACCGTGCTTTCCATTATATGCCAGTGTTACCTTACCAATGAGGACCTTAATGATGTAATAAGCCATCGGGCCGATATTGAAAGATGTGCCGAGGTATTAACATACTGCAGCCTGGTGGATAAGGCCGCTGCTAGACTTCTTCATACTGTTCAAGCTTTAAGTGAAAGCCTAGACCAGGTAATTAGCGAGCCGCAACAGGCACCTGTACCACGAGAAGAACTTATGAAAATAGGGACAATTCTCAATACCGAGTTTCCTGGCCGAATAAACCTTTTCAAAATTACGGAGGAAATTGTTAATAAAATGGCATTGGAAATCTCTAGCGGCAGCCAATTCAATTGAATATGAGATTTCCTAAAGCCTACCTTGTTCGCCGTCCGTCTCTGACCTACAAATCTAGCTTAATCTCCAATGGAGCCTCTGAAGGTCGTTGTACGTACGCTTGACCATGTCAGTTTTAGGTCGTACATGGACCTATCTAGATTATCAAAGATATGTAGCGATTGAACTCATAGAAGCACTATAATGTGATAGTCTTCGCCTCAATTGGATACACAGTGTCCCTGCTCAGTCGACTTTCACAAGACGAAACCAAAGGCTTCACCGCGTAAGTAGTACTCCCCCTAATCCCCAGTAATCCAAGACACAGGCTCAAGTACGATAGCCCAACGAGGGACCACCAGATGGTTCTCGCTTCGGGAATGCCATTCAAGGCTTTAATTAGCCAAATCTTGCAGGAGATCTGTCCTCTGAAACAGTAAGAGCGCAGATTTTCAACCCCGGCGTTGCTATGGCGAAGTATTTTAGATGATTTCACTCCTCGTAACACTCTCAACTTGAAGCCGTAAAATTTTTAGTTGAATCTGGAGCGTGCGTGAATGCTCTAGATGACGATTATCAAAACGCACTCCATCTGATCTGCAAAAATAGCCGAGACAATGACTGCGAACTGGCCGACTTCCTGCTTAAAAGCCGGGTCTCCCAATATGCGCGTGACAAAGATAATATGACGCCTTTTCTTTATGCCATTGGGAACTCAGATCCAGAGCTTGCACAAGTTTTCCTTCAGAATGGATTCGAGGTGAGCCAAAGAATTAAAAGACAATGGTGGCCTGGACGAACAACAGTGAGCATCATTACGCATAGCTTTCAGGACCAGCAAGTCGCAGCTCGAGCGAATGTAGATTCCGGTCTAACAGCACTTCATTTCTCTGCATTGAACGCATGCACGAAAACGACCACTTTTTTGCTCCGACATGGGGCCGATCCGAATGCTCGTTCCGATTTTGGCGATACGCCACTACATCTTGCAATCAGGCGCCATCTTCTAGGTCGCAAATATGAGGATGTCTGGGAGAATGGTGAATACTCCGTTGAGTCTTGGGGAGGTTTGATCATGGACTTTGCAAGTGAAGAAGAAGCTTTCGATATCTCCCCATACATTGACAAAACTCGAATACATATTGTTGAGGTACTCCTAGAGAGTGGGACTATCGACGTCAACTTGGCTAACCTTGGTGGGGATTACCCTCAACATGTGATAGACTTTCAAAAACATTATGCGTGGTCTATTTTACACAAGCTCATTGAGAAAGGAGCTGATAGTTCACGAGTGAACTGATCGCATCAGACGTGTCTCCACCTTGCCAGCAGGGCAGGTAACCTAGAGATTGCGCGCAATCTTGTAGCAAACGGCCATAATATTCTGCTGAAGGATATCCATGGGCTGAATCCATTCCACTATGCACTGAATTATAGTTGCTTAGATATCCTGCAGTACATGTCAGAGGCTCGCGAGAGCGAGCTTTCGCAGCTTTGGCACTCGCTGGATGACCACGGCAGGAGCCCATTGCACCATCATGTCTCATCCGTCCTCTGCTATGTTGGCGCGATTGATTTCCTAATACAGCGTGGTTGTGACGCCAACAAACCCAATGCAAAGGGAAACTCTTGCCTCAGTCTGTATGTGGGCTCTTTCCACCTAAAGTTTGACAGGGATATCTTTACCTACTCATATGGAGAGGTGCTGATCCACTATGGCTCAATGAACGTCAAGAAAATCTGGCGCATCTTCTTATGCATCATAAGGGAGCAGATCATGAAATACTCAATTTACTGTTTGATTTGGGTTTGGACCCAGCAGCACGAGATACCGATGGCAAGACTTTTATGCATCATGGGGCAATTCATGGTTCGTTCACCCAGGAACTTGTAGAGTTCCTTGAATCAATAGGTGCCTTGGATTTGCATACCAGAGACTCTATTGGCAAGACCCCCCTCGATTACGCCGAAGAGAAGGCTCATCAGGAATTTTCGGACGTTATTCTCTTATATCTTGCTTGGAAATGGAAAGAATCTTTTAAGAATTTGAGCGCAGTGGCTAGTACGCTCCTATGATGGGTCTTCTCTCTTGCAATTTAGCATCCGTCTTAGAACGTGCAGATATCCCTTTCAAGGCGAAAACAATAATAAGACCGGATGATTGGATTCCCAGTGCTCGTTCTAGGCATATAATCCCATGCGCGGCAGTGGCTAGTCTTGATCTAAAGGAACTTTCTGTAGAAAGAGCACGTATTTTCCAGATCTTAAACTAGTTTCAATGAGGGCAGCTTGTTTTTCTCGTTTGTGTTGGGCCCTCTTTTCCTTTAGTTGTTTCAAGGTAGGAACGGTTACTTAAGGCTGCAGTTTCGGTTTGATGATGTTATTTGATTCCATCCCTGAGACCTTAAACATGAGTACCAGTGTAACTGGTCTGTGTCGAGAGAGGATTTGTGAGTTTTAGATCAGGGTTGAACTATAATATATCCCGTATAGCTTAGACTCCTGCTTCTTAATCTATATTTTGCTACTCATTAAATTAATAATCTTTATATAAAGAAATCAAGATCTAAATTTAGAAAAGAGAACAATGAATACTAATAGATGATGCGCAAGCTAAGCAACGCTTAACTTTCTAAAATAAGATTATTATATATATAAAATACTGTAGTCTAGAAATGTTTGCTATCCTAGACTGATTAATAGAGACACTACTATTCTAGATATATCTGCTGTAGATCCTATAACTACTATTACCAAAGCCCAAGAGCCTAGAAATAGAGTAATACTGCTATATAATTCTCTCTTCTAGTATCAATATTTATATTAAATATTTAGAACTTATATTAAGTCGCAATTTCGTGCGAAGTGATTTGTTTGGGCCTTGGATAGTACGTTACCTAAGTTGGTTAGACTCTAGATATCTGATAGGGTTAGTAGATCTATCTACCAGCTGCTCTTTTAATAGAGGCCAGGATCTATGAAAATTAAAGAAAACAATCTCGCCGCTATACCTTAATTAAATTGTTAAAGAAATATCTGTGTTGTACTCCTGGCAGTATTTATATTCTTTTAGAAACTGCTAAATATTCCGTCGGTTTTTTTATTAGCTCCTTGATCTAGCACTATCTAATCGTCGGTGTTGGCTATATATCGTAATTTAGTAAAGTATGGCCAATATTCTTAGTATCGCCCTCTTTCTTGTATTTTCTTTTTTTGGCAAAAAATGTGTTACAACGCGCTTTCTTTTCCCGGAAAAAAAAAGTATTGTTATTCGTTTTAGTATGAAATATCTTTAATTCTCCTTATAATCTCTCCAGGCAGCCCAATATGGAAAAGGTTACTTTGGAGCTAGTTGAGAGTTAAATCACTTCGGCAAGTTATAAAGGTTTCTGTGGGTGAAGGCCATTTTGCTAGTGACTGTATCGTTGAGTGGTAAATCCGATAGAAGTTCAAGTTTACTTAGTAGAAAGCGAAGGAAAAGCAAAGGCGAATTGAAACAGAAAAGAAAAAGAAAGAAAAAGGCAAAAAACAAAGTACCAAACATTGGCTTTAAGTATACCTCGGGATCGCTGAAACGAGCGTGAAAAAAAGTGCGAACTCTGTAGGTCTAGTGTTATAATCAATACACATCTGGAGTGCAGATTTACATTCCAGATCTCAAAGTTGGTGATGTATGACAAAGAATCAAGACAAAAACATTGGCCCTCTCCCTGTCGACGTCGAAGCAATACTGTTAGTTGGGCCGCCACCGACTTCAAATCGCTGTTCATATGAGAAATAAAGCATCGCTTCCGTGTTTGTGCACCTTCTTACGGGTACACCATAACCAAGCCAGCTTTTTGTTCTCTTTCATGCTCCTCCTTCAATTTCCTAATCTTCCAAAATTTATAGAATAGTGCCACTGCTAATGAGGAGAACGCTGTCGTTGCCGTTGCAATTACCGTCAGAAGAGCCATAATGGACCAGTTCCCATTTTTGGCTGTGTAGATATTTATAAGCGTAGTGAGAAGTCCAGCTACTGCATTGAGGGATGTCGGACTTGTAGATCTTGGTCAATTCCTCATTTTTCGATAACTTCTGTAGGAAACTTACATAAATAAACGGTTAATGAGCCAGAAATAGTTCTGTTTCCATCTGAAGAAGAGGTATGTCATGGTGAGGGCCCCGATAACCAGCAAGCTGCATGATATACCAATCAATGGTGGGTTCTGAATAGTGCTTAGGACAGCTTTTTTAGTTGGATTTGTATCAAGCTCTTGCTTCACCGTGTGAGAACTTTGAAGAGTGGTAAAAGTCCCCGGCACCACGAGATATCCAGCCAATAAAATCCAACTAGCAAAGCCTGAGAGGAAGTTATATATCCAATGGATACAGTCAAGCTCCAGAAGCATGTGCACATATTCAGTTTCCACGGTCAGATTTGTATCTTTGCGGCGAATTCCAGATTTCTCATCTCCTACTCCCTGTTGCACCACCTCTGCGCAGGAGCCTTCCGATCCAAGTGTATCACTGCTCATAATGTGTAGTCATGTAGAGACAAAGTGGGAATGAGGAATAGGCCGTTGCCACCCACAATAGGAACAACAAGTCATTTGTCTTTTATCTACCTCAAAGTGTCTCTGCATCTGATAAAAGTCGTAATAAACTGATTGTCATTTATAATATTTACAGCTTGGCTGACAGTAATTCCCTCGTAGGAGGGTGTAATACAGTAATTATACGACGAATACATACCTTCATCGCTGTTACCGTCCTGAAACCGCCCCACTGATGTCGTTTTCTCTCTCCTTTCCTTTATTCTATTTCTTTTTTGTTTTTCCTTTTTTTGTTTTTTGGTATTATTAGGTTATTCAGTTGTACCGTCTTTCATATCGACTGAGACGGCCCTATAGGGGAATTTGAATCGGCATGTTTCTGCAAAAGTAGCTATTGGCATTTTGTTCCTGTTCACTATCTACCAGAGCTCTCCACGGACTGTGATAATGTCTGGCAAACGCAAGACCCTCCTTCCGAAAACACTCCATCTTGTTCATGAGCAAGACTTACAGGACTCTCCAACAACAAGTATTAGTTCCTTCATTGAGAAACCAGAGACTCACTTAGCCGCGTCTTCGAACGCTGCTCCACAAAAGTCTCCAGGAGAGCTGCTCAAGCGGGATACCGATCTGCAGAAATGTACTTCCAAGATAGACAAGTATTACACAATCGACCAAGCTGGCCTAGGGGTGTTAGCCCTCAAAGATGTTCATCATTTGCCATTCTGCGTGATCAAGAAATACCCAAGAAACAGCCAGAAGCATATTCGAAATCTAAAGCCAGCGCGACATAAGAATCTGATATGTCTTTTCGAATATGCTGAAGTGCAGAGCGAAATGCATCTCGTGTATGAATATGAACATATCCCTATCTCCTTAGGCTGCCTTGCAGGAAGCGTACAATTTAGCGAAGTCGCAATCGCTACTGTCAGCAGAGAAGTCTTAGAGGGTCTACAGTACATACATTCTGAATTGCGGATGTCTCACGGAGCAATAAACCCCAGCAATATTCTGCTGACATGGAAAGGTGAAGTTAAGATCGGTAAGTCGACTTTTCTATAGGAAAGGAAGATCAATACAGCTAACTTATCAGCTAATATTGGTGACAGTATGCTCAACGGCAGGACGCTGAGGGACAGAGACCTCGATCTCAAGGCCGTTGGTTCTATGGTCATTGGCCTCAATAATCGTACCTTGCTAGTAGGGGCTGAGACGCTGGATACTATCACTGCTGAATCCAACCTATCAGTTTCTGCCCAAGAGTTCATCGACAATACAAAATGTAAATCTATAAAAGAACTACTGAAGGTAAAAGGCTCTGGATAAGGTTAAAAACAATGAGCACAATCTGATCCCTGGTACAGGATGACTTTTTACAGCTGGCTACACCTGAAGGAGCGTGGAATCTTAAACCATACTACCTGGAAGCACTGCCATTTGGGTTCCGAGTTGGCTGTCGCATCCGTGGCTGAGTAATTTAGACACAGATACAACTAATATGACATATATTTCTCTCTTTCAAAATTATAGTTTGTATAGCTCCCATTCAGCTAAAGTACTGCTAGCTGTTCCATTACATCGCTGTACGAGCTTTAATAGGCCTTGCGCATAGCCACCGACAATAAGTAGTATATTTGACATAGGCATTATATCCATACTAGACAGCACATGTGCATAAGATAGTGGAATTACAGATTTACATCCCATTGATAAATGTTCACCACATAGAATGGTCGGAGGTGATCGTTTGTTTCACCTATCCGATGACAATGAGAGCTAACTGAAGATACTAGACTGGTATGAACAAGCGCGATGTATGTTTGCACTAATGAGTGTGTTTGCACTAACAAGTGTGTTTGCACTAACAAGTGTGTTTGCACTAACAAGTGTGCTTGCACTAATAAGTGTGCTTGCACTAATGAGTGTGTTTGCACTAACAAGTGTGTTTGCACTAACAAGTGTGCTTGCACTAATGAGTGTGCTTGCACTAATGAGTGTGTTTGCACTAACAAGTGTGCTTGCACTAATGAGTGTGCTTGCACTAATGAGTGTGTTTGCACTAATGAATGTGTTTGCACTAATGAATGTGTTTGCACTATCGAGTGTGTTTGCACTAACAAGTGTGCTTGCACTAACGAGTGTGCTTGCACTAACGAGTGTGTTTGCACTATTGAGTGTGTTTGCACTATTGAGTGTATTTGCACTATTGAGTGTATTTGCACTATTGAGTGTATTTGCACTACCTAGTGTATTTGCACTACACAGTGTAATTGCACTGTATTGTGCAAGCAATTGTACATCCACAGATTATCTGGTCATTGTAAGGTTCAAGACCTGTATGTGGTTTACTACTTCTCTTACTACTATATTATTGAATTGTCGGCTGAAATTACTTTCAGAGCGACTGGGATCTTCGCTATCTGGATCCGACGATAATGTATCATTAAATTAAGAGACCTTTGGGCCATGGACAGATAGTATTAAGTATAAGAATGCACTGTACAACACTAGCGTTCACCTGAACTGTGATCCACACCCACGTGTTCCGGTGCGATTATAGAGTGAACAACAAAGCCACAATGGAGGTTAGCGGACTAGGTCAGCGAGCAGACCAAATTACTCAACGGAGGCTGCGTAGCTATCGTGGATGTGCACTGGTGGAATTACGTCATCTAATGTTTGAGGGTGAGGAGGTCCTCGGATCTAGGCCACTGGATCCCAAGAATGTAGACAGGCTGGCCAAAATCTACGAACTTGAAGGTTGCCAGCAACTTGAACCTGAACATCGAGTAGCCGCACTTATCAAAGAAGATATTCTTTATCAGACAATAGAGCAGTGCAATATCATACCAAATGCGTTATTTGATTATACCAACCCGCCGACATTATCGTTCAACCAGAATGTGAGACTCCTTTGTCTCTACGGAAAACATCGCTTGAAGGCAGCCGAAATACACGCAGTAGCATCGTGGCTAGTTGACCTTTACCTCGACGGTGAGTATGATTCCCAAGTTGTCTGGCATATAATTACTGTTATTTCACTCATACTGATCAAATGATAGATATACCTGCTGAAGCGATCATCCAGCTAAGGGAAGAATCTACCAATGCCAAGAACTTCAAGGAGGGTGATTGTTTTCGTATATACCGGCACTATAAACTCGCTCAACACTATGCTCAGGAAAGAAAATGGTGGGCAAGGTTCCAGACGGATGAACGGCGGAAGCATATTAGACGGCTTGAACAGAATCCCATACTTATCAATGGGTTTGACCTGTTGCTACCATACATTGGGCTTTGGGACCATCTAAGTGCTTCACAAGTGAGGCAAGTACTTGGCCTTCGTTGTCATGAGGTATGCTACTCTGGACCGTATCCACCCTCAGAGCTGTTTTTATGTCAAATTATACTAACATTAATAATAGCTGGTATCACACTATCTAAAAGAAATCTATCGCCAATGGTCGGACTTCTTCGGCACGGAAAACGGGGGCATGGTAGATGCAGAGTCAGTGAGACTGATCGAAGGGCGTATGCCTAAATACTCTCTGGATGATCAATCTTTCATCTCAGAAGTAATGAGGTCAGGACAACTGTTCCCTCGGCTTCCAGAGCCCGAGGATCGTCATTGTCTTCTCCAAAAGATACTGCAAACACCAGGCAGGATTTTGTCACTTTATACGTTAAGTCAAGATATACGGTTCCTCGAATCACCAGCGAAAGCCTTCCGCCACCTCATTCCACTAAGAAAGAAAGACACGGTGAACCAAGCGCTGTTAAAGCATTTCAGAGTCGGTGATATCGGGAATAATACGGAGATACAAATCTCAGAATATGAATTCAGCCCAGCCCCTGCACCGGTTAATCTGTCATTCATCGGTATCATCCAACTATGGCTGTTCGCTCTGAGGCACTTTACTCGACCGCCGAAAGTAAACGGCCAGCAGCAAACTGAAGCTTGGTATCTTCATGGCCAGTCATTGGGTGAGATGGCTGTCTTAGCAACTCGATTAGGATTCTCGTCCAATAGAATCCGTGAACTTCAGAGTACCGACGAAAGCAGATTGGGCCCCGAGAAGCTTTTTCGAAGTCTTTGTATTAATATGTTTTATTTAGTTAATGACTCTAAAGTACAGAATATGGCACGCCATTTCAACGCCGGCATGCGCAGTCTCTCCCGGAACAAGGAAGGTCCACGGAGTCCACCTGCATTTACAACTGAACGTTATGAGGAGATGTCCCGACGACGCTATAATTCTCCCACACTGGATGAATATCTAAGAGATAGAGCACACTTGTTTGTCGGGAATGTATACAGCGCAGATCAATCTCCTTCACAATACCCAACGTCGTTCGCCGTCACGAGGGAGATTATTTTTGCTTTTTTCGGGAAGGAACCCTTGTATAGTATATTTTCCCAGAGACAGCCTTCATCGCCCAGTGAAGTTCCAGAGCTGGCACGAGAGGGGCAGATTCCTGCTCCAATGGAATCAGGAAGCGCAGTCCATGATAATGCTGTGGTGGGCTTAGAGCAAAATAATCAAGCTCTGGATGCAAATGGCGACGCAGATGAATATGGACGTGCCGTCACTCTAGGATCTCCTAATGACTGCCAATACGAGCCTGTTGAGCTCCTACCTCACCCACCGGGAACTCCTGATCGTTCTCTTATAGATGTCATTACGGATGATGTGCCTCTTGCTACTGGGTTTGAAGAGCATGATTCCAAAGCTCCACTCGCAATAAAGGCTGAGATATCAGTACATCGCAAGGCAGTTGATATTCTTCAGATGTGGTATGGTGCAGATGATGGTAGGTTGATTATTTTGTTTCTGTTTGAAACGCGCAGCTATTACAAGTTCCTCGTCAGTGGTGGTTGGGAATTGCGCTCTACCTTACAGGATCTTTCCAGAGAGCATTATTTCCTCGTTTGCAATGAGTTCGGTATTGTCCAGGTTGAGGTGAACGTAGTATATGACACTGCATTGCAGCACCGGTTGATACTAGTCGGAAAGATTGACAGTCCATTACATGGGGTGGAGGACCAAGAAGGAAGAATATCGGCAGAAAAGCTGCGGGAGTATATTTCATGCTACGATGCCAAAACCGGAAAAAGGAAGGCAGACCTTTCAGATACTCGTACAGCAAAACGGCATCTCGTTTCCTAAAATTCGAAGCTTGTCTAGAGGAGTTGATCTGGCTACAGCAAACTGATGCTATGCTATGTCCGCTTCTTCGCTATAATTCTATTACTAGACTGTATCTTCAAGGAAGCACTACGGGCTATATAACATGATATTTCTAAGGAAAAAATGTCTGTAGATAGGGTTGAAGGAACTGGTATTGCTATTAAAATGTGACTTAGCTAGCACGCTGTTGAAGGGTGTTGCTTCGACGTTTGGTTGTGGTGACAATGTATTCTAAGGACATCTCGTACTTGATCTTGCGGTATTTATGGGCTATTCTACCGCCGAGCTATTGTACATAAGAGATTGATTGGTCGAAGGCACCAAGATCCAGCATTAAGCCTCATAAATGGGTGCTTAGGAGGCTCGTTAGTCTTATTCTCGATGTGCAAAGAATATCAGCTTGCAAGTAACTTACCTGAAGAAGTTGTTCGATAGTGACACCACGTGGCGCAGCCGTAAAATCATGCGCTAGTAAGCCCACAGTTCCTCGACCACCAGAGGTTCCTTGCAGGCCCAGTAGCTTTCGTGCAATATTCAATGTCGCACTTATATCCATGACCTCTCCTCCATGAATTAAACCTCGGATCATGCTTTCGCCAATCCTGCCTACCTATGATAAGCCTAAACTTTCATTTTGCCAAACATGACCATACCTACCTATCCTCACATCACCATTATCATCAATATAGATATTCTGCTCGCTAATGGCTCCATGGCTGATACCAAGTGTATTATGGATGTAGTGAAGCCCGTGAAGAATCTAATGACACCTGATCAGCCACTTATGGTGCTCTGAGAGGTGATCTACATACCTGACAGCAAATCGTAGCCACTTCGACTTCTCCGAGCTCGAAGGTGGGTCGCAATTCTTGTATCCCCTTGAGTGAGACCCCATCCCACCTCTCGTAAATAAACAGAAGGGATTCGTGACACACAAAAGCCTCTTTGAGATTGGCGAGGTGCCTGTGGCATGTTGGACGTAGACGATCGAGTTTGATATCACGGTCATTGATTTTGATCTTGAGGACGAAAGACACAGGCCTATTTTCTATAAGCTCAATGGCGGTGATACCGCCATCTGTGGGATCGAGGCCAATAAAGAGACGGTCCATCGTGAATGGACTACCGTATTTGACGAAAGTCGCGTCCTGTTGATCACTTCCTTCGGCTGCAGTGCAGCTTGTCCCTTGGTTATAGGGAGGGGGGTTCATCTGGATCGGTGAACCCAAGGCCTTAGTTGTGCCCATGTCGATAGACTCAGACAAGCCAATACTATATTCTTTGTTTCTCTCTGTCGGAAAGTAATCAATTGGCTTGCTTGATGGTGGATTTGTGACCCTTTTACGGATATATATTGGAAGCGTTTAATATTAAGGTTGATAAGGTATTACATATAAGTATCAATGTCTGTCAACCAGTTCTCGAGCAAGCTTTGGTGTCGAAGCTGGGCTTGTTCAATATCGTTCTCGGCGCCGCAGTTTTACTGAAATCGTATGACTCGTAGTATGTGACCTGGTTATAACACTATAAGCTACGTATGTTTGGAAATCTAACGTAGGTTGAGTGTGGGTTTCGTAAAACGAACTGGCGGGAACTTTACCGTGAATGAACGGTTTTATCCCTGTCTTAGATTTTCTTTGGGTGAGGAGGGGGGAATAGTTGTTCCTCGAGCAACGCCTTTCTTTTTTTTTCTTGGCAGACTACATCCTGTGGTACGACCAGATATTTTCCAGGTAATGGACAGAGGCAACTTTACAGTAGTCCCTAGTGTTGCGTGCAATACTGGGAAATCCTTTGGTATAGATTGTAAGGACCATGTAAGATGTTAGCTAGTTTGCATAGGAATAAGGGGACAGGGAGGACAGAGTTGCTGGGAGGGCGACCGATCCATCCAAAAATTACCATACCAAACATATTGTGCAAGGGCCTATTATTATCACGCCCTTGAAAGTATCACAGATCCTGTAATACAAAACGTAATACGCTCTCGAGAAGTTATTCTATTCATGTAAAAGTCGTAATACAGGCTTGTCTCGTTATGCTAGCTTTGCCTTCTTTACACCGTGCTTAACAGTCCGGTGTTCGCAAATCAGTACAGGTTGGTATTACATCTTCAATGGCTAGTGCCGTCACAGCCTGTGATCATTACATGTTATCGTTACTGTTATGCGAACTTTGTATTCCGCTTTAAAAACAATCCCCACCCACACCACGTAATACCTTGAACGCGTATCTTCGTTGAAATATGTAAATTAGGCAGCTCCTCATCAAGCGTCGTAAATGGGATACAAGAAGTCACATGTGAATGCCGATCGAATTGTAAGATACTGTATTACAGGATCTTTTTTTATTAAACACCAAATTTATCCTGTTCTGTACTCCACTGGTTTTATCCGGGGTTGTACTTGAATAACGGACATACACGGTAAAGGCTTATGCGTTAACCCATACAACCACGGACGCTTTTCGGTTCGATCCATTGTTGAACCAGACAATAATCATTCACAATAATTCGTCCTTGTTTGACATTGGAAGGTTAGAGGCATGGGGACTACAGTAGTTATGAGGAGTACGTACTCTCGAAGAGTGCAGAGTGAGGCTACCAGCCTACTACTAGTTACTTGACAGGCTAGTGCTGTGCGAGGCCTGGTACCTGCATCACCATGACCATAGATCTATAAACTACACTCAAATGTAGTGTTGAAAAGCAATACTACGATATCTCTATTGAAATCAGGCGCCGGAAGCTGGATAGGGTCGATAAGCTACACAAGCAATACTATGTTGTGGCTACCGGAGAACAAGACGCGCGTGCTTTGTGCACACGAAAACATAGGTATAGCCAACCTTCCGGCAATCAGACTCTGTTAAGCTTCCCAATAGTGAGTACTTGGTAGAAGATACTAGATTGAAAGGAACAGATATATTAATTTATGTAGAGGATCTTGAGATGAAAAATCATCGCCTGTAGCCATGAAGCAACCTGAACAAGGGGGAGGGGATGAAGAATAAAAGCAATGGAGCGCAGAAAAAATAGAAAAAGGAAAAGAAAATGAAAGCGTTTGGTCCCAATCTTCACCTTCTGAGTGGATTTTGAGAATATAGCCTATCCAGCTTTTCACGCAAAACTTTCCTTCATCTCATAGCATCCGTCGATTTTCCGATTTATCGTCAGTTCACTCAAAATACCAGAGTATCGAATATTGGTTAAGCTGTCAAGTATCATTTTTGTATCGGCCAGAGTAAGATTAAGAATATTGCCTTCTCGGTTTTCGCGAAAAAGCCAGATGTCTTCAAGATGGAGGAACTTGATCGTTCTTGCATGAGCATAGATGAACCTCTCCAAATGCGAAACTGACATCCAATAGCATCCTATTTCGAACCGTTCCAGTTGAGGCAGAGGGCATTGCTCAAAGAAATTCAAGATAGCTGGGCTATCGTGAAGTTGCAACTCTTTGACATCGGAAAATGCTTCGCTAATAATATCAGTGACTAACCGAGAATGGCAGAGGACCCGTGGGTAGAATCCTGATATTATCAAAGTACGAATAGCAACACGGTATTTCTTGGCTGCGGCAATTGCTGTTGCCATTACCTCTACGTGACGAGGGAATGAGAGTTGACCGTCCAGTAGCATGCGTTCGGCACACCAGTCGAAGGGAGGCTTAATATAAGATGAGAAACAAAGCTGGATCGTATCAAGACCTGTAAATAAGGGAAGTGACGTGCACAAACTAGTGAGATCGCGATTACTTTGAATTATCTCCTGTTGATCTTTGGCCAAGGAATTGAAGTAGGAATATATGGTGGAGTAGGACACTTCGCCACCTTCGAACGCCCAGCAAGAACCTCTTCGGTCACGAGCATATTCGGTAGGGGTGTAAAGATATGTGCAAAATGTTTCCCAGTTCTGCGCGACTGTAACAAGTAAAGTCAATAATACTTCTTGGATCTGATCATCATGACCTTCGTACGAGGATCAATACGCTCTGAAATCTCGTAACGGATTTCTTTCACATATGGTGCAATAGAACAGTGCGATGCCTCTACCAGGCAGTTCAATCCTGACGTGGAGCATGATATTCGAAGTGTTCGGAAAATGAATGGGACGCATAGTTGACGAAAGACTCTGTTGACCGTCGAAAGAGGCTTTAAAGATGTAGTTGAGCTAAGTAATCGTATGATCATCTCGAGCAGCTCAACCGGTAGACAATGCAAGCTGGTGCGATCTTTGCTGCTACTTTCCATATTGTTCTACTATAAGAAACAGAATTGCTTCTCCTTGGCCTTGGCCTTTTGTCGTGCAGTTTGTGTTGTATATATATTTACGAACGAGAACTGGGATTATATGCGAACGTTAAAGACCATATACAGAACATAAAGTGGTTGACAAAAGCCCTATGCATACGGTATTGTTAGAATACGGTACAGAACCTGTACGGCTATAAGCACACTGCATTAAAATCAGAGCACGACACAGTCATGACAGGCTTAGGTAATCCGTACCCTAACCTAGTACAGCAGCAGGCAAAACTTACGACTCATACCGTCCAGCAACTCCTTTGACGAGTGCACTTGGTATTTGTATTCTTTTCAATGGCCCGTCATATACGCTGTTATGGACGATGTTCAGGTATACGTACTATATTATAGTGAGATATAAAATAGTACTAAATGAAGAGCTATAAGCTGACTATATATCAAAAACAAAGTGCTAGAATCTAGAAGGAGAGTATGAAGTTGGTTATCAATGAGTGACTGGGAGGGTTAGAAAGATGTCAGCGCGAAGTTAGAATGTCTGAAACAAAAGCACCAAAAAACAAGAGCTGGAATGATATAATGAAAGGAACATTGGGAAGCATATCCCACGTAACTAGATATAGAGTGAGCCAAAGCGTATCATATATCTAGGTAGTCCCAAAAAGAAAGGCAGAGAGGTCTCTCCCTGGGATAGTGTTGTGAAACTTGCAAATGTTGAATTGCAAGCACAGGCCGTGAGTAGATTTAGTAAACCCTTCTGGCAGTGACCCAGCTGCCAGTCCAGTTATCCCAGACTCGTTCTCTATGAACTGCTCGCCGACGGCGACGCGGCTCAGGCGTATATTCCGATACCTCGGACTGCCTACCGTCATACCTATTGTAACGTCTCCAGCGTGATGAAGAGTCATAGGAGGACTGGTGGTTTCTATTCAGCGACATTTCAAGCTGCTCCTCCAGCCAGCGAATCTTGGCGTCGCGGGGATCTTCTATATCCACTGACTTGTGTGGAACGCGGTTTGGCGAAGGTCTAGCGGTTCCACGTTCTGATGTAGGCCTGCGCGGTTCGAGAGCTGGTTCAACGAATCGGACCTCGCTGGTGCGTGATCGGCCGTGATTGGAAGGAGGTCGGGTGCTGGCTGAGCGTATGGTGGAAGCCTGCACAGACCCACGGTATTCGGGTTGAACCTCTTCTACTGAGTTCAGTTCTTCGCCGTCCTGTTCATATTCTTCATCCCCTAGCTCTATGTCCTGCTTTTCTTTCGCCCGTGTTGGCATACGATCCAGAAGGTGCTCATATGGTAGTCTCTCAGCCTTCCGATAACGAATTTCTTGTCGCAAAGCCTTATGGTAGATAATTCGGGCGACATTAAGGTAAGATCCTTTAGTAATTCGCCGGATGAATGCTCTATCCTCCAGAGTGACTGCACCATCGACCCACAGAACCAGAATCCTGGTATGAGGGTAAGTTGCGTAGGGCTCAGGTACGAGCAGGTCTAGTGGCTCTATTCCCTCTTCGTCATCATCATCAACTTTCCATCCGACACCTACAATACCACGGACCTGATCACGCGTATATGCCCATGCCTCCTCGATCCTGCCTTTTTCGTTTCGATACTGTATCTTCTGTTTACCCCGGCAGCTCACAGACGACGGATCACCGGACAGTGCTCCTGATGACAGAATGCGGGGAACACTTTCTGGGTCGTACACTTCGTAGCTTCCTGCACGAATCCGGTACGTTTTACTAGATCCTTGCCCGTACTGCACAAATGTCTGTGTGCCCACACCCCTCTTCCACCAGTAAAGGACCTCACCAGCAGACAGAGACTGGTTGTACCTTGCCTCTCTTTCCAACTCCTCGAGGGTGCTCACGTTGTCTGGAATATCTGTCTCACTTCCTGTGTAGTCCGGAAGACTGCCCGAGAACAGCGAGTCATTGTCTTGAGGCTCGGGTTTGGGGGCAACTTCTGGCATGCTATCATGCTTGAAAGCGTCAGGATTGATGTTCCACTCTTCAGGAAGGTGGTGCTCTTGGTTAAATTTCGCAAACTTTGAATGAGTTTCCTGCACAACATACAGTGCAGCTTCTTCGTTGCGTTCAAGCTTAGCCTTCTCCAAAGCAGTCTTGAAATCAGCATAAAGCTTTTCATAAGCATCGCCCGGGATTGTGCCCCTGTCCCTCTCAGCACCATGTTCATCGTTCGCCTTTTGAATCTTCTGATTCACTTCAGCGAAAAATACGGTTGCAGCACTCATGTCAGGCTCGCCGCGTAAGAAACTAGCCTTTAGCTCTTCGTGAATTTGCTTCGAAGTGGCTTCCCGAATGATGTCAATCACCCATGGATTTTCTGCTTCAAGCGGAGAGCCCTGTCGTTTCCGGCTCACTGACGCAGTACCCACAGGGGCTTGCACAGTACCAGCTGATGCAACACCACCTGCATTTCCCACTTCAGCAGACTGATCGTTAGAGGTGGTATTAATGTTTAATTCGGCACCAGGAACTTCGTGCGCCATTGCTCGAGTTAGAAGTGGCTCAGTGTATGTAAAGAGAAGTAGTTTGCTCCGATGTAGTAATTGAACTTGCTTTGGAAGGGGGATAATCGGAAGGATATGGACCTATATATACCTCGTGCATCGTAGAAACTTTACCCGGCATCCTTAGAGACATGCCATGTAGCGTGTAACGGTAAAGCATTACGCTCAAGATCTGTCCCATTACATGCGCGAATACAAACCGTTGAACAAGCTTGCCTGTAATACTAAGGACACAATACTATCGTCAAGAGGGCTTTCACGTAATTCCACTAATATATTGCTTTCCTTTGTTTCAATTACATCTCTCTCTTGGAGTTTTATAACTGCTTGTTACTGGAAAGAAATGTTATGGTAATACGTTGGGGATTCGAAGCAATGCGCCATTGAATACCCTGTGTGGAGGCGTGAGACTTTGTTGAACCATACTCATGACCTTGAATGCCAATCACTTCGTCAACATCTCTTTCGTGTATGTAAGCTAGGTAATGCATGAGATGTTTCATGTCTTTGTGGCTTGGACATCCAACGACTAGACCTGTTTCAAAATATTCGCTGTATTAGGCTAATACAAATAATTTTGACAATAAAAAAGCGATCTGCGATAGTGTTAGTGATACAGATATTTTTACATAGGTGTCACTACGTTTTCTCAATATAACATTGGCATAATGCGCACCGGAATGGAAAATATAGAACAAGGGTTGAGGTGACAAACAATACATCTTTTGTCTAACACCTTAGTAAATTACATGTCCAAAACTGAAAATATTTGTATATCATTCTAGTCTTATCTATAAGGCTACTGACCATTGGGCCATCCCATGTTTTTTTGACATCACCACATGCCCGTGCACTGTGAAAAGCCAGTGCCTTTCTACATCCGTATAAGTTGCCCGAGGCGTAATAAGGTAAACAGGAGTAGATATAGCGTCTTTGTTTTCATTATATCCATACAGAATGAAAAGAAATGATACGCATATTAAGTCTTGCAGCTGTTACATTCGAGGTTCAAGTGAAATTTCCCAACCCCATGCAACAATGTTTATCTGCTAGAACTCTATTACTTCTCCACACATAATAGGTGCAAAACAATCCTTTAAGCGCTGCAAGGAGGATATCACTTGATTAAGTTCATCCGTGCATTGATGGCAGTATGCCTCATAGTACTTGACAGTAGAAGTCCATTTCTGGATTTCTTGCTGGTAGTTGCTGATAATAGAGTTTGAGGCGTTTATCGCATCCTGAAGATTGGATACTTCAAATTCCAGTTCTGTTTTCCGCTGAGACACTTCAGCACTGTATTCCTCCGATAGCTTCAGTTTCTGTAGCAGAGTAGCGTTCTCATTGCGTAATATCTCTATTTGGTCTTTGAGACTTGGCTCAGTTGATGACTATGAATACGTCAGTCGTCTTCTATATTACCATTATACTTTAGTAATGCAATACCTCTCCGTGCTGCGAGCGAACCGCCCAGAAAGAGTGTCCCACCTCAACATATAATTTCATATAAGCTCCGACAGAATGCTTGCTCAATTGTTTCTCAAAAAGAGGCTTCAGCTCATCGTTGTCAATGTGCCACGCGTAAGGCATATCTTCCTCCTTTCTGAGTCGAACTTCGGTTGGCTTGATCCGTATACCTAAGGTATCCGCTGAATGAAATATGTAAGCTCTACCTCCTAGATTAGCTGAGTAGTCATACCAAGATGATCAGATAGGCGTCTTCGACAAAGTTGCCTCCAAGAGGCTCGTTTTTCGTTTTGTGTATTTATGCTCCGAGTGTCTCTGACAGTCATGATGATACCAATAATCTATTTGATTGAATATCTCCTATGATCTTGAAGATAGATCACCCGTACCTTGCCTGTGAATATAACTTCAGAAAGAAAACAGGCTAAACCATAATGATGCGTACTGATGTAAAGATGAAAAGTACTGTATTTTACAAGGGGTTTAGTACTCTGGAAAGGGATATAAGGTTAAAAAGAACTAATACACGAAAAATAGTAAACCATCTGGCTAGGAGGACCATGGCTAGTATTCTATTAGTGATATAATAGGCTGCCACTTAGATTTGGTTACACTAGTCACCGTAGAATCATACCTCTTTGATACCTTAGACGCGCTCCCTAGCGCTGTAAAGTCATGGGGTGAAGAAAGATAGCCAATCTCTACCCTCTCGCCAAGGCTGAAACTCTAGTTCAAATAACTCGACATCAAAACGCACGTTGTTCCTCACTAATCTTCGCACAACCTTACGTATCCGCCGCCTTGCGGAAACTATACAGCTGTTAGAGAAGAAATCCTACAAAAGAAAGTCTGCTCACCAGTAACCAAAAGCTTGCCTGTCCTTTTACCCATTTCGCCTGCGAGTATGTCGGCCCAATTCACTTCCCCACCGTACAAAGAGATCAATTCATGATGACCTATTTTTCGAGGCTCCTGAGGGCTATCAGTACGCAATGGGTCATAGACAGCAACCTTTAGCATCTACATATTGTTAGAAGCCAGGTATTGAAAGCTCATCCTCAAAGGGTCCGGGTCAAGAAACCAGAAAACATACATAACCATCGTCTTCCTTGACGAGTTGCTGTAGCCAATCACGAGCGCTCTCCCAGTCTCCAGTGCGATCCAATTGCCAAACCAGAGATATGGTTTGTGTGTTCACGCTGGCATTTCGATATTTGCGTAAGAGCTCCTTGATATACGGCAGCTGTGCAGCAATCCCAATACCGGTAGTAACCATCAAGATATGTCCGAAGTCTGCTATTTCTCTTGAGCTCCCAAAGTTCTGTGGCGAAGATGGCCCAAAGGGGCCGTCTATCCAAGCCCAGTATTCACGGTCAGGCTCTAGACAGTCTAGCACCTTTCTAGTGAAGCCCGTGCGAGCCCGGAACATTAAAGAAATAGAATCCGCGTTGCCTTCGCAATCTTCTTCCCACCAAGCAATAGTGAATGGATGGGCCTGGAATAAATAGAAAAGTCCGAGGAATGGCACACCTAGATTGATTCTCTCACCGGCACGCACCTTCCACGGCCGAGGAATATATAGTACAGCTTGGACGATATCTTCAGAATAAGGTCTCGCTACTATACGAACAGACTTTCGACCAACGGCGACGTTGCGATAAATAAGGCGAAGCAGCTGTAGTGCCCCGGTTGCGGTGAGCCCGCACAGGCTTGCCAGGATGTATCTCCGGGACTGGCTATGAGATGAATCAATGTGCCTCCAGATTGCGACTAACGCAATCACAGCACAAACCAAGTGCGTAATGAAAAAGACTTCATAGACACGACGTTTCACCATCGGAAGTATTAAAAGCGATAAAAGCATGCATCCTCCCTATTTCGTTATTAATATGTATATTGGGCTGCAACATCAACGGCGTTGAATGACAGAGAACACATTGGGCATTTATGTGGCTCTTGAAACCTACCAATAGACCATTAAAGCCCGTAGGACTCGACAGGTTGAATGCATTATTTTGATAACCAATCGTTACGTGAATAGCAGCCTGCAGGGCGGCCATAAATCCCGTAGTTCGATGAATAATTCCATATGTCTCCAAAGATATACCAAGGATGTGGGCACCGAATTCTCGGCCACTAGAAAAGTAAAGAGGAATCAGGTTTGCTAGGGCAAGTTGAGCAGCCCGAACTCCCTTTTCCGCAGTTGTCGTTGCACCAACAAAGTTGAAAATCGCAGTTCCTGCAAAATAGAATATAAGCAGAACGAATCCCAAGGGAGACAATGTATCAATTTGCAGAAGCCGAAAAGTAGCTCTTGGGTATACGAGATAACGAAGAAAGAGATGGTAAGGGCTAGTCCGACCAAGACAAGAATGACGGGTGTTAAAAAACGATGACAGGCAACGGTACAACCAGTGCAGGGCCATTAGTGTTATCACGACACTAATAATGATAAAATAGGGACCTTCAGTTAGCTTCATGTTGACCTATATATTCGTTGGCTTAGATGGAAGGAGTATACGGCTTGAACAAGATCATTTATATTCCTTTTTCGTCAAAGGCAATACTCGGATTTATATAGCAGCTTTGGATCCACAGGTAGTTAAATTACTAAATTATGTGGATTTACAACCGTACACAATCGCTCTTGGGTGGCTGGGTACGGTCATACGCGTATTTTACATAGTATCATTATATGACATTGAGGCAATACAGACAGTCAACCACTAATATCCAATGATACACCGATTTCCAATCTTTAGTTGTCAGGTTCAAGATTCTCCAAACAGTTATCGTCAGGATCTTTTACGTCTGGTAAGTATGCCTCGACCGGCTGCCGGGGATCCAGACGGCATAGCAGGTAATGGAAAAATAGCCATAGCTGAATGAATTCCTTTCTTTCTGACTCGGTGAATCGGAGGTGAGCCAAGTCAGTGCCATGGATCCTTGTTACTGGTAACTTGCCAGTATCCTAGGCACATCCGAGAATGTGTCAATACGTAGAAGAAAAGAGAAGAAAAGAAAAAGAATCAGAAAGTATAACTTACCAGCGACATGTCCGAAAATGGCCAGGAATGATCGTCAACTGAGTTAAAAACAAGGCTCCCACGAGAGTGTTCTACGAGGACGTAAACCTTGCAATCGTGGAAGAGTGACAGCTCAAATGCTCTGTCCACAATAGTCGTCACCGTTTTATTAAAATGCTCATACGTTTGCTGAGTGAAAACAGAGTTTACCATGGCGACGTCTATCGGGACAAGTACTGTCCGGCCGGAGACGAGCTGTCCAAACCGTGCAGGTAGTTTCAGGTAAGGCAGTATGGTGCGGGTATGGCAAACTATATATGCGTATATGTTTCAATTGGTTTTGATAGGTAATTGACACCGAAGGAGGTAGGAAGAATTGGATGCATGAGAAGAATAAAGAGGAAGATCTTTACGAAACTTAAACGACAGTGAAAGGAAATGTAGAATATCATCGAAAGAACGGTAATACAAACGTGGAATAAAAGAAAGCAGTAATAAGATACAAAGACCTGTCAGGTAAATATACCCTATTCCGCACTAGCCAACTTGTCGTCACACTAGTCTGCAACGTCCCCTGCAATACACACCCGTTTGTTTCTCCGCTCCTCCGTGGATGTTACCGATGTCCGTTTCCTGCGTTTGCCGCGAAAAGAGTCGGCTGCAGCGTTACATGTGTTACAAGGCGTTGTAGCAGGCCGTCCGTGATCAAGACGGCCGAATTGATCGTACAGATGCTGTTTCTCCGCAAAAGATGACATGCTAGCCGGGAACCCGCTTATCCTCCACTGCTTGTGCTGGTTTACACGCATGTAAATGTTCATGATCTCACCGGGATGGCGTAAGGTGAACGAAACAGTTTTCGAATAACGTCCACAGGCAGGACAGATATCTTGTACGCCGCCAAACGCTCCAAGAGTCTCAGAATCGGTCACGAAATCTACATTTTCCGGACTCAACCGCCGTAAGGCCTCAACAACAGCCATGGCTGGACCCTTGCACCGGATTGTGCCATGGTACCATAGGTCCAACCCGATAACCGGTTTTTCGAAATCGCCGTCTAGTGTAAAAAAGAAACGAGCCACAAGTAGACCAATGGCCGCCTCCTTAGCTAGTCGCGCACTTCCTGGCTGGAGAATGACCAGGTTACGGTAGTCATCCATAATTTCCGCATTATCAAGGGTGCACGGCATGCCACCCAGCGAAACATCCATCCGTAAATAGTCAGCTCGAACAGTACAGTCAAGCTGGTCGACCATTTGCAGCCATTTAGCCTTAGTATCTAGGTTGGACATAAAAGCATCAAAGCCCCTTCGAAGGAAGCTATCCCGGAAAACATGCCGAAAATGCGGTGTCTGGTCGGGGCGGGAAGCAGCTTCGCCTGTACCCATCGAGACCAACCTTGCAATTCCTACCCTAGAAGGCCAGATACGCCGGCTAATTCTCGCAGCAATACCAGCAGCAAAATTGTCCTGCAAGCCCCCGTCCTGGAATGACCCAATATCTCGGAGTTGCGCAGTGGAAAAATAGCTGGGGTGATCAGTCAGCCTCTGAAGAGAACTTTCTGCTTCTTTCCATGTCTCCGAACTGTGACCGAGGCACCGGGTCAACCGGGAAGAGCAATTTGACGTAGAGAAAAGTACTATGGTGAATGCTACTTACAATGGAGCCGCAGCTGTAGCTCTCGCCCTGTACGTTATCAGATGACACAATGTCTTGGCTTCTTGGCGGCCCACTTACGCTTCCCATAAAAGAGGTTCATTATTTCTTTTATTTGCTCGGAAAAGTTCATACCCTTGATTACCATAGTTAGCAAGAGTCCCTGAACAGGAAGGATGGGCGTTCTCCACCATGATTGAGATCGAACCAGTTCACTGCGTTAAAGTTACCAAATACAAAGGATTTGGTCTCCCTAGCGATGCTAGTGGCAACGACACCAAATTTGGCCCCTGAGCGCCATCGTGCACTAAGCTTATCTTTGACTGGCTCAAAAATACGCCTGTCTCCACCGAATGCCTCCTGTAAGCAGTCGTCGAATAGCCTCGCATCATAGCAGCTGTCATGGAAAAACCATGATAACCACTTGGGAATGTCGCCTAAGAGAGAATCGCGACGGAGAATCAAGCGAAGTAGCCACGATATAGCGGGTTGTCGGCGCTCGCGAAAAATACGCCGCGCAAGAAGGTCAAACTTCTTGGAGCAAGTGGATACATCCCAACCCATAGCAACTAACCCCAATACGATCAACCCCCCTGTCATCGTTACTCAGTTGGTTCCAGAAGATGTGGCAGATAGGAACAAAGGAATCTACAGGAAAAACAAGACACACACCCTCGACTTTGGGGTATGGAGAGTCTGTACTCACCAGAACTAGATCCCACGGCCAAGTCCACAAGATCAGCTAGCTTACATTCCGGCCCCAGGCTTTCTTGTATCAAAAGCAGATACTCCAACGGGATGCCTCCACGAACTCCACCCCCGTCAATCGCCAAGACGGTTGGATTCATAGTAGGAGGGAGAACATCAATTGTAGTGACAGCCCGGGAGTTGCAAAGCAGGCAACCTACCATCGAGAACTGATACTCTGCGTCGGGCGCCGCGTTCCCGAATAACTGTGGGCATAGATCACATATGGTGTGACAACACACCTGTGAGTGCTGTGCAGTACGAACCAAACAGTAAAGGCATATCTTGTCGGATTGAACACGGCACAGTTCATGGTTTGTAGATAGAAGATGCTGCCGCCGATATTCAATGGATGACTGCTCTCCCGAGGCATAAAGATGGTACTGCGTCACAAATTCTTGCTCTATCAAAGAAACCAACTCTGGTACAGATTTGGAAAATCTTGGCGCCTGGCGATGACGGAACGCTCGGAGGACAGGATCATGGTATAAAGTTTGGAAGACGGCATGTGGATCCATTACTGTGTCCAGTTAGAACTGATAATATGCAAGTTGCTGTAAGGGTCACAGAATAGGGTGGGAGCTTGACCCACAGCCAATCGGATGAAGAGAGAGAAACCCGAGAGAACAAAGGAAAGGAGTGGGTGGAAGACATACACATCATTCCGGGTAGACAGTGGTCTAATATTAGCGCAGACACTAGGGAAGAGAGTAGGATCTCGAATTTGCATTCTTCCCGATAACCCACTTCGAGAAAGTGCGCAACATGATCGCTCAATCCCGCCCCTACAGGGTTCCATTCGCGAGAAGCCTTCACAAAGTCAAAGAAAGCCTGGTTTTGCGATACTAGATTCCGGATCGCCGATGTGAATAAAGCCTGTAACTGCACTGCGTTGACTTGTGACCAATTCTCTTGCCGTACGATTTGTATGTTCTCCCTCTGGTTATGAATCCATGTGCGCACGCTATCGTACCTTAAGGAATCGGATTGGATGGGGTCAAGGTACACAACATTGATATGGGAAAAGCACTCAGAGAGGTGGGTGGAGTCGGCCTCGTAAAGTTGCTTATAGAATCGTTGAAGTGGGCCGTTGCGTTCGCTGCGGTCTGGGTTGCCCATTAGAACCACAAGCACCCGTGGTCGGACCGCAACAGGCATCGGCGATGCAGATCGCATGGAAACACAGTCTACCAAGAAATGAGCTACTGACATAAGGTCTGGGAAATCGTCGGCGAAAAGGCACACGAGATCAGCAAAAAGAAAAATTAACCGTGCATAGACCAATCTCGATGCATTATCGGTGGAGCTGATGGGCCATGTGATCGGGTAATCATGTACCCCTGGCATAGCGCCTAAGACACCCTTGGTGGGAGTAACGTTGCCATCGGCGAATAAAATCGGACTCTCACTGTTGGAGGATGTTATATCGTACCGCAAACCAATTCGCGAGCTAGGCTGGGTCCTTCTGATATTGTTTTGGGGGAAAATTGCCTGGAGCGCAATGTCTTTGTTCTTCCCACCTAGGAATACCGATAAGAAAGGATACTGTTGGCTGGGTTGAGTCAACTCGGAGACCACTTCGTCTAGTCGTCCGTAATCCCGGATGACATAGCTTCCATTCTCACCCACACCCACGTCTAGCCAGCTAGTGTCGGTTTTCGGACGCATCTTTAAAGCTTACTGTATCATACGAATGCTTCTTGATCTCGGAGGGAGGGAAAGCACCTCCTTATTTATGAAAAAAATCCTCAATCCCTCTTTGCTTTGAGGTACTTTTATTCGTTTCAGTAAGGGCTCGGATGAGACAAACAAACAAGCCCATACCACCAATACACAAACGGTAGGCCGTGAAAAAATTTCGCACAATCATTACTCCTTTATAATAGTCCATGTTATTGACGTGTTGAGCTTTCTTGTGCCTCCAGCCCAATGATTTGATTCGCTAAGTGATCGTTGTACTATTTATTTCCATGTTATCCCTGAATTATGGGCGCCACTTATTAGCCTGCTAGGGCATGTAGCCGACCTTTCAAGAATCCTGTCGCTCGTTCTTCAGGTGAGAAGATTAACCGCTTCAAAACCATGTGTAGCCTTCTGGTATATCAGACTGGCCTCAGTCGCAAGAAACGGATTCTGTTGAGGTACTGACGCCTCTGCAAGTCACATAAAAGAAATTACAGCCGCGCTGGCTGAGTATTTACCTCTCATGTTTGAACTTACGTTTCCTTTCGATGGACGTATAATGACACCCCTCGCTCCGTTACCGTTACCCTGGGCCCTTAGCGTGATAGATGATGCACCAACCGAAATTGCAGGGGTTCTCTGAAAGGCGATTGAGAGGTGTTTCCAGATGAGTCGCAATAGACGGCTAAGATTCCTTGAATTCAAAGACTTGGAACCTAGCTTTTGACAGTCCTTTGTGACGTTGCTATAAAGTTCGGCCGCTTGGAAGTAGAGTGTTGAGCCCACACCTCCAACCCCATGTTGCTTCCGTTCAACATGTACGACTTTCCGCCTCTCACGTACAATGCTACTGATTCCGGTATTGGTGATGAGCAGCCGAACTATAGTCGTCTCATGTGTCAGGACATGTTCAATGACCAAAACATCTCAGTTACTGCTATCGACGATATCGATGGGACAGGAGGCACGTCGCAGACAGCCCATCCGCCTTCACGCGATGCAGCCGAACTGGGCCAGGGTGATCGTTACGGACTTCAGGTGACTGGTAGCACTACGTATGACCACGATTCTAGGTAGGTTTGTCGTATCCAGTTATTTCGCATTATCTAACAATCTTTAAAGCCTTGCTGGCCTAATACACCCTGAGTCTACAGAGTAAGTTCCCTTCAGCGGTTTTTTTATGAACAAGAGCGACTAATCCCTACAAGCCAGCTAATTTTGCGGAAGTTACTACAGATGGAGGCCACGGTAAACAAGCTCGAACAGGCGAGAAAAGAGGGCGTAGACAAGGCACTTAGCGAAAGAATAAACATATTGGCCGAAAGGCTAGATAAAATGGACGTCAGGGTCAATGCCTTTGCAGGGATTGTTGATGAGCTGCTTGACCTGCCAGACAAGGTCGAAAATCTCTCAAAATGGATGAATGACTTGGGCAACACCTTCCAGAGGGAGAAAGAGTGGATGAATAACTTAATGTCAGGGGTAGATGATGCCTGCAAGAGGTTTCGCTACCTAATCTTCGGCTTATCCCAGCCGCGCGGTCGAAACAGGCTTGGGAATGGGCATGAGAAGGAGCAGGAAAATGAAGGGTGACACGGTATTGATGGCCTTGGCATTTGGCGAAATACAGGAATGGCATGTTTTGTTTACAGATGAAATACGCTGTAGTTGAGCCTTTATCTGCATGAATTTCATGTATCCAGCAAAACAGTAGCGTACAACTCATTGGCATGAAAGAATTACCCGTAATGGTACTAATACAATGTGGGTCAAGCCTTTCCGTATACTAGTTATGTAACATAAGTTGGAACACTGGATACAACCATTACCTGCACAATCTGGCGAACAACGACCGAGGTACGGATCAAACATGCATAACCAATACCCTGGAAGCTCTATTTTCAGCTAGACTTAAGGTATAAGACATTTCCATCAGTTACACCGAGATAGGATACCATGAAGTTCGTTTGTATTCTCTGAGTAGTGAATGAAAAAAAGCACCATGATGGCGTCGTTGCCAATGCAGAACATGTCGCCACCGGTAAGTACACAGTCAAGGCCACGATGCTATATTGACTTACTAAGATGTTCTAAAGATCTTCCGCGATCAGTCGAGCCACAATGAAGAGATCCTTAGACTTGTCAATGTATTTGTTCATCGCGAAAAGGAGTCTGCGTTACGCCAAAAACAATTAGAGTCTCGTGTGAGCGCAGAAAGCGCACGGCTGCAGAACGAACGGCATCAATTCACCCAGTTGCAAGAAAAGCTTGTCAAGGCAGAGTCGTTCAAAGGCTTACTTGAAGCTCAATTATCGAAGATGTCCGAAGAAGTCGAGATACTTCAGCAGGAGCTGATCATGGAACGAGCAAAGTCCCAAGAGCTCGAGTCCCGTGTCTCAATTTTATTCCATGTTAACGATATGCTTGTGAGGAAATCAATAGAAACTGAGTCTTCCGGAACATCTTTCGGTCAGAAACCTCTCGATTTCTTCCCACTACATCTGGAGAACCTTCGGTACCAGGAGACAATCAAAGATCTTGGTACGGTGGCTAAAATCAAGGACGAAGTCATGATGCCTCTAGCAGCATCAATTCCAACCGGTTTCCGATCAAGCTCCCCACTCGTTGAGAGCGAGAACAGCTGGGGCTCGGTTGTTCCAACTGGTATTTCTATTGATACTAGCCTAGTACCTCAGCTGCCTGTACCGAGTGATAGTCAGCCCCTCGAGCGGTGTGAAGGTTTTTTGACCAGCGATGTATAATAAGAGCTAGAACATAATGTCACTGTATTTCGTCCATGTTTTTTACATTTAGTTCATCATTCCTTAACAGTAATTAGAAAGTACCCATACCATAGTATAGTTGAGCTATATTCAGTAAGGCTAGTCGAACTATACCGTGGTACGACCGTACGGATCTTTTGGTATGCGATTCACTACAATAACAATGCCGAGAGCGCATTAAATTCGCTGTCAGTGCTGCCCTCCTCCACACTTATTCTTCGAGAGTTAAGGGTCGCACCTTACTGTTGACTAGCATCCATATACCTGCCTGTCGGTGGCTCACTGACCGGGAGTCTTTTAAAAGGTATGAATTCTATCGCGCAGTTGAAACCTTTCCACATCTAACATTCCCATCTTCAGTATCACGAGTCCTCTGCTCCGCTTAGTCTTGAATGAGACATGGATTCTTATACATGCCACGCCCTCTATCCTATTGAGGAGGAGATTACCCCGCAAGACCACCAGATACTGCAGAACGGGGGCACTTCCTCAAACATAGAGCGCCTCCAATCGCGCCTCCAGCAGTCAAAGCTCCCTCCACGAAGCTTGAAGAAACGAGTTGAAGACCTGGCGTACGAAAACAGCTACCTAAAAGCCGAGCTTGCCTGGCATACAGAAACCAAGCATGCTCTGCTTCAATTTCGGGAAGAAATGTACACCATGTTCCACAGAATGGAAGACGCTCTGGTGGAGCTTAAGAACTGTCTTCGGAATGCTGAATCTCGTTATCTCAGCTTTTGGGGCCTTGACGTTTGCGATAGTAATAGCAACGACATGATTTAAAATAGTAATGTCTAACCTTGTGCTTAGATGATTATATACGCGGGGATGGATAATCTGTTCATCGGATATATGCACACTGTTGGCGAGAGAATAGTATTCCTTATGGCATATCACTATGTGTCATACTACATATCTCGATCTGATTGACTCCATCTTTCAGTAATTGCAGAAATGCAACTCAGAGAAAGTGTTTACACCACTTGATTATCAACTGAATCTTAGCATTATATGTCATACAACTAGCCTAAAGATGATATATCTTAACTAGCTGGATCACTATCTAGATGCAGCTCTCCAGAATCTCTCGAATAGAAGCATTTGCGTAGTACGTACCACAATTCGACGTAATCTCCCATACACAAGGCAGCCCAGTTTCGGTCAATGCAGTTATGAATGCACCTACTCCTCACTCACAGGTATCTCTACCGTATGCCTGAACAGGATTAGAGATAAAAGTCTACTGTAATTTCCTACTGAGTATCGTTGAGTTGCTTGTTCTACGACCAAAATGTTACGCCCGGGGCTTCGTCGTCAAGTCTGAGACCAGTTAGCGGACCACGTTCCGAGGGTTACTAACCTGAAGTCGCTTCTAGACTTCCGTCGTCAATGGGTCGCGGTCTTGGTGGGACGGGAGGTGCTACAGGACTGCCGTCGTCGCAAGACTGCCGTCGATACTAGACTGTTGTCGTCACAGAGATGCAGTCGACACAAGACTGCCGTCGATACTAGACTCGAGTCCAAATGGCCAGGCCTATTGAGTACGTATACTCAATAGTTAGAAGAGTACGAACGAGTTGAGACTGGTCGTACTACTAAGGTAACTCCCGTAGTAACTGATTTAAATGTATACTCCAAGTAAATGAGTAAATTGATCACGAAGAACTAAACTAAGTACATGAACGCGTGTCCTTATATATCCTTGCTTGTCGTGTCACTGCTACGAATCCTCGTGTCAGTGATACATTGTTTCTTGTCGGTGCTACCAGCTTGTCGTGTCACTGCTACTATGCACGTGACTTGTCGTGGTAGCTTGTATCGGCGTTCGTAGCCCTCCCAGAATAACTACTAGGTAAACGATTCATTGAGTGCCATTCGCTCAGGGATCGGCCATCGTCATCCCATCGTTATTCTGCCTTGTGTGTCCGCCTTCGATAAGGTGCGCTAGACAAGGGTCTGTAACACAAAACGCTACAGTTGCGTTATGGTACAATAATGGCCAGATCTGTATAATAGGGCTTCATACACTATAGATTATTATACTGTTGTCTCTTTGTTCTTAATCTCTCTGGAAAGGAGGTCGGGGATAGCTAATGTTCTCTTGCAAATACGCGTATCCAATGGTTTCTGTACAATCCGTAAATATGGCCAAATCGCCACTTGTCCTTAGCCCAGATATTCCAAGCCAAGAACCAAAATTACCTGGATACATGTAATATTACATGTCGGTACAGGATATGGTACTATTCAGGAAATCGTTGTTCCATTATATTCTAAATCCAGCCACTTGGTTTCACGTTAGGATTGCTGAAACAATCAAAGGGTGCAAGTGGTAACACGGGTATCCGTATAGCCTCTAACGTTTTTTAGACCATTTATCACTTGGAAGTGCTGGATTAGAATATACTATTTCCAATTATGCCAAGAATTGGAAAATAGAGATACGTACGTGAATTCTTTGGCGGTCCGAATCTCCACCCCAGCAGCTATCCTGCAAAACGGAAACCAGACCGAGGATCTTACGTGTGTAAGGTTTCGAAACGATGGAATGAACAGTGATGCACGAATGGATTTTTTTGGCACACCATAGGTGGCAGTTTTACGTAGGATTAGATTACTCCGTTATCTATACCGAATATGATACGCTTTCTCCTGTTTATTGTCAGTAATACAGCCTTTATATATATAGTACGTCGTACTCGTATATAACGGTCTTTGGCTATGCTGAGGTAGCACTATAAATCATCTGTATTGTATTAGGACAGGGATTTCTGATCGGTATAATTATATCATTAATACATAACAGATTACGTCGTAGAGTTACTTATCGGTTCTATAATGCAGTTACAATACAGGGTATAGAACGGGTTAAACGCACGAGGAGGAGAATCTCCTAGGTAGCAGTATATGCGCGAAAGAAAAAACCTCGTAAAGAACCAATAATGCTATGTCCAATATCAGTAAAGGCAAACAATTTTACATCGAAATTAACTACCATAACGAGATGTAGATATTTGAGCATAGTATTAGCTTTGGGAAACATCTCCTCGGATATATATATTGAGCAAATACCCTGAGCATCTCCAAGCACATTGCTTTCTCTTTCCTTCTCAGTCGTATACAGCTATCCTAGTTACTTACAAGATAAACAACCTCTCCCTAGACCAACAGAATGCGTCTGCAAGCTTTTATTCTTGTACTCCTTGGGCTCGGAAAAAGCTATGCGGCGCATTTTTCGAAAACATGCAGCTCTTATGAGCTTGAGGGATCCATGCTATTCGCCAAATGCCAGGAAAGCCCCGACAAGGAACGCCATACCACAGTTGATTTAAACAAGTGCCTGGGCCATAAAGAAGGCACTCTCGTCAGAGGGTACGTATCGCACTCTATGATTTACCTTCCCACGGAAGCTCATACTACACAGCGAGAACGCTATTGGGAACCTTGAGTGTGGCTTCTGTATGTTAGCAGGGACCCAAATACAATGCATGTGCTATAGAGGAAAAGGAGTGATTGCCCCGTCTTCTCCGCTGAACCTTGGTATGTATGCGATGTGTCAGCTGCTCAAGGACCTACTAATTGTAATAGATGATGTCCTGTCCAATCAAGGCGGAACTCTAGCTTGTGATGGACAGGCCTAGGGAACATTGTGATAAAAGCAGTAATTAGACGAAAGCTGCCAATTGAATGGCCATATTGCCGCAGCAATAAGCATCCATCTACGAACCCTGTCCTTTGGACTGCAACTGGGCTGCTTTACTTACATACTCTATCCATATGTGAATCAACTTCGATGTTCTGTTTTCCAATTAATATAAAGCTTTAATTTTTATGTAGATTTGAATAAGAAGATTCAACTAATGCTTTAGCAGATATTATATGGACCTTTGTAAAGTCGATCCTTGCTTTTAAGACCTTTGAGCAGACGGGAGGGGCACGTGGAAGCAAATATGTATCTTTTCGACTTTAAGGCCCACGAGATTCCCAGACACTAGTTTCATCTCTTATACGCTTCCCTGATGAAATTGTACCTCTAAACTGGAAAGGTTGGGTCAAGATCTCTAAAGCTGTGTTCATACCCCAAGGCAGCATCATCTTTAGGGCAGCGACAACATATAACGACAGATAAATACAGTTCCTTGACTATAAGTAGAGAGTATGGGACAAAGTTTTCCTCGCAGAACACTAACAGATGGTAAAATAATGGATTTGGAAAGAAACGCTGATGCTCTAACATAATTCATGATAGGGAGTTTCTAACATCTTATACATCAAATGCTTCATAGTTAATCCAGGAATCAAACTGCTCCATATCTCCTTGAGATGCTGACGCATAAGCTTCGCTAGGTTGTAGATACTCTGTTAACGGTGGTTCCATATTAAGTTGGGAAGTAGTTATAGGGTGATGAATGGTCGATGGAGGTATTGATGGTAGCCCTAGAGGACCATAGTAGCTATCTGCTTGAGATTGCTGCGGCACACCATGGAACAGGGCGGGGCTCTGTAAGTGTTCAGAAACCTCATATGATGGCTTTTCCGATGAACCTAGAAACTGATAATCACCCCCTCTGCCAGTACTAGAGCCCGGCGTACAACCTGGACATAGCGATGAAATGAGGTCTGAGTATGACTTCACTGATGTCTCGTGTAAGGAAGGTGGCCCAAAATGCATACTGCCCAGCATTGCAGCCTCATTGATGGCACATTCATAGCATGCTGTGTCAACATCATTTTCGCATGTACAGGTGTGTGGGCATCCCACTTGCAAAGGAGGGGCGAAAGGATTTGGAGCAAGGCTGTCAAGAACTGTTCGTGAGGGGTCTGTGTAATCGCTATTCTTGCCGCTCCTGCGTTCTGGAGTGGAAGCTCGCATTATAAAGGAATACTGTGATTCAGCAGAACCGGGACTGATTGTGCTGCCCAGTATTTTGTTCTGACCTCCCCTGATATCAACCCTTCGTAATGACCACCTAGGGTCCACCTCCATACAATTCTTTCTATCGATACTAGCCAATTGTTCAAATCTGCTTCGAATCTCTTGGGATTCCATCCTCCAGCTCTGCCCAAATGCTATAGATAATATAGCTTGATTGCTCTGCGCTAGCCATTCCTTAGCTCGCTCATTATAAGCTTGTCGATAGAGAAAAAAAGAATTCATAGGCTTTGTAACTTTGCCATCTCTTTTGGCGACTTCATAGCGACGGACCTCTATGGGCCGGTGTACCCAATTATTCATATCTTTGATAGGGATATGTGCCAGGTGCTTAGTTAATTGGCTGAAGGGAGCTGTTAAACGGATTTTGTTTCTTTCTCTTGTACAATACGCCTTCATCGACCTGCTTTCCTTTTCTGGAGTTGGTGGAAGCGTTGTAGCCCGAGCCATCTGGCTATCTTGGGTGTCCATATGCGCTGTAGGTCTCATCGGGTTAAAATGCTAAACCTAGGTAATGGAACATCTGTGCTTCCGGAGCTTTGGGTAAGAATAGAAAATGGTAGCGAAGGGAAACAAGAGAGACTTAACCCTGGAGATTTTGATATATAAATGTCTACATGTTAGTTAATGTTAATAAAATACAACAGTAGAGGAGAGTTATACTATTAAAATGCAGGGATTATAGATCAGTATTTCTCTCTTGAAGTTATGGTATTACTCACAGTATATTACATAATGGAAATACAACAGCGGTAACTTGTTGTTCTGTATGCAAAATAAGCTCTAGATAAAGCTATTCATAATTGCAAATTAAATAACCCACCACAAGCAAATACGAAAGGAAGAGGTCACTTATAAATGAAAGGGAGAATATGACGAGAGAGATTTGTTTACTGCCCAGCTTTTTTCCGCTGAACGCCTCCTGCAGAGTACAAATATATATGTATTGAGGGGCATATGGCTGCAGGCTACAAAGTACAACTGATAGCTCGATATTATGGGAATACGACAAGAATGGACAGTTGCTATTTTTTAATCAAATAAAAACGCCCCTGGCGCAATATCTCTGGATATAATTTTAAACTGCGATGTATATCACGAGTCAATATAGAATTATTTCTGTGAATACATATCGTTGGAAAGCCCCTCTCGATTGCCCACCATGTCTTTCCTCCGTAGCATGAACTTCACAAGACAAGCTTGTGAATGATAAAGGATGATATCGACTGACGATAAGTTCTGAACACGAAGTTAGGCCGCTAACTACCTGTCTAGTTCTGATCACCTTCCTCGAATATACTTTCATCCTCGAACCACTTTCAGCGCAGGCCGTCAAGTCCTGTACCCATTCTAGTGCCATCTCATCCGGAGTCGGCACCCATCCCACGTCCTACTTAGAAGATTATATAATAGACGTTGGAAGTTCCAGACTGTGGTAACTCGCAACTTCAGCTGTCATTCTGCTGTGGAGTAGGCTATGCTGCATATATGAATAGTTGGAAATGTTTTATAGACTCGGGGACTAATACTTACCGTTAGGTAGAAAGATCCTAAATTGCCAAATTACTCGGCGATAAGTTGAGATATGCATGTCTCCTTAGTCCCGTGAGGGGTGGTCATCGTCATCGGATCATAATGGCGTATTGCCTACTCTCTTTCATCGGTCTCGAGTAGTAAAAAGTGCTTTCCTTTATGATAGACTGGGCAGAAAACTACCAAGAACCTGCTGGACCTATAGCTTTTCTGGCTTCTCTCCGGAATTTAGCTATCTTCATTGCGCAGCATTTGAAGGGCAATATGAGAATAAGTACAGCTCTGAGCTTCGCGGGGCAAGATGTCTATACTGTTTCTCTAAGCCTAGATTTACAACCTTGATGGTGGGGTAATGTGGGAACCCACTTCAGAAGACAAATGAACTCACTTATATATTGGAAAGGTCACATTTATTGGTGTCGAAACTATAAGACACATCAGATATCTTCCGTATACTATGCAATCCACAATTTCTCAGCCATCACAATAGAGTTGGCATCTTCTTCACATTCATCCAGAAAGATCTCCCAGCCCTCTAGTTTTGGGATACCAATAACTGTTGGGCTGAAGCATAGCCTGTTCTTCCCGCCCTCGCACCACCTGATTACTAGTAGAGCGGGAGAGTTCTTGTCACGGCGGCATTTAAGTGGCATTTTGATAGGTCCAGATGGTAGCATAACGGGGTTTGTCAAGCAATACCTCATCTCCACTAGATATTGCTTTAGATGCTCGACGGCCGTGTCTAGAGAAACCGTTCTTACTCTGCAATAAACTCTCCCATATTTTTTCTCAGTGGGCAGAACAGGGGCATTGAATGAGTCTGGGGGACTGTTAAGCTGTTTTATGCATTTCGAGATCACAGAAAAGGTAGATAACATTTCGCTGTTATCATGGCACCCCGCGTGTGGTATATCAATCTCGATGATTGCGTAATTCTTGGCCCATGGGTGCGCAGCCACTTCTACTTGTCGCTGGTTAAGCCTTATACGGGAAAAGAGACCCATAACTGAGAATCCCCCAACATATACTAATTTTCTTAGGCGGATGCGAAGAAACTAGAACGATGAGGAGGAATTTTTAATGGTCAAAAATGAGACATGTTGATAATCAATTTCGAAAGTCTTGGGAGGATTTCATATGAGAATGATTACCAAGTCCTGGAGGAAAACATGATATATACCCAGCATCTCAGAATAAATATTTATCTCTTTTCTTAGTACTACAAAGTGGATGTACAGTTTTCGTACCAGACTCCTAGTCTACAATACCTCCACTGTATTAGAAAACTCATTGTATCCCTGGAAAGTGACAGCAACAGTTACTGTATTGATGCTTACACCACCGTGCCTTTCGTATTGATTAGACTTTCTTCGGTCTGGTGATATACTTTACAGAAACGAAATTACCAGACGGCTGCCATGATAATGAACTTTTTGTGGAGGGGATTTTAACCAAGGGGCCATTCTGTATCACGTCTACCAGTACCATCACATTGCCTTGGTTCCTGGACAATAAGGCTACGCTATGATACTGTGTAGTGACTATAATACAAGATCCACCTTCGGTAGAACCCTAAACTTGTGCCGCCTCTGTTATAGAGTAGTGTTCTTGGGCTAGTGTATGTCTTGAAGTCTAAATCGGTGTATCTTTGAACACAGGCAGTGTTTCTCGTAAAGTATAGCGGAGATACGCTGTGTCCAACCCTTAGGTATTGTGTTACTGCGCTAAAGAAACATATTATTGTTACCATGGCTAAAAGAACTGAGTGATCTGTATTCCAATCATCCTTTTCTGGAGCGTCTTGTACAGTAAATAAACTAAACTGACACCAGTTTTGAACCCTTCTGCTTTAGATACAATAAAATACTGCCCAGCTGATAGTACCGCTTCTAAAAGTAATACCTTGACTACGCGCTTGATTTGTTGGTGGAATATAGATCAGGACCTAGAGAGGAGCCAGGAAGTACAAAGATTCTTGGAACGACTAATGTGTAAAGAAACTACAGTCTGTCCGGATACCGGTGTCACCACTTATACTCTTCAATTGTTTCAGCAACCCTAGTGTGAAACTAAGCTAGGCTTGATTCGGAATGGAATAGAATAATGATTCTCCGGACCAGTGCCGCGTCCTGTACTGATGTGTAATATTACATAAAACATATATCCCAGTAATTTTGGCTTTGGTGCCTTGGCTCGGAACCATCTGGAACAAGAGTTGGCCATATTTACAGAATCATCTAGAAACCACTGGATAGGTCTTATGTACAAGGCAAAAAGTTGTATATAAATCTGAGCTATCCCAGGCCCTTCTATTACAAAGAGATTAGAAAATGAGAGACTTAAGTGATATTAATCTACGAGTGGAATCCTATTATACAAACCCGCCCGTCTCTATACCCTAACGCAATTGTAGTGTCTTTGACCGCATAAGAAAGAAAAGAACGATATTCAGCAGGGAGCCACAGCAAATTCTCGCCTCCTGAAGAGATCCAGGTATTCGATAGGCTTACTTGTGGGTGAGAGGTAGTTTTATTCAGAACTGTCTCGACCGAACCTGAATGGCCCTCGAGGGTCTGGCGCTCTGTGCCCGTCGTTGTATCCCAGAGCTTAATAGTATCGTCAGCCGAGCCTGACGCCAGAGTACACCCATCGGGCGAGAAGGCCACTGAATAGATCAAATTCAAATGGCCCTTGAGAGTGTGGCGCTCTGTGCCCGTCATTGTATTCCAGAGCTTGATAGTATTGTCAGCCGAGCCTGACGCCAGAGTACGCCCATCGGGCGAGAAGGCCAGTGAATAGATGAAATTCGAATGGCCCTTGAGAGTGTGGCGCTCTGTGCCCGTCGTTGTATTCCAGAGCTTAATAGTATTGTCAGCCGAGCCTGACGCCAGAGTACACCCATCGGGCGAGAAGGCCAGTGAATAGATCGAATTCGAATGGCCCTTAAGAGTGTGGCGCTCTGTGCCTGTCATTGTATCCCAGAGCTTAATAGTATTGTCAGCCGAGCCTGACGCCAGAGTACGCCCATCGGGCGAGAAGACTAGTGAATAGATCAAATTCAAATGGCTCTTAAGGGTGTGGCGCTCTGTGCCTGTCATTGTATCCCAGAGCTTAATAGTATTGTCGCGCGAGCCTGACGCCAGAGTACGCCCATCGGGCGAGAAGGCCAGTGAATAGATGAAATTCGAATGGCCCTTGAGGGTCTGGCGCTCTGTGCCTGTTGTTGTATCCCAGAGCTTGATAGTATTGTCGTCCGAGCCTGACGCCAGAGTATGCCCATCGGGCGAGAAGACCACTGAATAGACCCAATTCGAATGGCTCTCGAGGGTCTGGCGCTCTGTGCCCATCGTTGTATCCCAGAGCTTAATAGTATTGTCGCGCGAGCCTGACGCCAGAGTACGCCCATCGGGCGAGAAGGCCACTGAATAGACCCAATTCGAATGGCTCTCGAGGGTCTGGCGCTCTGTGCCCGTCGTTGTATCCCAGAGCTTGATAGTATTATCGCGCGAGCCTGACGCCAGAGTATGCCCATCGGGCGAGAAGGCCACTGACTTAACCCAATCCGAATGGCCCTCGAGGGTGTGGCGCTCTGTGCCCGTTGTTGTATCCCAGAGCTTGATAGTATTGTCGTGCGAGCCTGATGCCAGAGTACGCCCATCGGGCGAGAAGGCCACTGACTCAATTGAATTCAAATGGCCCTCGAGAGTCTGGCGCTCTGTGCCCGTCGTTGTATCCCAGAGCTTGATAGTATCGTCAGCCGAGCCTAACGCCAGAGTACGCCCATCGGGCGAGAAGGCCAGTGAATAGATCAAATTCAAATGGCCCTCGAGGGTGTGGCGCTCTGTGCCTGTTGTTGTATCCCAGAGCTTGATAGTATCGTCAGCCGAGCCTGACGCCAGAGTACGCCCATCGGGCGAGAAGGCCAGTGAATAGATGAAATTCAAATGGCCCTCGAGAGTCTGGCGCTCTGTGCCCGTCGTTGTATCCCAGAGCTTGATAGTATCGTCAGCCGAGCCTAACGCCAGAGTACGCCCATCGGGCGAGAAGGCCAGTGAATAGATCAAATTCAAATGGCCCTCGAGGGTCTGGCGCTCTGTGCCCGTCGTTGTATTCCAGAGCTTGATAGTATTGTCGCGCGAGCCTGACGCCAGAGTACGCCCATCGGGCGAGAAGGCCACTGAATAGATCAAATTCGAATGGCCCTCGAGGGTCTGTAGGATTGGGCTCCAAGAATTCTCTAAAACCGGTAGACTTTTTATTTGTCTTACTACTTCGCTAGAAAAAGTCTTTTTCACAATACTTTGGGCAGGTGCGAAGACCAGTCCGGAGCTGTAGAGTTGAAGTGGAGCAATACCAGCTATATAAGTATTTTGAAGCACAAATCTTTTTGCATCATAGAGAAAGTCTGAAGTTTCAACACCGATGCTTGTCTATAATATATATCAGCCACTATTTAACTATAGAACTCAAAGAGACTCACCCATATACTTGACTTCAGTGTATCTATCATCCCCACTGCATCAGATATACTTTCAATTAAAGCTAGTGCCTCCAACCAGTGAAGAAACCGCTTTTTAAGAAAAGCCAGGATCTCAGATTGAGATATACGACCTTCACTCTGCTCAAGATGATACACCCAGTAGCGGGAGGAGTATTGCAATTCAGCCGTCAGGTGCTGCTTGATAATCTGAGGATTGATATCCTTGCGCTGTGTTCCGTAACTTGCTAGGCCACATATATTATGTTTAAGCCGGGTTTCCATAAGCTGGAGACAATGTAACGCTATTTTGCCATGCGTCTCATGCTCGTTAATATAGAAATCACTTTCTGTGCTAACCAAGAAATCTCGAAATGATAGATGTAGAATGCGAACCGGTTTCTCGGGATTCTTGGGTATATTCAAAACCGCGTGAAACTTATTCAATCGATTGCTGATAGAGTCCTTTGATTTGCCAGTGAGTTGCGCCAGAGAAACCACTGAGAGAGGACTAGCGAGCAGAATAATTACTCCGATGATATCTTGGAATTCTTGCAAGAGTGCCGCACAATCCCTTTTGCTTTTAGAAGCAACGAGTTGATTTAATACTGGCAGATACGTTCTTTCCATTTCTGATGCTGATGTTGCTGCCTTATCCTGGAGAACAGCGAGAAGACGTTCTTGTGGAAGCCAGTCTGTGTCTCCAACAAAGCGGCAAAGCGTGGCTGCAAAGATGAACAAAGGAACAGCCATATTTACCAGCCTTTCTATATTTTCTTGCCCCGGCCAATCGAAGGAGAGCTCGCGTTCATCCCGTATTTCTGATAGTTTATATTTCAGGAACACGCGAATATCATGTCTAATCATCTCTGTAGGAAGTTCGTGGAGAAGCAGGTCTTGATGATTAACTTCCTTCTTGAAACCCAGACGAATTGGCAGCTCAGGTCTGCTGGTTAACAGTACGCGCAAATGCACGGTTTTGATTTCCTGTAATTGAAATAAGAGTCGAAGTATAAGTCGCATATCATCCCCCCTATCACATTCGTCCAATGCATCAATAACAATGACAATCATTCTAGATTGGTCAGTATGTTGCTGTACAAGGGGCTGGTAAATAAGCTTGTCAAACTGTTCCCCAAGAGATTTAAACGCAATATTGGTATCGTTTTTTATAGCGTCTAAAACAGCAGGTAATAGTTGTCGATGTCGCGATACCAGCTGTACCGCAATAGTTGAAACCAAAAGTTTTGCGTTACCACGATCGGCTTCACCCCGCTTGAAAAAGAAAGTTGCTCCGAGCATTCGCTGGTTTTTAAGTAAATGTGCCACTGTCCGCGCAATGGTAGACTTCCCAGTCCCCGCCATTCCATTCAACCAAAAGATAAATTTCCCATCTGACTTGGCCCATTCCAGGATTTGGCGCTGAAGGTCCGTTCTCGTGTCCGGGAGGCAAAAGTCCTCATGTTGATTGATATAAGAGTTATACAATGCTCCTTCCGCGACGCGTAGGTTTACAAGGCTAAACCGTTCAACAAGCAGCTTCATGGATTCAGCTAGCTCATCAATTTTGTACAAGATATTCTCTGCCTCCTCTCCGCGGCGGAGATACTCGTCTAGTTCAATATGCCAGTGCAGCTTTTTTCTTTCCTCTTCAACCAAGGCTTTAAGTTCTGTGAGCGGGTGGTCGGTAATAGCAGAGACGCAGTCCAGCAGTTTTCTTCCCTTACTAGCACTTTGAGTCTGTTGTACCACTGCTGTGTAGGAAAGGATTGCTCGGTAAAGTCGAATCAATATGTTTCCAAAGTCTTGCTGGTTGTCGGACCTGCTCTTACGATAGAAATTCTGCTCAACAGAGGCACACTGCGCAAGGACGTCCGCCAGATAATCTGACGATTCGAACAAAGCATCTCGTTGGTCACGATAATTTTTGGTCATCTGAATTTCCAATTACTCGATTAGTAAACGATTTCTATAATATATTAGGAGATATAAGATACCGTTAACCCCAGTGACACGATCGCCCAAGCACTAGCCGCATGCTGGGTAGAATCAAAGGTCGCAACTGCGCTAATAATATCTTTGGTGGATAGCGCTGCATCGATAATAGTTCTAGAGTATGTTCGAATCTTGCCATCGGCGTTCTGTTGATATTCTTCGTATTGCTCTTTGGTCAAATGGATGACTTGACTAATTAAGTCTTCAATTCGGGCTTGGTTTTCCTTATTGTTTGGTTCCGCAGTATCTTTGGGTGTTGATAGAATGTTTCGCTTCTCCTCATCTAGCTGATCATATGCAGTTTGCCACAAATCCTGTGGCTTAAAGGGCTCAGTCGACTGGGTAGGTTTAATCGTGGACGGGCGAGGTGACAGTGGTGGTGGACTATCAGCTTTGCTCTCTTTCCGGTCTCCGCATAATTTACGCAGTAGCTTTCGGAGCGGCATCTCTGATTATTCACCAGGATTCTGAAGATACTAGTGCTTGCATGGAATCGAAGAGTGAAAAGATAGAACAATTCAGCTGCTATTATGTATTCCCTTTCTCAGCTTCCCACAATCAATACTTAACACGTCGATGTGTTGGCGCGGCTGAACAATATGGGCATCGCAATATGATCGACCAATCATAGCCAATAGAAAGAGAAAATTCTCGGAGTGCATCTTTGCTTCCAGCCAAATAGAACAGCGCTGGGAGTCAATCCAGGCAGTCATTTAGCAAAATATAAGAGCCAGGTAATGTAAGTAGAGCAACCTGCGAACAAACCTACTTTCAATGATCTTGCCACTGATAAAGTAATTGACTACATTGTCATGTTTTTAATGTGTCCAAGCCAACAGTCGGTTGTCTGCCTGATCGTCTCATTGGTGACTGAGTAGACCCACACACCCAAGAAGCTGAATCATTTAGCCGTCTCTTATTCAGCAGCCCCACCCGCCTTCGGCGTGTTGGTCTGCCACACCCCAACGATAATTCCCATGTCAACGATAAATTTGAAGCTATTCAGACTCCTATACAACATCGCCTTGAGTATCTATCCAAAAGGGTAATCTAGGACCTTCCTTATCCATCTGGCTAGCCTCTTTACTAGGCAGATCTCCTATATCTCCCTGTTGTGGTGGTTTATCGTGTTCTAAATTCCCCGCTTTCCTGATCTGCCTGAGGCCCTGCAGTCTTTCGTTCTCTGTACGATCCGCAATATGGCGTTTTGCATCATATACAGTCAGTGGTCCATTATACCGGACCCTTCTCTGTGATTTCCGCCTATTTTGAGGCTTTCTATATCGGAGGTGTTGTTGTAGATCATCCTTAAGCTGAGCGGCTAATTCAGTGGTTTCTAGCGAGCTCTGGAACACACGGTTAAGACGTCGTACAAAGCTTTGATTAAGCTCTGGACTATCATCAATAAAGCTCTGGGCTTTACTAATACTTCGACGAAGACCTCGTATTGTGGATAGTGGCGATGAGCTTAAAGATGGTGGTGATGGTGTTGTAATTATCTGAAGCTCTGGAGCCGATTCTAAAGCCTTGTTTAAAGGCTCAAGAACTGGCTCTGAATTCAAGGGATATATACCTCGCTTCTCGAAGGCATGCCGGATTGTACGTTGTTTAAAAGTCTCCGTACGAATAGAATGAATCTGCTTTAAGAAATCACTCTTATCGTCCATCTCAGCGCCTCTTGAAGCAAGCTCATTATTTCGCTTGCGATAGAAGTGTTTGTAGGCTTGAAAAGATTGTCCATCAAGAGACTGTACAAGGTGTGTTGTATGAGGAGGAAAACAGTAAGGTACGATATAATGCTGTCCACAAAACTGAAGGAATTCATAGGTAAGATGGGACTCGTGGCCATCAAAAAGTAGTAATCGGACCTCTTTTTTAGAGATACGGCACTTTGTATGACGGTGGAAGTGTTGAATCCAGTCAAGACTAATCTTATCTGAAGTATAGCCTTTAGGAGACAGAGCTATTCGATATTCATGAGGAATATCTGCATCGTACCACCGTTCTAGATGGTGTACGCCTTTGAATATAAAGTATGGAGGAAGAACAAAACCATCAGCTGCAATACACTCTATTGCAGAGATCAGTTCCCCCATTTCTTTAGATGGATTCCCTCTTGCGGCTCGTACAGGCATAGTAGTCACAACTTTTTGAGACTTTCCCTGTCCCAGTTGGAAGCCGGTTTCATCAAAATTATATATATTTTTAGGAGGAATCTGCTTGATAATAGGCTCCAGGCAGTCGTACCAGTGTTGTAGAACACCTACTTCCTCTGCATCAAGGCGATTCTTATCTTTTGGCTTCTGTTGAATGAGCTGAAACTCGCTTGGGAGGCGTTTAATAAAGCGATATACCCAGTTCTTGTCAACTGTACGAGGTGGCCCGTCGATTGTATTCCGTTGCAGTATCTGGTTGGCACTCTGCTCAATCATTCCGGCTGTAGGAGGACGATATAGATTATCAAGCTGATGAATCCAACGAATTAGCGCTTTTTCTTGTACATCATTAAGGGTCTTGGTTGAGATAGGACGTGTGCTTCGAGTCGCTCGGCCTTGAATTCGTGCTCGGAGTCGTTGATAAGGAACGTTAAATTGACGCGCCAACGCAGCGATATTGGGCCTTTTTTGGCCTTGAGCGATTTCACAGGCCTGTACGATGCGTATCTCAATATCAGAATAAGAATCAGGCATTGTGGTGGTAGATAAAAGGTCTGAATAGCTTCAAATTTATCGTTGACATGGGAATTATCGTTGGGGTGTGGCAGACCAACACGCCGAAGGCGGGTGGGGCTGCTGAATAAGAGACGGCTAGCTCGGATGTGTCAATGCAAACTAGACAAACACTAGGAATCCGTTCCTGACACCTGTCGACATCATCCTCTTGGGCATTCATCGTTCCCATCTGGTATACTTATCATTTAAGGTTGAGCAGGATGGGTAGTGCAATCTATATGGCCGTGGTCATTATTATAGTCAGCCTGTTAGCAACACTTGGCCCTTGTAAAGCAACTAACTCTAAAGACATCTCTTTTCCCAACTAACATCAAGGGACGTTCACCCTTAGGCTCCTCGGCGGTATTTACTGCCTTGAGGACGTGGCGTTTAGCCCTTAATCACAGAGTGCTTCTAGCATCACTGATGTAATCTTCCGTGGCCGTCCACCATTGACTTGAGGCGCTTTGATACTACCAAATAATCGAAGATTAGCGCGTAGTCGGATAATTGCGCGTTTACTGCACCCAGCAGCTTCAGCCATCTGGGAAGTAGTTAGTTCACCAGAAACCAACATATCCTGGATAAGGTTAAGCGTTGATTGAGCTAGATTAGGAGCCATTCCGAGTTACACTATGTAGTGCTTGATGGCCAAGTTTGTTACTATAAGCTTATTACCCAGACACCGAATATCCAACGGATGACACGTGGACGTTGTCACCCGGTAAAATATATCGGTTATGATGCCTCTTTGTATTTTACAATACATACACGGGAAAATTATGCTCCGAAGCAATATCCCAAGTGGGATTAGCGCTGTTTCACTTTAGGGTTGCGGAAACAATCAAAGAGTACAAGTGGTGACACCAGTTTCCGGACACTCTGTATTAATACATTTCAAATACAAAAGTTATCCTACCAAGAGCTATTCCTTGGACATTCTCCTACGCCCCTTCTGGTGTTAACTAAAATATCTCAACCTCGGAAAAGTCAAAGGTTTATTTAGAATCCACACTTTAAGCCATCGAGATGGAGTTCGCTGATTCCAGTCCTGGTATTTTTTTTCGTCTCTGTACAATATTGGGGATTATAAGTCTTTGGATAATATCAGTTTTCCTTGCATTGCTAGGCGGAGGCCACCTTCCATTCAGATAAAATACCAAGCACAGCCATTCTCCCGTGTCACAAGTATTCACCTCTGCGTAAGTCTTTGGCGATTGTCCTAGTACTCTATGATATTCTTCTGATCTAACTATAATAAATATAGATTAGGGCAAATCACTGAAATCTTTAAGATCTATATATCCTCTTGGCCTTTCTATATTGAATATATTTCTATATACTTTCCTGATATACATTGTAGTCCGCAATAGTAATTAAGTACTGTAAACACCGGAGGGGATTTCTCTATTTCTTACTTCGGGATAAACTTCCGTTAAGATATACTACTTGGAATTCAGACACTAGAACCTAAACATGCGCTGCAGCATCTATCCTCTTCGGATCCCGCCTCCCCCTCCCAGATATGGGGAAGTTCCTTTTGCTAATCTCTCTTGTCGTTGTTTTTCACTCATGTCCGCCCAAGAATGGCGATAACGGAGCAGATCCACTTCATCATACTCTTTACCAGTCCCTCTATGCCTGAATACATACTCCCAGCCACGCTTTGTCTTTACTCCAACCAGTCGGACTTCCCACTGTGGGTTTAATGTCCAATCTGACTTGAAGACCATCTGATCTATATCAGTCTGCAACGTTCCAGGAGGCAAATCCATCTTGAAGTTTTGTGAGACAGCCTGATAAACTCCTGCTGGAGGGATATTCTTTGGAGCATCGTTTTGCGTGATTCGCTTTTCACGACTTCTCGTTTTAGCACCGTTTTGTCGTCCTAGAATATTTAGTACTATAACAAATATTTATAGAAATTCAACACTCACGCATCAGGACATGCAGAAATTTCCCCATAGCTGGCACCTTTGCGATACAGATTCTCTTTTTTAGGAGTGTATTATCGGGGGTCTATATTTATTGAACCTTTCAGCCTGGTGAAAATGAGAAGGAAGTCCTTGAGTCGGGTTATATTTTATAGTTCGATATGACTGAATCACGGAAGGACACCTTAGTTATAATCCCAAAAAGAGCTGAGCCAAATAATTACAAAAATATTCTTCCAGTATTCAGGGGAAGTTGTTACTCGGTCATTTGCACGTATTTTTCGCTGGCAATCGAATTGGTTCATCGTCAGAAGATCTTACTAAGGTCATTTAAAGTACATACTGTCGTTGATATGAACCACAATCTTACACTGGTATAATATACAGTGTTAGTTGTACTTAATATTGATAATACCGAAGCATGGATTCCTTCCTAGTTGGTTGGACGGTAATATTGCAGAGTAAATTTATCCCTAAAAAATAAGATACATAACAATAAGTGGAGGATAATAGAATTCCAGTGAGCGAAATTACGGCGTAAAGAAAGACAGCCAATCTCGCCTTTCTTGCCAAGGCTGGAACTCTAGCTCGAAAAGCTCAACATCAAGCCATACACTGTTCCTCACTAGCTGTCGCACTAGATTTCGGATTCGCGCTGGGCGGAAACTAATAGTGATCAGTACCTAGTACATACGCTGGAAAAGCTAATGTGCCTGTGTATGTAACTGAGCAAAGGAAAAGAAACGAAACTTACCAGTCACTAGCAGCTTACCAGCCTGCCACTTCATTTCGGTTGAGAGCACCTCCTTCCAGTTTATTTCGAGGCTATGCCTAAGGCGACAAAAATACGTAAGTTTTCTTCCCTGTTCGTGTAACCATGCTTTCCCCTTAACCAATGTATTAAATTTGGTATCCGTACTGTACTGGGGTTTCCGGAACATATCAAAGAATCGTAAATACTATGTATTAAGAAATGGCTATCTATGGTACCAAAAAGCTCTTCCAAATAATGGGGACACTGAATTACCGCCACTAGACCAACGCTTTTGTTCATTTATGTCATAGTATGCGTACAACGGTACTGTAATACAGGACAGATGCGATTATGATTAATACTGGGTAAGTTACACTGTGGAGCTACCCTCCAATCCCTTTCGATTGAGAAATACAATACAGATTCACAGAGCACAGGTATACTTCGGAAGTATATAATATTAGGAACACCCAGGACTATGTCTTGTTTAGCATCCTTCAACTCATACTCAGGCTTGTTTCTGGTCAAACAAAAGCGCGCAGTTATTATTAGTTACTTCTCAATCATCTTTGCCCATACTTAGCTCTCTTTATATAAGACAGCTATCTTCTTATTTTTTCAACAGGATGCGTTATCAAGCGTTGAGTCTGGCTCTTCTTGGACTTGGCAAAAGCTATGCAGCGCATTTTTCGGATACTTGCAACTCGTTCGACCTCCAGGGGTCTCTCCTGATGGCAAAATGCTCGAAATCGCCTAATGGTTACTACTACGATACTGTGGTTGACCTGAACAAGTGTGTGGGAAATAAAGACGGCGTTCTTATAAGAGGGTATGCGCTCTATAGCTTATTTTGAATCCAAATCTCATGTTTTATAGGGAAAATGTCTTAGGAAATATGGAGTGTAGTATCTGCCTGTCAATAGGAACGCAGATTAGGTGCATGTGTTATGGAACAAAGGGGGTGTTGGCCCCATCTTCAGTCTTGAACCTGGGTATGTGTGCAACATATCAGCTAGCCGAGTACCTACTGACTATAGTAGACGATTTCATTAGCAACCAAGGGGGAACGCTAACCTGTGACCAAGAGGTCCAGGTAGCACCGCGATAAAACCAGTGATGAGACTAATCTTGTCATTTGTTTGGCCATGGTATTGTAGTAGGGAAATATACAGAAGTAAATCTAGCACTGGGGACTACGATGATTCTGTTTAATTTTTACATCATCACTGTGAGGGCTTGCTTCTGGCCGTCGTTTTCCATATATTGGATCTTACTTTGTACCTAGCTTAGGTTAAATAGGGTTAACTTGTTATATTTGGCATATAAGTGTATAAGTGTATAAGTGTATATATCTTATGACATTAGGCATGCGGCCGCCTTAAGATCTTTTTGGATGGATCGTTAGCTATATAACCTTACTCTTGGGCCTGCAGAGTGTCTAGTTTCCGCTGTTACCATTTAGACTGTCTAACGGAAATATATTATACAAATGCTTGCCATAAGTCTGACTACTGGAATATATACAATACTTTCCTAGAAGAAAATGTGAAATATAAACATAGTACAACACAAGTAATACTTCCCAGGCATAGCGCTTACATATGATTGGGAGGTTATATGCCTTTTACTAAATAGCCCTCATCCCTAAACTCCCCTCTAAGTATCAGAAACAGAAGTCGGAACGTTGCATCCCACGCCAAGGTCTTATCACCCTTAGTAGCGCGATAACGCTTATAATCGAGCTCGTAGTCGGTTTTCTAGGCTCTGACATCGGCGAAAATGTTGTCGATGGTCTGACCACCTAGTACATCCACCCCGAGGAAGTCGTATGTTCGCAAAGTGTGTGATACTGAGCTAAGTCAACCGGCAGAGACCGAAAGCAGAATCGGTAGCCTGACTCAAGTCCTTGTAGTGCAGTATCGAAGAGGGGTATATCACCGTGAGTAAACTCCGATCCTTGTGGCTGACGATTGCGCTCGAAGCTGACAAATGACGCTAGGTATGGGATCATTGAGAGGTCAACGTTGTAAAGAGTATTCCCGATCTTCAGCAGAGTTTTCGAGGGAACCCGATCCCACAGGCGCTTTTTCACAAGTTACACCTTCTGTGTCATGATGATCCAGCCTGAAGTAAAGGTCATCAGGTAACATCTTCCTCTTAGCAGCCGTCCAGAGTTCCAATCTATCGTTCCTGGTATCATATCGGAGAATGGCCGCCCCTCCGTTTCCCTTCACTAAACCAATCAGCTTCTTGAACAGGGAACTTAGTCCCCTAAGGTCTTCTCCGTGAGATTCTTCCCATTCCTTGATCTCGGTTACGATGCATTCCACTTCCGGTGTTGCAAAAACCCCGTTTTTATGATATGCGCGTACCAAATTTGGAGTCTGGGATACCCACAGCTGGGGAAGGACTTCCTGCATGCTGATATGTCTGTGAGCCACACGCGTTTTGATCTCAAGTATTGAATCGGCCGGTACAGTTTGACCCTCATCCCTCAGCAGCAACTTAGATCGCCCTGAAGCGCCGCACGGGACACATTTGGAGGGCCGAAGAGATAATGACTCCATCATGCTGGATAGGCTGTTCTGGTCCGGGCCAACAGCAGATGAACCCGACAATGAATCAATGTATCCATCCGTTTCGTAGCGAACGATGAGTCGAAGTCCACCAAAGGAGTAAGTGATAATCCTATGGTGACCAGTACTGCCGCTAACTTTTGTCTCGGGTGTATGCCTTTTCAAATTCATGACCAAAGCCCACAAATTCGTCAGGTCCAACGAATCTGACTGTCTCGGTCTCCGCACGACAAAACATTACCGTCCTACTTGTGGCTTCAATTTCGATGGTGAAAGGTTCAAGTCCATTCTTTGATAGACTAGGATTGATGAAGGATAGAAGCTTGCGGATGTTGTTCCGATCTGTTACGAGATCAACTGCACCAATATCGAACGACTGATGAGTTGTGTACAAAGCACGAAACAGAGGTTCCAGAGGACTTTCTGGATGCCGAGCTGCATTTTGGGCTATATAAATAGACCCAGAATCTTTTGGCACTTTTCGGGTACCTTTTGGCGGGGACCATAGCGGTGGACAGCCCGGGATGGCGATAGTAGGAGCCACAGAATCTATCCAATTATAGGATGATAGGTGCTTGACATCTGTGATAGTTGGTATAGTTTCTTCGAGGCCCTCGAAATCTGTGCGAGAGATACTCGCTACCTTGACAGATGTCATTGTCGAATGGATAAGCAACGCAGGAGTTATACATAAGTATAAAGCCAGGGTACGGAAACAGCGGTGCCAATATGATCAGACACCCAGCTTCACAGGCAGTTCTTTTAAGAATAGAATATGGGCGTGGAACTTGAGGGGCCGGAAAAGGTCATCTGATGCTTGCGACGTGTAGGCCCCGCTCTCTGTACTATAATAGCCCACGTCAGCCGACACGATTCTGGCCATTTAGGCCAGCAGGCATATGTGGAGTTTCTGTTGTTGTCTTGCAGCGCTTTAACGGTTTCGCGGAAATGATTCGTCAGATACCAAGAATTCGGCACCTTGGTAGCTCATATAAAACAATCAGAATCACTTTCGGCTTCAGCGTAAACCTAGTAGTGGACCTACTTATTCAGTGCATAAAATATCTTATAATCTAAAACAACTACAAAAACAGGAGGCTACACTGAAGGAGCAGCTTAGAGCTCGTAGAAAGAGCCCTGACTCACCTACAAAGACTATAATAAATCAGTCTGTCAAAGGCTGTGAACGAGCTTTGAATGAAGCTACAATTGCAAGGCAGGAAGTCGGGGAACTACGCGCTGCGCGTGAAAGAATGCTTAAAAAGAAAAAGCGCTTTACTGGAAAGATACCTATAGAAGCACGCGCTTCGGTTGAGGAAGCTCAGAAGCTTATACATGACAGGATTTCCACCGTAGAGCCTATAGCTACTGCCTCAGTAGATATAGACGCTTCGGTAGAAAGCCAGTGCGTACTCCCTCCATCAAGGTGCTCTGGCTGTAATATTATTGGGCATAAAATTAATCAGTGTCCTAATCGTCGGATTATTTAGGACGCGTGGAATTCGGGAGGGGTGGAACGCTTGCTTTCCAAATCCGTTATACGCTTGGACACGGCTTATTAAGTCGTCCTGATTCAGGGCCACTCTCCTAGTCTACATTGATTTAGTGGAAGGCTTGACGAGGTTCTTTGTCATATCCACTCTACATAACGAGTAATTGCTTCAGCGAGTGTCGCCACAGCCGTAAGTGAGATAATCATTGAAGCCAAAAGAAATGAAAAGGACAAGGTCGCTGTCTTTGAAGGGGAGGGCGATCGGGGTCCAGTCCGAAGCAGACCTCAACGAATCGTGATTAGATTTGGGGGAATGGTGATTGTGGGGTCCACCGACCCCTTCGTGGTCTCCGTCTTATGTTGGCGTGTTTGCTGCCCTGAAGGGGGGCCTCACTCCGTGGATCATTACGGGTGGGGAATAGTGATAGCGCTGAGGAGTGCTGAGGAGCATTGAGGATCGCCCGAAGGCCTGCCCCATGGTTTCTTCACTGCGGGTTTCGTATCCACTCAGGCCCTCATAGTCTCCATTTCAAGTTAGCGTGTCCAATGACATTACCGTATTGGGTTTACTGCCTCTTCTTTGATCAAAGAAGCCGCAGCCCTAAGATACTCCTTCCGAGTCAAGCACTACATAGTGCAACTCGGAATGGCTCCTAATCTAGCTCAATCAACGCTCAACCTTATCCAGGATAGGTTGGTTTCTGGTGAACTAACTACTTCCAGATGGCTGAAGCTGCCGGGTGCAGTAAACGCAATTATCCGACTACGCGCTAATCTTCAATTGTTTGGTAGTATTAAAGCGCCTCAAGTCAATGGTGGACGGCTCCGGAAGATTACACCAGTAATGTTGGAAGCTCTTTGAGATTATCTACTCGAAAAGGCGCATTTATACCTAGACGGAATAGAATTCTTCCTGCTGTATACATCGCGCCAAGCGGAAGGTTACCCAGAGAACTGTCCAGTATTGACCTCAGCCTCTCGTGCATTGAGTATTCTCCTCATTCAAATTGGGTCAATTCAGTGGCCTTCTCGCCCGATGGGCCTGTTCTAGCGTCAGGCTCGTTTGACAATACTATCAAGCTCTGGGATACAACGACGGGCACAGAGCGCCAGACCCTCTAAAAGGCACAGTTCCCTCTGCTCAACCGAATAGAGGCGAGTAAAACCATGCTGTCACCCACTATTGTTGCAATATTTGAGCATGGCAGTTGATTGTAATAAGACTTTGAACCAGACGATCCTCTGATATCAAAAGGTGCTGTATCTTCGCCCGGGAAATAGCACCTCGCGGCGGGAACCAGACAAAGGCTACAGAATTCGGCAATTATTCATGGTAAGCCGGACGCTTTCTCTTACGGCCTGAGATTGATATCTGACCTGGGCTACCGGAGTGTTAGGAACTGCATCCTGGTCAAGTAGCAGCTTGACTACTGCTTCATGCCCTTTTTCTGATGCCCTCAAGAGTGGTGTCCGACCCGTATTATCCTGGGTATTAGGACCTGCACCGTGTTCAAGTAGCAGCTTAACTACTGCTTCATGGCCTTCTTCTGATGCTCTGAAGAGTGGTGTCCGACCAGTATTATTCTGGTTATTAGGATCAGCATTATGTTTAAGTAGCAGCTTGACTACTGTTTCATGGCCTTCTTCTGATACTCTAGAGAGTGGTGTCTGACCAGTATTATCCTGGGTATTAGGATTTGCATCTTGTTCAAGCAGTAGCTTGACTACTGCTTCATACCCTCTCCCTGATGCCCTCAAGAGTGGTGTCTGACCAGCATTATCCTGAATATTAGGACCTGCACCGTGTTCAAGTAGCAGCTTAACTACTGCTTCATGGCCTTCTTCTGATGCTCTAGAGAGTGGTGTCTGACCAGTATTATCCTTGGTATTAGGATCTGCACTGTGTTCAAGCAGCAGCTTGACTATTGCTTTATACCCTTCTTCTGATGCTCTAGAGAGTGGTGTCCGACCAGTATTATTCTGGTTATTAGGATCAGCATTATGTTTAAGTAGCAGCTTGACTACTGTTTCATGTCCTCTATCTGATGCTCTGAAGAGTGGTGTCTGACCAGTATTATCTTGGGTATTAGGATTTGCATCTTGTTCAAGTAGTAGCTTGACTACTGCTTCATACCCTCTCCCTGATGCTCTCAAGAGTGGTGTCTGACCAGCATCATCCTGGGTATTAGGATCTGCACCCTGTTCAAGTAGCAGCTGGACTACTGCTTCATACCCTCCGGATGATGCTCTGAAGAGTGGTGTCCGATCTGTATTATCCCGCGTATTTGGATCAGCTCCCTGTTTAAGTAGTAGCTGGACTACTCCCTTATGGCCCCCTTCTGATGCCCAGATAAGTGGTATATGAGCAGTATTATCCTGGGTATTAAAATCAATATCCTGTTCAAGTAGCAGCTTAACTACTGCTTCATGGCCTTCTTCTGATGCTCTGAAGAGTGGTGTCCGACCAGTATTATTCTGGTTATTAGGATCAGCATTATGTTTAAGTAGCAGCTTGACTACTGTTTCATGGCCTTTTCCTGATGCTCTAGAGAGTGGTGTCCAACCAGTGCTATCCTGGGTGTTTGGATCAGCTCCCTGGTCAAGTAGTAGCCTGACTACTGTTTTATGTCCTCTATCTGATGCTCTGAAGAGTGGTGTCCGACCAGCATCATCCTTGGTATTAGGATCTGCGCCCTGTTCAAGTAGCAGCTTGACTACTGCTATATGCCCTCCCCCTGCTGCCCACGTCAGTGGTGTCCGACCAGCACTATCCTGAGTGTTAGCATTCGCCCCTCCCTCAATTAACTTCAGAATCACATCTAGGGCGCCTTCCTCCATGGCAACACTCAATGGTGTATTGTTCTCATTGTCCTGAGCATTAACGTTGACGAAATAGTGCCTTTCTAGTTTCTCGCTTGTTTCCCAAGTGATGATGCTCCCAGCTACCTCCTTAAGTTGTAGCTGCCATTCTAAAGAACGATTTAGAAGTGTCACTGCCATATCTTGATGACCTTCCTTTATAGCGAGAAGCAGGGGTGTGTTCCCATCAATATCTGTACCATCAACCTCCACCTCGTTCTTTTGCAAGAGATCGTAAAAAGCGCTTTTCGACGCAAGTGTAATCAATACATGAAATGCCGTCGCCTCGATGAATGGCCAACCCCGGGGCGTGTATAAATTATAAGGGTCAGAGACCCTCCATAATCTAGCTATTTCTTGTAACTTTGACTTCTGGTCCCAGCAAACGAGGGAAAGGAGATCGGACTGAAGGATATTGTGTTGTTCTACCTCCTTGATGTGCTGAAATAGGAAACGCACAGCGTATGGTATCAACTGGAATGTTTGGAAGAGCTTGCTACGTGGCAGTCGTTCAGCACCTCGCAAGACTTCATCTAATGTCATGTATCTGAGACAAGCTCTTGATATTTGAAAATGACCAGCTCCAACGACCGATTGAGAAAGATGCGGGTCACGCGAAATACCACTGAAAAAATTATTGAGCAGAAAGTCAGCCACTGATTGGTGTATAAACTGAGCTTCCCGATCTGAATCTTCCTCCTCGGGTTCATATTGTTCCCATAATTCACGAGATTGAAATTCCACCAATCCTTTCGAGAGGTGTCTCACGTGAATCTCAAATTTAGCCACGGTATCAGACCAGCTGCTGTGACTTCTGGGCTGCGCTCCAGATCCCATGTCCATGTCAATAGAAAGTGCATCCCGAAGCTCGTGAGCAGACAGGGGTCTCTGGGCAAATAGAATCCATTGGAACAGCTTGACCATTTGCTGCCTCTCGCTTTCATGCACATCATGTAAAATATTAGAGTACAGCCCGTCAAGCGCTTCTGGGATAGTAGCCAACTTGCTGCGCAGGTCTTCTTTCTTGGTGCCAATCATGCTATCTTCAATCACCCTGTCACAGACAAGAACTGCCCATTGAAATCCTCCCCGAGCTTTGGACAAAACTTGACTTTCAAAATACTTACGATCTTCCTCTGTTTCAAGTCCTTTCAGCATACCACCAACGATGTGTTGGATATCGTTGGTATTTTGCTGTTCCACGTAGATGGAGGGGATCATGTAATGACCAAGGATTGGATAATGTCTGGAAGAAAGGCATATTTTCACCTGTCCACCATTGCGCTTGACTGCCTCCATAAGGTCTTTGAAGTATGTCAGTAAGGCTCTGGCATGGTCCTTCCCACATTCATCAAGTGCGTCAATAAAGATAATTACTGGACTGCTCTTTGTCCCCTCCGTTAGGACCTGCGACACAAACTTGCGAAGCTCTTCTTCCGGCCAGGTCCATCTACCTTCTTCGTAGGAACCATACCGCTTCTCCCGATCTACGAACGACTTTGTGAGTTGAGAAAGGTAATCCGGAAACGAACCTAGCATAGTATTCAATAGTGCTCTGAAGAGCCCTAGCGGCGTTCTCTGCAGATATGTCCCTCGGCCGTGGATGAAAAAGGACACAAGCTGCCCAGCGTTTCTATTGGCCATTGACTGGACAGCGAACTTCATAAGAACGGATTTACCAGTCCCAGGATTCCCTTTGATCCACAGAAGCCCTTGTCGGCTGTTCAACCATGCTCTGTATTGTGGGTTTTTAAAGAGCCATATGCAAGTGTCCACTGCCGCATGAATGTCGTTGTACCTATACTCTTGTTCGCGGAAGCTAAGTGACCTAAGGCATTCTGTGTAGAATCAGCCAATGATATTAGTGGTATTATTTGGCTAAATTCGCCAGTCTTTCCTCACCTTTTTCACTGTTACACAAGTCTCTTTCCATGGAAAGAGTGCCCGGTACAATTGACAAGAGAGCTTTGGCATAGGCAGCGGCAGTGAGCGCAGCATACCCTTGCCACTGTTTATTCTTATGCGAATCACAGTAGTCACAGATACCTCGAATGACTAGTGATGGAAGTTCGTCCATAAGCCCAGCAGCCTCCATCTCGAAACAGAGTATGTCTAGGTCCCGAGCAATGAAATCTCGAGTCTTGGCATCTTTCATGACCTGATCTCCAGAAGCGATCAAGCCATAATGAACACAAGGGTCATCAGTTCTTCGCTCAGGACGATTTATTAGCTGGGTTTGATCACATGCCAAACAGTCGCATTTGCTATCATCATGATCGTGTGTTGGAGAGAATAGCCAGTCGACTTTCGGCCGCGAAAACTGTTGCCTTAAGCTTTCACTGCTGTGGAGTGTATCATTCAAAATATCGCCTGTCAGCCTTTTCCCAGTCATATAATCACTCTCTAATTGAGACACGGCCTTCAACAGCACCGGTGGAGGTTTATTAAGCGAACCGGTGCGCTGGAAGTGTCCGCCGCGTAGTGTCTTGCCGTAGTCGAATTGTATAACGCCGCTTGAAGTGGCTGTTGGCTTGCTGACCACAACATCGCCAAGGCGAATATCAGCACTTTGGCTCGGGACTCCGCCCCCAATACCCACCATCAATCCGAATCCGAACCGGATATTCGGAAACGTAGAGACCATACGTGACACTACACCGGTAGTGGATATCGTCCCATAGACACCGTAAGGAAGACAGGCCACCACCACGTTGTGACTGCCAACCCTCTCAAGTGTGTAAACATTGTGGTCGAATTGTGGCTGGGGAAGCGGAGGGTGAACGTCATCCAGCATTGCCTTTGCTGCTGCTAGTTCCAATGGTAAAGCGCAGATCCATGCGACCGTATAGTCATTGTGCGTGAAGGCCATTATATGTAAGATACACAATAAAGTGGTGAGACTGTACCCGAAAAACGATCAGATGGGCTTTGATCGGAAGATACAGCCGGCATTATAACTGTAGAACTAATCATTCCAAGATCCAAATGTGAGGTTGGAGTTGGAGGGGTGATCTGACACGTGTAACTGCGAAGCTGGCGCGGTTAAAGGGCCAATCATGCATGGTCTTCAGAACATATAAAAGCAAGAGAACAAGTGGTGCGTATCGATATTGATCAAGTAGCAACGGAAGTCAACTAGTTGCTTGTTAGAATAAAAATATCTCAAGTACTGTAATACAGGACAGATGCGATTATGATCAATACTGGGTAAGTTACACTGTGGAGCTACCCTCCAATCCCTTGCGATTGAGAAATACAATACAGATTCACAGAACACAGACGTACTTCGGAAGTATATAGTATTAGGGACACCCAGGACTATGTCTTGTTTAGCATACTTCTTCAATTCATATTCAGGCTTGTTTCTGGTAGTGATCCGGCTTCCGTGCTTTGAGCAGGGCAGCCCGGGCAATCTGGTGGTCAGGTGATTGTCGTTGGATCGCCCGAATTGGTGGAGTACGAAATCCTAGCTGCTTGGCAAGGGTGGCCATTCCATGAATCACGCTCTCGTCCGCCGTCGCTCGTGCCTTTGCCCGCGTGGGATTAGCCTTTGGGCCGCGCTGAAGATCTTTGGACATGTCCGGGTAGTGTCGCATCGCGTACATCCAGATTTGACGATAACCAGAGGATATACGTTCATCCCTAGATCCAGGCTGTCGTCGGAAAGAAGTCTCCGATGTCTGGATTAGACAAGATCCGTTGGAGCGACGAGATCGAAAGCTATGGACTAGCGCGCTTCGTACGGTCAGCTGTTGCTTGTTTAAAATAACCAGCCGTTGCACAGCATTGGCACAGAGTTTCCAAGTAGGAAATATCGCGGGAAAAGGTATGAAGGGATGGGATGATGCCGTCGGACATTTCATGGGTCCGGATCTTCTCCCATATTCCCGCACGTTCGGACCGGCTAAAGTTGGAGAAGACCTCCCCGCCGAGGATTTTCCCCTTCACCGTCTTCCAGTCAACTTTAGACGCACGGGGAGCGTAGAGCTGCAGGGTGTCAACGGTGTGGAGGTCAATAAGGGCCATCCGAGTGCGGTCATGGTTGACAAGAGTTGCCCAAAAGTTCTTTACATGTGTCAAGTAGTGAATGAGTTCCTAAGACAATAAGTCAGGGATAGCCTACAGATAGCGACGAGTAGGACCAACTTCATCACACTTTAAAGCAAGGACTGTGTTTAATAACCCAAGGCTCATCCCATTCCAGAGCCCGGGGATCGCAAGTAACGCGTCAAATGCTGCACAAAGATGTGTGTTATCCGGAGAAGTGAGCTGCCTTAGCCGCTTGGCTTTGTTCGGCGATAGTCGAGTCCACCAACGATTTTGAAAGAGCGCGTTCGCCTCATGCTGATACTGGCGGATTTTCCGGTACACTACTCCATCAGTTGGTGCCTTTTCGTTTGAACATTCATCTATGAGTGCAGTCCTTAGATCAGGGTTTATGTCTACAAGAGAGGATTAGTATGGATTGGGAAATTATGCTTTTGAAATCAGACCATCCAGATATATGTCCACCGTCCACCACCGGTCTGAGGGAGGTAAGGTTTCCTCAGCAGCTTTCAATCTATGTTGCCCATGGAGACATTGTACTTGATGCCTACGAAAAAGGAGGCGGGGGTATTGCGGTTGACAAGTTTTAAGTTCTTCGGGGGTCAGTCCTGCGGCACGGCATGCTCTTTCGAGGTGCTGTCTGGAGACAACGGCAGTCACATAATTCCGAATGTCGAGTCGCTGGCACCCATCCTTAGCAAAGATATCACGTAATCGTTCCACGTTCTTTGGTCAATTTCACGGCTTATGAGTGGCTGGAGAGAGATTTGGTTGAGGTCGATCTTGGCGGTGCCTTGGTACTTTAGGGGTCGTTCGACGGTTAATCGCCGTTCGGTATCTGTCAACAAATCCGTAGCTTTAAGTTCACAAGTAACTTGGGCCTTTTTTTGTCGATACTCGGAGGTGAGGCAGAACTATTTATGTTCAGCTGAGTCGACGTTATGCGGTACTTGCCTGTACCCTTACTGGGTTGTTGCGGGTTGAGCGCTGAAGCGCTGAAGCGCCAATTTCCCCACACATCCGCCGCGTCCCTCTCTGAAAGACCTTTTTATTTTCCATAAAGGAGGCCACCATCCGAAACGGATCCAGGAATATTCCACGCCGAGTTGAAAGAGGGCCAGAAGGGTATAAAAGCAGACTAGTCCCCGAGTCCGAGATTAACTGGCGTACAACTTCCACTTTCCACATTCGAGAGCTGCTTCCCACATTATCTGTACCTCCATTACGACGACTCCTACCTGTGGATGGCGAAAAGGCTTCGGAAACACATGTCGAACCTCCATAGAAAGGCTGCAGGACTATTCTATGCTGGGTTCGGCGAGTACGCCCATCCTCATTGATTGTGAGGATGATAGGGCTAGTGGACTGGTTAACGCGGATGGTGATACCATCCAGGAAACGCCCAGCCATCGCTCACTGAGCTCTGTCTGCTACGGCAGCCAGACACAATCGAGTTTAGGACATTCCGGGTTCAGCCGCACCAACTTCTTTGACTGGAAGGTCTCCATCCTATGGCGAGATGGTGGTGCGGCGATCAACCCGCGGTGAATGCGCCTCAACAGTGTCTTCGCCTGTGGAGGACATGGAGAGCGCCGTACAGAACCCATGCTTCGGTAACCTGAACCGTGCTCTATGGACGAAAAACTTACAAGGCCTGGAGTGTACAACCGAGAATAGAGGACAAGCGGCGTCTGATGGGGAGCATATCCATGGCGCTCGGACTGTAGCGGTGGCATGGCGTTCCCATCAGCTAAACAAGATAGTACCTGGGCTCCAGAGACCGGTATGTTATATCTTCACTGTTAAGATCGTTTTGCTGGCTGAACGAGTACACCAGATACCCTATTCGATTGCCCTCACTCAATGCCCGTGCAGCCACCAGGCAGCCAAGTCGATTCTGTGACAAGCGTCCTTACACACCGGTCAACTCAAGAGGGTGGGTTGGAGTTCCCTTGCCTCAGATTGGAGTGGCATTCCTACTCCTAGTTGAGATGGCGTGCTCCGCAGCTGCTCACTCACTATGTCCATCATGCCAGCTTCCAACATAGTCCCAGAGTACGTAAAGACGGGCCGTTTCGGAACTGACCCTAATGTCAAAGCATCCAAAGTGAGCCAGGGCGCAGTAGGTCAGGTCACGCTGTGTCACTTCGCATTTCTGTATGGCCAATTCGATTCATCCAACTTGATTCTTATAAATTTGAATCCAAGCTTTGTGAATGGCAAGTTTATCGGCACATGCAGCTATTGACCAATACGAAGTCGCTTCCGCCCGTGTACCTCGGCCCCACACGAGTGCTGCTCTCGTAACCTCATCCGCTTTTTCATCGGCCAGCTATCCAATTGGGAACGATGAAAATCAATGATCAACACTCGCTCTAGCTCGGCGTTCCACAGCATGTTATCCGGCCGAAGGTCCTGGTGTAATACCCCGAGTGAGCGAATCTCCTTCTGTGATCGCGAAACTTCATGCCTGATCGTCTCCACATCTTCCAACTTGTGGATGGGTTCACCGCCCCAACCCATCAGGAGCATATGGCTAATCTGGCCAGCCCCGTGCAGGAAGTAGATCATGGCCAGGTCGATTGTGCCGAGAAAGACCGGGACGGCTCGCCCTTGGGCTCCCCAGAGGATACGATAAATATCCGCCTCTTGCTTGACCTCATTCCACAGGTAAGACGTGGTTCCAATTCAAGGAGAGGAAAAGCTTCCTGCCTCGCCGTCATCCTGGCCCCTCTGGATAACTATTGGTTATTTCCCAAAACAGAAATAACATTCGCAAATTGCCACCGCATTGTACGTTTGTGCATGAATCGCTGGGTACATCCCAAAGCCACCACTCCTTGAAGTATTAGTCTGACTGGCGATGTCCATCCAAGCAGGTGACAGTCAGGAGCTACGGCTTTTTCGATAAGCATGGCAAACTTAAGAAATAATTAGCCTTTCAATGTCAAAGAGCGATGCTATTGGCACTGTTAACACTCTTAATCTGACTCAATATAGGACTTGCGACAGGTAAGCTCTCCGTTGCTCCTTCACCCTGGACACTTCCTGCCTGAAACTTTCCTCGGCGGCCGACAAACTAAGGTTGTCAATATTGAGTGATCTTGATACTGAGCGAAAAAAGTTCCCTTGGCTGTTGACTCCCAGGACAATGTAGTAAGGCCTTTCAGCCGTGCCTTCGGTGGAAATGGAAGGGTGTGATATTCCAGTAGCCTGTCGTATAGCACTGGGTTTGCTTGTCGGGTCTGTCGGTACTCCTTGGGCAACCCCCCTGCCCATTACGGCCATTTCTGCTCTTACCACTGTGCTGCAAAGGTCACCTCGGTATGATTCTTCTAACTGTCGAACAAACATTATCGAGTATAGGATCTCCTTGGCCTGGGGGATGAGCCTGGGATGGAGTTTTATTGCATCTATTGCATGGACAACTCGGAAGCCTTCCGAGTGCAAGTCGAATATAATATAAAGTATCAATGCAACAGTCACTGTTCATGACTGGATCAGAGACTGATAAGACAATCATAGTGGCAGGTCTTACCGGCTTTGTCATAGTTATTCTTGCCTTTGAACTTTATTGCGCGAGGCCACCAACTTGGGACTATCCCGCGCCTATGAGAGTATACCTCTCGAAAACGCGGCTCAATATAGCTTAAAAGACATTTCAAAAGCACACTTAGAGCCTGAAACGTTAGCTTATCAAGCGTTTGTTGAGACCACAGACGGATCTTCTTTGTCTCCTGACTATAGAAAGTCAGGTTCTGGGTAATATCCCAGGGGTTTACCAACGTGCAAGATCCCTGTTCTTCGTCTATAAAACCGGGATATGGCACTTTCTCATTTGGTATGTCCTGGGGAAGGTAGATCTCTGGAATTTGAATTGTTGTGGATATATCTATTATCCTCTTAGTATGGTATGCCTATTTATTGGAGGTCTGCTCACTAAGTAGCCCGTCTCTGAATTTCTTCTCATATTCCGCCATTGAGATAAGGGCCTCTGTCAACTGCTCGCATCTCGATCCTTGTAACCTTCGTACGTTCTTGCGCAGAGAGTCTCCGGCAGTCTCGTCGAGGGCTCTCGTAATAAGCTTATAACAGTCTACTAGTAATCAGCATCAACTCTTAATAAATGTTATTAGCTATAAGACAAGCCAACCTTCTCTCCTTGACCACCTAGCCGTTCCAAACCATGCAGCAACAAGACCTGCAAGTTCTGTAGTAGACAGCCTCTGGAAAAGCTCTCGTCGAGCTTTTCGCATTTCTGCCACATTCCAAATAGGAACTATGCGACGGAGGCCTGCGTAATACTCCTTAGTGAGACAGAACCATGTACTTTGGCATTTATTGATACTCACTGTTGACTGCAGACATATTGCAAGAGACTTAGGTGTTGAGATTTTACGTGAGTCGGTGAGGAATAGCAGTTCGAATATTAAACAACGCAAACCTGGAGCAGAAGTAAGGGGATAAGGCAGGTTAAATATAGAAGTACTACTATACACAAAAGTACAAGAGGCTTCCAGACAATTAAGCTTCACTGTACACAGATAAAAGTAGAAAGAAAATTTCCTCCTAACCGGCCCCAACATTGTAGGTAGACCTAGACAGGGTTTTGACATACAACCAATTCCCAGCCAGGTTACTAACCTGCTCTTCTTCTTCTTTCTCTCCTATTCCAGTACATACGTCACTACAGGAACTCTAGATCCAACCAATTAGTTTTATGAGACCGTAGGTCTACGACTACGAGGGATTCTATCTGACTCGTAAACAATCTTCAGTTGTTACCATATAAGGCTCGGAAGATCTAGAATTACAGCCTTTACTCCTTCCTAAGATTAAAGGGTATCATGTGTGGCCGCCTGATACTATTATAGAAATCCGGTCGATAAAAGGACGAAAAATGCAGTGATCAACACTTGTACGTTACATCGTTATGACCGTGTTCCACATAGTGCTGCAAAATAAAACCCAGGCTAACTGACTGTGGAATTTGTACAGGATATTGCGATCTACAAAAGTGGCGACAAAGTCAGAAAGCGTTAACTACCATAAGGGTACCGTTGCGTGGGGACTTGTTGGATGTTTCCCTGTCGAGTGCTAGGATTCTGCTCCTGCTGCAACTGTGGCGTCCCTAGGAGATGTGACTTTACGGTCTACTCCATTATATCAGTTAAGAACATCTACTGGCCAATTGATTACATTGCAGAATGGCACTTCCTAACCTAGAAGTCTATAGCGCCACGTATATAGACTGCGCTAGATTATCATGTCCACGAAACAATAGTACTACCAACAGCTTGAAAGCCTTCCTTGATGATAGTCTGAACTGATAGACAATGTAAGCTATCCTTTATTCCCTACGTGCTTTCATCTCGCTTAGGCATTCATATTGCCACAGGAAGTTTCCCCATGAATATCGTATCCTAGTACACGCCCCTTCACCATCTTCTTTCTTGGCTTCATCTAGATCTTCTCCCCCTGCAATATTTTCTTGGTGACTAAATGATCGAAATCGGACCCGATTTGGCATGATTTTGCGCTTGGGGTTTTTTACACAGGAGACTGCCAGGCATTATGCCTATGTAAATATCAGCGAATATTATCAAAGAGAGGAAGGGAGCATGTGGTAGTGGGGCTTATTGGAGACTTGCCTGTAGTATCTCCATGAATTCTGTCGCAGGTCGTAGACACGCTCAGGGAGGATTCCCATAAATAAGCAAATATAGTAAGCAACACAAATGATCGCTATAAAGAGAATCGCAGCCAGGTACCACATTACGTGGGCAATATCTTAGGATAGGTTGTGTTTTACGGAGTTGGTGTTGCAAATGCTGCTATAGATTGTTGAGCCCCAAGGACACCTGAGCACTGTCAGGAGCAGGGAGGAAATCGGGAAGGAACGGGGCAGTGGAATCGTGTCATTTAAAATAGCCTTTCCTTTTATCATAAGAAATCAATCAATCAAGGACCACTTCAGTTCGATCCATTTTCTATCCCTTCGTCAAGATATTGGTATGAGCCGATTCAGATCGGTCTCTACAGCACTTATAACTCGTGTAGCGGAGAACCACTCGTTGGACTTGGAGATGTCTCGACTATTCTAAGCGAAGCGAGATGCAGGGACATGTATCCCACTGGGGCCATCGTGCTCTAGAATCACCTACATATTCTCCTCCAACAATACAGGACAGTTCGAATTCTCTCGGAGACTAGACCTTTCCAGGCCTATGTTCTTCCGAAGTACACCAGTTACTCCACATAGTTCAACCTAGACATTAACTCCGACACCTGCACCCCATCATTTGAGACTTCATTGATATAGCCTACTCTATGTAGGTCATGTATAACGAAAAACCTTTATAACGTTAATAAACCACGTATTTTAAAATAAAGATACACTTACACCCAGTAAACACATGGACAAACTCCACAAGAACGACCCGTCCAACTCGTTATGTGAGGTGGAATAAGTATATGGTCATTTAATTCCTTCATAGTAATGGAATCAGAAGTGAAGCAGTATCCGATACTGTCCAAAAATGTGGTTGGCGCTTCGATTCTCTGGAGACCAGTTTCCGTCATGGTTATTGTACATTTGTTTGACCCGCTCAATGTTAATGTCCAGTGCTGTTCGCATTGCGCTGTGCTGATCCGCTGTACCTGAACAAGAGTAAATTTGTCGTGTATGTTGCCGCTTGCGAATGTCATGGTAGCTCAATAGTGGGAGTATAAGGAAAGCAGCTTATAACGAAATGAGGAATAGATATAATAGTCGACTGGAAGTATATATAATGCAGAGTCTATGTAGCATTAAGATGGCGCGGGGGTGTTATCCAAAACACTTGAAAGTGTACGGAGCCATGACCCAGAGATTGGCAGTATAGTACCATTATATGACCGCGAAACAAAATAAGACAAGTATTATGTGACTTTGTGTCTCTTGCTGTGGGGTAACATTCCGCTCCCCGTACCTTTGAGAAATTGCTCCATTTAACGCTAAATTAGTGTCCCTATATACAATGATCGACTAAGATGCTAACACCATTCAGAGACTAAAGAAAGTATCCACTTTTGGCTTTCCTTGAGAACAAAACTATATCTCCGAGATTCGTTTTCTATTAGACAAACTTGAAATTAACCTTTACGAACAGTTCTTTACCTCCGCTTAAACCTTCCATAGAAATCACTGCGCAGAGTGTCTGCTGACTGTTTCCTGGCCGGGTAGATCATCATGCTGGGCTTTGAGACTCGTAAGCCCTAGGAGGTTCAGTGTGTTGGGCTTTAGCACTTACAGGATGTTGTATCGGAGTGTAAAAGATACTTGTTCTTTGTATACTTTTCGATAAAACCATTTCTGCACTAGCTTAGTAAAAATGGTACTACCACGACATCGTAGGACCCACATGAAGCCGCAACAACTGTGTACTACCTCTACATAGTCGCGTGCGTAGACCTCATATGCGATATCTCCCAGATTGGGGCAGGTATAGTTCGGCGTATATAGGGTAGAATCCTGAACATTCGGGGCATCGTTCTCAATCCATATTAGCTCGGCGCGTTGATTCTGTTGAGACAGACGGTTGAAGTGATCCACGGTTAAACTGGCGTTGCCTCCGTCGTAATGGAATGTCAGGATGCAGTGCCGCGTGCAGCGCTTAGAGGAAAGATAGGAAACCTGAACAAGTTTTACTCGGGGGGAGAGACCACGACAGGTCGCGAAATGGTGGGTGTCCATGTTGGAAGCTTGATGGCGAAAAAACATGACGGATACTCTGGGTGGTTTATATATTCCCGTCTACAGAAAGCCACACTGGCTATACAAGGATTGAAAATCCACATTTATAATGAATATCCGGCCATTCGTCCTTGGGTACAAACGGATACAGTTTTTGTTTCAATGCACCCTGCTCCTTCCCATTGAAATTTGGCACCAAACAGCCCATCGTTTTCGTCTTCTCTCGGTACTTTACACGAAACAACATGAAAGGCTCTTGGAGAGGATGCTAAGAAACGCCCAAATAGCGGAGTGGCACAATTTGATCCTTGGTCGAATCATCCAGCATGTCAAACACACATTATACCTGTTTCTGCAAATTATGTTTAAATCAGTATGTTCAGGCCAAGGTCTCAAGCAGCCGCCACTTACTGGTTTGGGTAAATCATGGCTCCGGGAGAACAATTATTTCTCCACTATCCCTGGAAGTCGAGGTGCCTTTGACTTGGTCCGTTGATGCCTGATCCTTGCGCAAAGTTTCTGTCCTCGCCGCTATGGCCTCTTCTTCTGATCCTGCCTGTGAAGCTGGTTTGATGCGCTGTATCTTGGGGGACGAGGAGGGATTGGATTGTTTCGGGAACAAACTATATTTCGGACTCTTCGCTAGGGCCGGTGGGTTTGGCTGGCCTTCCTCATAGGATAATGGTCTTGGAGTTTGATACTCCGAAGAGCCACTCAGTGGTTTATCATGACTCGTAGCAGATTTGCTGTCATCCTGTCTGCCATTGTCGCAGTCCATCCAATCTACGGGGGAGCGTTGACCGAAACAGAACCACCCAAGCCACGGTGGGGTTATTGCCTGCAGGCATATGCCATTGAAGCAGGTCATGATTAACGAGCAAGTCCAGTAAGGCTGTAAGTTGGAAAAAAGAGCGCCAATACTGTCTGAGGATGATATCGGTTTGTTCTTTGAAAGAATATGCGGTGTAAAAACAAGGCTTTTCACAGTCTTATATCACTGGATAATGGTTTCCTGGCATATTAACGACCAGGGTGATTTACTATCGTGTACGCTTCTAACGTTTTTTCCTGTTTGTTCTTTCTCTTCTGCTTGCTACTCAAGTGGCGATGATGCTATGGATGGAGAATATCGATTAGCTATAGGGGCACTATTTTCAAACCTAACTTGAAATAACAGGCTATTGATGCCCTGAACATTTAGATACTTTTGAGTCTCGGGTAATGCATTTCCTCTATACAACCATTGGAAGGGCTAGCTTTGATAAGCGGAGCTAAGAAGTACACCTTTCCACTTCCGTCTAGTCTTATGCACAGGACCTCAAACTTCTAAATGGATGCAAAATTATGGAGTTTTACGCGGAGTCACTAAGATGACACGGAACATAATAATAGCATTGAAATATAATTGACACTGGGATAGGGAATCGAGAATGCCTGCATAGCCGAGTAACTTGGTTTGATCTCTAGTTGGCTCATTAATAATATTTGTGCTCCATGCCCGTTTCTCCCAGCTAGATTTATCAGCATGTCAGAACCAAGGTATCAATGTAGCTTCAACTTACGGTTTCTGATAAATCCGGATCTGGTAGGAGGAGTATAGTATCCCCCGCCAGCCTAATGTGCTGCAATGTCACAGGGCAATTGTCGAATGGACTGGATGGCCTTGTTGGTGCCTCTGGAATACTGGCTTCTCCTTTGTAAAGAAAGATATCATCAGTATTTATTCCTATCATAATAATACTCCCAGCAAATTCGCCGAGTAGAGTACATAGTTGGGTGTCCATACCAGTATTTTCAACAAGGGTACTTCTGTCTGACGCGCTATCAGTGGTCAAATCCCTGGTCCTCGCGGTAATGCGGCTTGCAGTAATGATATTCTCCATATTGTCACGCTTGACAGTGGTGATCTGCCGGAAATACTGCATTAGACATCTCCTGGTTAGCTGGTGGTTGATACTTACAGTTGTTTCCTCATAGATAAGCCCATCGCTGGAGAGGGGAGTCAGGTCGGAGTCTCCACATCCCAGCCAGTTGATGAAAGCACGTAACCAAGACATGATAGACAGGTGTATGATTTTGAAATTGGGCTTATCTATTGTATGAAAGGATATGCAGTGAACTAGGGCTCGATCGAATATCGGTAAGTCACAGTGAGCAATGGAAATAGTAAGCGGAGAATGGTTTAAACAGCTAAAAATGAACAGAAGATATCATGCCATATATGCACTGGACAGTCTACAGCTGCGGTATTTGTTGTAACATTATGTGAATAATAAAGAATATATCCATAAAACGCAGTCTTCCAATCAACCATGCGGAGGAGTATACGAATTAAACAGGTATTTTCAATCTAGCCACTGCAAGAAGATCAGCAGATATCCCAAAACTAACCATGTTCTGATCAGAGAGACCAACCATAGCTGCAGTAAAGAGAAGTAAGTTTGATCAACTTCCGTATAATATTAAAATAAAATACATCTTCCAGGGCGACGAACAACAATATCACCTGTGTCATGCATACCCTGGCAGCACGCATCTATGTCTCGAGAAACGTCATCCATTGAGCAGTATTCCCCATTCCAGCAACGCAAAATAACGCCACCAAGTACAAGCATATCCACTCTCGGATATTCCCCCATGGCAAAAAGATGCTCCACCCTTCTCATCAATTTCCCAGCCGCAAGTGTCTTCTCCAACTCTTGGTAAGGCTTCTCACCGGTTTCCATTTCAAATAGTGTCGAACCAAAGGCGAATATATCTGTTTTGATATCTGGATCAGACCCTGGCTGATAGCTACACCATTCGTAGCATACTGTTGCAGCTTCCCCGTCGATACCAGAGCCAGCAAAATCAATAAACTTTATATGGCCCGACTGGTCCAGAAGTAGATTATGACAGCCAACATCCGCATGGATAATATTCTTAGTATGTATGTAGTGCAAACCCTCTGCCGCCTCTTGGGCCCAACGGAGCTTTGTCCGTATTGTCGTCTTGAATTCCTTGCTCTGGATTTTCTGGCGCAAACATTCACCTCGTTCTATGACTATACCATCCTCCGTAATTTTCCGTATGTTCGCGATTCGGGGATGGTCGCCCAACCGTTCGTAAGCACGGACTTCAATGCTGTAGGCTTGACAAGCGAAACCGTCCGAAGGCTCGGGGCGACGTTTTATGACAGAATGGCTATTAATGGCATAGATGGAACTTACTGTGCCCACAGCGATCAATGGATACTCAGGTTGCCTGGCGGATAGGTAGGACTCAACAGGACACTTAACCATTTTGGTATGGAAGAGAAAGGTGATTGGGAAAGATGTTCCTACAAAGAAGTCCAGACCTGGATAGGGATGAATAGGTCTCTTTTTAAAATGATTGGGGTCTCGAACAAAAGGGATCGGCCCGACTTTAGCTCTTACTTAGAATGGTTTAGCCTAATCTATCATGCCGCCCCACCCTGCTGGATCATGTCATTGGGAAGTCACAAATTGAACAGAACCAGGCTAGCTCCATGTCCATCAAAACACTCAGCCAAACACCGTTACTACCTCTCTTTTTCTTCATTTCGCGGAACCTTGCGACATCAAGTCCATCTCGGCGTTGGCCAATTACGCAGTAGAGAGGGAAGCTTATTCGAATTCCAACCTCTCCTGTCCACAGTTAGCTCCTACATGACAGGGAAGCTTGTGAACGCACCGTTTCCACAACTGTATCTACAGATAAACCCGAGTCTCGGCAGCTAGGACAAGTGCCTCGCCTGGTTGTAGTGCCGAACATACCAAGACTCGAATCGAAGATGGCGTCTGGACAGTACGCCTTGTTGTTTAGTTTAACATCGTCGCATGGGTTGTAGTAGCGCTTTTCAAAGCTGTGGGGTTCATCCCGATGGCAACCTCGATACTGGACACGGGCAAATGTATAGGTACACATGCCTGGAACATAGACAATGCCGAGAAAACAATAAAGAGAAATTGCACTGAAAGATGAAAGAAATGTTGTGTGTCAGAATGGACTCGAACATAGGGTTGGGGTTGCAACTGCCTTTATCCTGCTCAATCGCGAAAGCCTTGCGAATTCCTAGTAAGGGACCGAGCGGACCGACGTCGTATCTGACACTTAGGTGTACAGGAAAGCAACGCATCTCTTGCATATGCACTATACCTTTTTCGCCAGAATGTTGTCGTCGCGACAACATTCTGGCGAAAAAGGTATAGTGCATATGCAAGCGGTACAGGGGTATTCTAGAGAGGGGTAACCAGGCGAGAGGAAGCCCCTCTGCTTTTCACCCACATTTTACCTACAAGCTGCAAGCAAACTCGACAACAACCTTCGTTGCAGACCAGTCGCTATGGAGTCGCCATCGGACAATACCGCACTCACCGAGTTTGACAAAATTTTGAGCAATTTGCTCCAGTTTTTAGAGAAGAACAAAACAGTTCCTAAGGAGAAGTTGCAGAGCCGTATCAGCGTTCTTCCTAGTACCCAAAAGACATTACTCATTAGCTTCTTTTCATCCGGAAATTCGGGGGAGAACACGAAGTCCGCGGCCACTATACAACCAAAAAGCGGCAATAATGTTGAATCACCACCCCAGATTGTGATCACGGATACCTTGAAGAATACATTTATGGAATGGAAAAATAACGCTGAGAAGTATTTTGAAGAGGGATCCAAAGTCTCAGAGGAGTACCATTGGGGTCTAGCTATTGGTAGACTGGAACAAAGGGAAAGTGAAGTGGAGGTCAACAGAATCAAAAGCCGATTTGAAAAGTTGAACATGTTCCGGAGTGCTGTTGATCATAACTATCATACAGGTAACAAATGGTACAAAGATGGGTCTAGCTTACTTGTCGAAGTAATTCAACGCCAATATCCAACCGTCGATGAAAAGTACAAAACCGATGCTAAACGACTTGAGGCCGCTATCCAGGAAGGACGGAACTACGAACTTTGGGCTGAATTCCTTGGCGATGATGGTTATCTTGCTGCTTTGCCGTTAAATGTGCATGAATCAAAGTATGTTTATCTACCTTTTCATTACGCCAACACTGACACTCTCCAGGTACTATGATAGGCGCCATCGTCTCGAAATCAAGGAAAGGTGCATCGAACTCCTCGAACTTGGGATCAAGCGCATTGTGGATGATTATAATCTAGTAAACTTGGGAACGATCGTCTCTAAACGACTTCAAGAACAGCTCCAAGTGGACGATTACCGTGACGTCAAGGAAGGTAGAAAACGGACAAAGACTTCGCCTGGAAAGCCGAGTATGGCATACTCTGGACTTTTGAGACCCATTCTAACCATTTTTGTAGAGAATAAATCGCACAAGTATAAAAGACGCAGAGTGGACACGGCTCGTACCACTTCAGTGAACCGTCGCTCTCCCACTGCTACTGCGGGCGCTAATACGGAACGACTTGCAGAAAACACTTCGGTACATGAATCGCAGCATACGAGAGCAAACAGCAGCGAAAATGTTATCGAGATCAACCAACGAACGGAACTCGACCATCTGTCCAGATCTACACAGAATTGGCATTTCCTGGAAGGTAGCCCTTTACGTGCAGCTATTGGTAAGCTTCTATATACACTACGCTGGCTCTTACCAACAATACTCCTTTGGATATAGCATCCCAAAACCAGCAGTTGTCGAACGTACACACATCACCGCATTCGCGTCCTCGAAATGCAGCCTTATTATTGGGTCAGAGAGGTGGCAATAGTAACAATGATTCTTCTACATCAACCCCTGCAGTTCAGCCCGAAGACACGGAATGTCCAAATTTTAATGGACAGTCTGATGGGCCCCTAGAACCATTCCATTACGAAACCAGAAGTAACTCCAATGCGGAAAATCCTGGAAATAGCGTCGCGTTTCGTACGTGTTCCAGAAAACATCAGTGGAGTAGAGAAGGAGATATGGATCTTGATACATCTAGGGGTTAGTTTCTCTACATGGGTAATGGCTGATACCTACTGACGTGTTCTAGTTTCTGACCCTCAGCCTACAGTGCCTGATTCCGAGGATCGGTGTGAGGCGAGAAAAACTTGGTCCACGGGGGTGCCGCGAGCTGCGCCAGATACCATATCGCTGCAACGAAGTTCGTTGGTGAACACAGAAGGGTGGACAAGTGCGGAATATCAGCGGAATGATATACCTTCAAGCACGCCTTCCAATAATAATACAGCATTTCACTTGGGCAATGGTAAGCTTTCTGTGATTAAACAGCGTCCACTGTAACATAACTAATGATTTTTAAGATGTTCACCAATGTCAGACAGCTGAATCAACAACTTTTCCTTCAATGGACCGTGATCCAGACCATAATGCTTCTCTCCACTCGCCAGATTCTCAGTCAAACACAAACACAGACAGTTATCCGGATCAGTCAGTACATATTTCTCCGGAAAGTACTGAAAATTTAAACTCTACAGCACAGGCTATGGAAACTTTACTTCCGTACTTGTTCCCCCAATATGTACCACCTTCGCCTGTAGACACAATGAACCCGTCGAACCATCCACAGTTCGTGCCACCAACATCGATCGACACAACTATATTTTCGTCGTACCCGCAATTCGCTCCCCTTGACATGATGATGTTTTCAGACTATCCACAATTTATTCCGGAACCTCCACAAGAGTCGGGAATGGGCAATTTGTTCAACAACTGAAAGGTGTTGAAGAATTGTCAATAAGTCGAAAAATCGTCAATCAACCCGCCACGTCATGTAAAGCGTCATGTCATTTACTTTTTCTTGGGGGGAGAGCTACTATAAAATAAAGTGATCCGGTGAGAATGACTTCACTCGTAAAAGGGATTGGGCCTGATTCAGGTGTCAATTTAGGCCCCCCTAAGATTCGGGGCTCGTTGGTATCAGTTGAGGTCGTTTCACCAGGAATAGAAGGCAATGGTTGTATGTAACCTTCTGGTTCTAGTATCTTCGTTGTTCCATTTAATTTCCACGCTTGGAGACCGTAGCCTTTCAGTGAGGCTGGCAGCTCCTTGACCAGATCAACCCATAAAGTCTCTAATCTGGGATCATCACAGAAATATGTATTGTGACCCGTCTGTTGCCAGTGAGCCGTCCGTAAGAAACGCGCCAGTTCCTCCATAAAAGTATTTCCTCGATACCAAGCACACGGGTATTCTCTGCACAATCTTCTACTACTAGTTAATAAGGCCCACTCCAGAAGAAAATGTAGAAGGAAATACAAGGGCTTTCAAACCTGTCGCAATATCAGAATGGCGATAGTGCAATATCGCGATAGTGCAATATCGGGAGACGCTCTCTTTTGGTCCAGTCGGATGAAAACAATATAGATATGCCGGTATGAAAATCTTTTTAATCTCTCTTATAGTATTTGGTGTGTTTATCAGGTGATAAATTGATATGGCCTGGGGCCTGATTTATATAATAGAGTAAGTGCATGCTGTGAAAAGGAAACTCCGCGTCCGAGTGAATATTTAGCTGAGGGGCATGGTGGGGTAGGTCGGCCGATTAATCACATGACTAGAGCCCAGGTCTATGGAAAATTCCGGAGCTGCACTCCGGAGTTGTTACGGTTTCACTGTAACACTATCTAGCTACTAGCTGAGACGGAATTAGTCACTCTCTTACTCCGTAGGCACCCTTGGCGAAAGACTTCACATACCACTGACCTTACTAAGGGCACTTCGTATGGCCATCTGCAAGCCGTGGTTTTACATAATTACGTTACATCAAGAAACCTTTAAACTATTAGAAAAGAAACATAGATATTAACTAGCACAAACATTGTAAAAGGGTAACTTCTCGATTTTCCCTTGGCCTTCGCGAGTTTCATGTGTAAGCTATTAGGCTCACTGTTATCCAAGTACTTTATATGGTCTCGTGACCGAATCATCTTGCTTTTCTTGCTTTGTTGGGGGGAACAGCAAGACGATGCGCTATTCCACAATAGGAATGTTATTATCCATTCCGGTTGGTGAAATTACCCGGAACAGCAGGCGGTGGTGGGCGACAGAGAAGTGGTGCAATAGGAGCCGTACTTGGCACCTGAATTTGTGTCGTCTAATTGGAGCCAAGCCACCTCAAGTTTCACCACAGCTTCACTGTGTAACTTGGAGTATTGAGCCTGAATAGATGCCTGGATCTGATGTTTAAACTGTTTCGCAACTTCTCGCCAGGGCAGACCTCGTTGACTTCTCAACTCGAGCAGACGTTGATTCTCTGCGGATGAATAAGATTTTCGCTTACAATGCCTTCTACGCGTTGCTCGCCGCGAAGACTGGCTCTGAGAGCGACTATCGGAACATGGTGAATGTTTAGGAGATACACCAGGCGTTGATGACGGCGGTTGGCGGCAAACAACCTCTGGAAGAAATGTTAAAGAGTAAGTACATCGACGGCCGTGCGGTTGACTACGTAAAACCCCTCGGCCGAAGATCTCTTGTACTTCATTCACGGTAGTTTTGTCACTGTTGTAAAGATTTTGGAATGTGTTCGCACATTTCCCACTGGTGTGTTTGGTTAAAGCAGGGTTACTGGGATACTCGGCGTGGAAGCAGGGGCGCTCTATCTCTGGGACGGATCAGCTGCCCCTTGCATAGATCCCCTTGCTCGACAAATCAATTAGGCGTGCTTGAATGTGGCGGGTTTAGAAAGGGAGTGCATAGTTTAGTCTACCTCAAGGGGGTCTGGGAAGATTGCTATAGCAAGGGAACATTGCGGTGAGTCGTTGTCTGACTCCTTGCGTGAAATATTCGAAGCTTCCAATTTCGAGGCGATACCATAACTATAGGCAAGTCGATTGCGTAACCAGTCTTTCATGATCATAAATAGGAGCCTCCTTCATTCTCTCGAGAGCGCCGCTCATTGGCATTCATCGTTTCCCGCCTTGAGTCCCATGACCCCATAGGCCTGGATACGGTCGACTTGATTAAGTCTTTCTGAAGTTTTGGATGACTTAGGGCTAAGTCAGTTTCGGACATGACTACCGTTCGGCGAGTCTATAAAGAGCCGGGTCCCTTTTTTATATTCTTTCCAGTCTTTTTCTACACAGGACCTTTCCGACGGACAACGAAGGATGCCCATCGCTATGGATACTCCACCGGAAAAAGATTGGATCCAGCTGGACAGTGGTCAGGCCCGAAACGGACTTGGCCTCGTGTCATCCAAAACTTCAGAAAGACTGAATCAAGTCGACCGTATCCGTGCCAATGGGGTTGGCGACCATATTGCGCTTCCGCAACTGGTTGTCTGTGGTGACCAATCAGCAGGCAAAAGCTCTGTCTTGGAGGGAATCAGTGGAATCCCCTTCCCTCGTCAAGACGGAGTTTGCACTCGGTTTGCCACGGAGATAATCCTTCGCCACGAGCTAAAATATCGCCGGAATACCGCAACTATTATCCCTCATATCTCCCGCCCCGAAGATGAGAGGGCTAGGTTGAGCGCCTTCCACCGCGAGGTCACTGACATCGGGCAGTTGCCTGGCATTATCGACGAAGCAGCAAGACTCATGGGCGTTCAAGGAGCAAATGAGTTGGCTGATGCCCCGACGTTTGCCGCTGATGTACTTCGTTTGGAAGTTGTCGGGGATACTGGCCTGCATCTGACCCTTGTTGACCTACCTGGGCTGATTTCCGTGTCTGAAAATGAGGACGACCTGAAGCTTGTCAATGATCTCGTGAACTCCTATTTGGAAAACTCGCGGACAATTATCCTTGCCGTAGTCCCCGCAAGCAGCGACGTGGATACCCAGAGCATCATCCAACGTGCTCGACGTTTCGACAAGGATGGCCTCCGTACTGTTGGAATCATCACCAAACCAGATCTTATCAATGATGGCACCGAGGCACGTGTTGCTAGATTAGCCAACAACGCTGACAGGACGAAGCTGAAGCTCGGATTCTTCCTTCTGAGAAACCCGCGCCCTCTTGATTTGGAGAAGGGCATAACTATGATTGAGCGTCGGAAGATGGAGGCGGACTTCTTTGCAAATCAGCCTTGGAACAAGCTTGGACTCGATCCTTCTCGTGTCGGCATCGATAACCTTCGGGTCTTTATGCAAGACCTCCTTGATCGACACATTGAGCGCGAACTGCCGAAAGTTCGAAAGGATGTGGCTCAGCTGCTTAATGAGATCAATAAGGAGCTGATGGATCTCGGGACTCAACGAACGTCGCCTACGCAGATACGTATGTACCTGACTCGCATTGGTACTGACTTCCAAAATCTCGTGAGGGCTGGAGTTGAAGGATTATACGGTAACCGGGACGCGTTCTTTGATGAAATCAACGGCGAAAAAGACTACCGCCGCCTTAGAGCCGCTGTCCACATGGCAAACGGGCGGTTTGCCAACTATATGAGGGAACATGGACAGAAACGCAAAATTGTTTCGGCTGAGGATCAGGAAGGTACGGATTCGGACACCGGCCAGATCTTCGTAACTGAGGAGCAAATGTCAGCGTGGATCAAAAAGGTGAGATCACGGTCATCTTCAAATGTCACCCAACTAACCGCCACAGATTTATGATCGCACCCGTGGCAGAGAACTTCCTGGGAATTATAACCATGCGCTACTTGGTGAACTATTCCATGAGCAGTCGTCTCGATGGGCCGATATTGCTCGCGAGCATATCACTACCATCGCAGATCTTGTGTCTCGATTCATCCAGGCGGCCTCGGAATTTGTGATGAAGGATCCCGGTGCCCGGGACAACATTTTGCGTATTATTATCGCCAAACTGGACGAGAATGCTGAATGCGCATTCCATGAACTGTGCAAGTTGTTAATTGACGAGGCTGGATGTCCTATCACATACAACCATTACTACACGGATAACGTGCAAAGGGCGCGCAACAAACGTTCGAAACAAGACCTTAGCACTTCGCTCAATAATGCTATCAACGAAGACTGGAACGGTCGTTTTCATGTAAGCAACTCGTCTGATGAGATCAGTCGGCTTGTGGCCTCTCTGCAAAACCATGGGGTCATCGTCGATATGGAGGAGCGGGCTTGCTACGAAGCCCAAATTGATTTGGATGCCTACTATAAGGTTCGGGTCCCGATTCCCCAATGACATTACTTGTATTAACCACAAGATAGGTTGCTATGAAAACCTTTGTAGACAATGTCTGCCGCCAAGTCATCGAGAGACACATCCTAGCAAAGCTTCCAGCTGTTTTCAGCCCAATGACTGTCGCTACCTTTTCGGATGAAGATCTTGTCCACTTGGCTGCTGAATCACCTAAGCTGAGCAGGCGCCGGACCGAGGCCATTCAGCTGCAAGAGGCATTGGAGGACAGCCTTCGTGATTTGCGTTGATTTGATAATTATGTGCTGCTCCGGTGGGGTTTTTCTTTCCATCCTTGGTTTTTCCCCTCCGTCACGCAAATGCGGGAGCGAAATTCTCTGAGCTGGTTTTTGAGTTTTAATACGCTTTTTGTTATGTATCTGAGCTAGTGACTAGTACTAATACTTTTGGGTGCTGGTTTACCTTGCCAGGCCAAAATGTGATGAATGCCTTGACCCCTTGCTGGTGACTGACAGGCTCTTGGAGAGGGATTCACAGCTTGATCCCTGCTCTCAGTCATCTTTTCCTGCAGGATACAACTTCCCTGAATTGCACTCAACATCTTGACGTCGAGTAATTATAAAGGACGTGAACATATCGTGCTGAACAAGAGTTAAATTTATTAGACTGCCTCTGGATCCCGTCATCTTAACACCGTCACACCTCGTATCCCGTTTCCGATGACAGCAGGGAAAACCATTGTTCACTAGCAGCTCCCCGGGCAAATAAACAGGCTCTGGAATCCTCTGAATGTTGTTGGGAAGGTGAAGTCGATGTCTGCACTAGGCCTAGGAATGGTCCGGTCCCGGTCCCAATATTTAGGACTGGGACTGGACCTTGCGGTCTTTGGTCTTTTCTCTCATTGCTGAGGACCGTACTATGGTCAACAGCGGTCCTAAGCGGTCTTTATTCTGGGGACCGCTGTTGCATAACCTTGCCAAGACCTTCTATTTTCAGCTACATAAATATGATGATTCATCACAGCAGTTTCTTATAATTGTAATAGTATTCGGGGTCCCAGTTCCAAGGGGGTCAGGATTTAGTGGCTGGGGGTCAGATCCACCCTGACCCCCTTTGAGGTCTACCGCCTTGGTCACATGATAGGGTCTCTGAGGGGGTCAGAAATCAAAATGTCACGTGAAGCGGCAGAATTCTTTCTGACCCCCTAGAAGCTGCCTTCTCCGCCCCACCCTGACCCCCAGCCACTAAATCCTGACCCCCCCGGAGCGCGCACCCCATACTGTCAGTATTTAATATACTAACTTTCCATCCACTTTCCATTGACTTTCTCTTAAAATATACTGTCAGTCATCCCAGTTAGAAAAATATGTAATCTGATCTTTTGGCTTCTTATTCTTCCTTACTAAATATAGACCTTTCTGTAACACTACTCTCTGAGTCTCTTCTGTTATATCCACCCTGGCTCCCTTTGTCTATATATCTACTATGTTTATTATATCTATTATATTCACTATACCTATTGCATTCATATTCCTTCCCTTTTGGACTCCCATTCATATTCACTGGTACTTCCTTCCCTATATAGCAGTGTTAGTCGCCTCGCTTGTTAGTAGTGTTGTTCAATACACATATAAATAGTTGCTTTATCCCACTCTCGCGCGTATATAGCTTTTCTGTAGATTTCACAAAATGCCATACCCTGCTGCTTATCTTCAGGCGTTGCGGGCGGCCGGGCTCACCATCCGGTCGACCCGGGAAAACATAGCCCTGCTCGATGAAGAGAGCCTCGAGGATCTGTTAATCAGCCTCCTCCAAGCGCTAAATACACTGGAGGTGGCTGGTACCAGCACTCCTCATATGTTAGAGGTAATCCGAGGGCGGATTAATTGGGTGACAGCTGTGTTGCAAACATATGCTCTACGTTATTAAAGTAAGTAACTTTTTGTTTCTCTTTTCTTTTGCTTATTCTCATATATTTTCTTTTTCCTGTGAGGGCCCGGGCACCCCTCTCCCGCATGTATTCCCCCATTAATGCTTCTGGTCTTACCAGGAGGTTAAAGGGGGGTCTTGATGGGTAACTAATAGGTTCGACGGGCTTTTGATGGGTTCTTGGCGGTCCCCGCGGTCCTAGCGCGGTTCTTGCACGGTCCTGTATGCTTTTTTGGTGGTCTTAGATCTCAGAGATTAGTTATTTTTTAATCAAATACCAATAGTATCTTTCCTCTAAGAACTGAATTGCTAAAAAGCTTATGTATGTCTTTATCCCCTTAGAATTTCTGGAAATCTCTATCTCATTTCTTAGTCTTTGTTTACTAAAATGTCAGAGTCAGCCTTCTCAGTTCTCAGATCATTACCCCTCCTCAGTTTTTGAAGATACTACAGCTGATTCTCTCTCCTTTTTTACATCTGATGGACCATTTAATTTAGAAGGGTGTGGAATGTTGACTTCTACTCCTACCACAAGTTTTACCCGGCCTGTAATACCAATCCTAATTCCAGAAACCCTTGAGCGTGTCGGTCCTTTAGGGAAAAAAATATGTTTTATGGACAGAGATGGTAAATGAAGAATTTGTTAAGTGGTTGTTAAAGATTGAGTATGGAAGTACAATTAAACGGAATATCTTTGAGGGGAAACATCAGGCTGGTTCCTGGGAGTATTTTCATCAGGTTGCTGCCATCCATGATGGATCTCCTAAGATTATATGTAAGAACTGTTATCATATTCTTGCTCATCCTGCTGATAGAAATCGGGGAACATCTACAATGAATCGTCATTATTTACAGGCAGCTTCCTGTCGACAGTCATACAACAAATCACAAGATATTAGAAACATTATCTCTAATAAGGTATGTATCTTCTCCATCTCTAATCCTTGTGCTAATATATATCTATTTTTATTACAAACACTGCTCCTCACATAACAAGTCTTTTCACCACAAGCCTGGATGGATCGGTTAACAGCATTTATTACTGCTTCACGGTTACCATTTATGCTAGTTGAATACCATAAATTCCGTGCCCTGATTGAACAGTTTACTATGAAAAGGTTACTCTGGAGTATATCTCGCAGGAGCAGCCAGAGGAGCAGGCGTCCCTCTTAATGCAGCCTGCCATGTCTTCCGACTCTAGACTGGTTGCAATTGAGCAGGAAGTTCCAGGTAGACATAATTTCCAAAGATATGTTAATATGATCCTAACATATGGTAGTCTTGTCAAGGGCTAGAACTCTGGGCTCGCCTGAAGAAAGTATTCAGGCTTCACGGATTTCTCGCCAAAGCACTGCACAATCGACGCCGGAAGTTTATGACAATATATGTGCGCGTATCTCTCGGTCGTCCTCAATAGGTGTCCTGGAGCATACACGCAAATTGGGAAGAGAACCTCGACCTGGAAATTCCCACATTGAAGGGAGCACCGTGAGAGACTCAGAGCCGGGAAGCCGCAAGCTATGGGGCCATGATACGGAGAATAAAGCAAATTGCACGGAGAGCCTCAGATACGGACCCGTTATATCCAAAGACCAAAGCGCAGTTACAGGCAGGAAAGATGATAGGAGCGCCGCGGCCTCCGATTCTAAAAGACCATTCATCGGACAAAGTTACCGTATCCGCTGTCATCCGCAGACGAATATCAGAGAGCCGAAGCGGATCAGATTGGTTTCCGAGAACTCACCGATCCGTGAGCCCGGCCGACAGACAGCCACGACGACCACAACGACCGAGAACACTTCGTCCCAAACACCCTATGTCTGTGAAAGCTCTAACAAAGATTATGAGAGCGAAGGTTATCCGACATTGACATCCTGACCCATTGGCGAATCAAACGAACGCCTGGCAAAGAGATGTGGGCATTTGCCCCTAGTTAAGGCAACAGCAGGATATACTTCGGTGTTGGCTGATGACACCACAGGAGAACATTCAAATTCACTCCAGAGGCCGCCGGACGGCAGCTTTCCATCCATCGCTGGTAAAGCACAGGAGATCTTTGGCCGAGGAATTTTGCGTATTAAACATCACGGACCTTGGAATGAGTATGTCGTTACATTTCTGCCGGATATCATTCAACCGACCTCTATGCCATCGACGTCCGAGATGCCTTGGGAGAAGCCGTCCCACTCAACTAGCCGTGGACGGGCGAATCAACTAAGTGCCCCAGTAGCTGGTAGTGTGCCAGGTACACAGAAGGGCCTTCCCATCGACCCTTTGGTTCTCGCCGATAATAGGTCATGGAGGCGGGGGCATCTAGATCAACTCTTCTCCTCGAGTGACGATCCTAAGCCTTCGGACACAGTCTGTCTATATCCAGAGCCTCCGTCTCTTTTCACTAGTGCACTTGGCCAGCGAGACTCTGTCATATTAAGGCAGTCAAAAGAGGCTCAATATGTCAACTCCCCTCACGACCGTCGCAGCGTTGTGGCCGGCAACCCTTCCTCCAGCAACCCTCCGAGTCCCGCCCACGGTGGTAAACAGTCTAAACCCTGCAAGCGAAAGCTGCGCCGACCGGATGAACCACCGCCCAAACGGGTTCGAGGCTCTCATAAGTCCGTCGCAGAGGGGAATTCTTTTGCGGCGCTTTATACTCACTTCATGTCCCTGCCGCTTGACAAGCGTGTGTAATTCCTCCCTTGGTTGTTGGAGGGTGCCCTGCCGTATCACATTCCTAGGCCTGATCTACTGACAACTGGGAACGGAGATGCGTGGCTAGTAAGTCCCCTGACCCAACGATCCGGTAGTAGTGAGCCTCATGGGAGCTCGATAAAGGGTCTGCCTTGGTCATCTGAAGAAATAGGGCTCTGAATAAGGCTGAGGAGGGATGAGAAACGATCTTGGTCGGAGGTGACAAGATTATTTTCGAATCAGTTTCCAGACCGGAGCCGGGGCTCCATTCAAGTATTTTGGAGCTCAACCCTCAAGAAGAGAGAACTTTAACACAGCACGCCTTTTCATCAATTGATTTCCATTTCCTGTTTCAAAATCAATATATATAGTGCGATATGTAGCTGTAGAATGATAAAGTCGTGGATGTGGTCGACCGCCATGTTCTGCTTGGCACGACGGCTGGGTAAAATCGACGTGCTTTATTATTCCTTTCAGATCTTATTCATCATATAACCCCTTCATCAACACCAGGGGCACTTACTTAAAATTGTTATTCTCTGATAGTCGTCGCCCCCAAAGTCAGTCTTCACGACAAAAAATCCACAGGGAACATTATAAATGAAGCCCCTATTTACCGCGGAGAAATAACTATTGTCCGAAGCTGAGAAGTCAGCGCGGTCCGCCCTGGCGGAATTTGCGACCCAGGCATATCTCTAAGTTTAGTATTCGGAGATACATAGTGAATAAAAATAGTGATACCATAATGGTCGGAAAGTACGATCTAATGAGTCGGTTGCAGCTAAGGCTGAGGCGGACTATGGCTATAGATATTTGGTGTGATAACTGACCTTAAGCGCTCTGCCAATTAAGTGGAGCTGTTGAGGCACAAGAATGGGGGATGATTGAATAAGGTATATTTCTTCACTTGTGAAATATATCTGCGGATTGGGATATCAAATGTGAGGACATAAGATCTATTAAAAATTACTAATCAATGCTTTCTATTTTCTCCATGCTGCTTTTATGACACTATGAGGTTGTCGAGACGGCCTGCACAAGGATATCTCTGAGACTCGCCCAAAATCCGGATGGGACTGAATAATATTAGCTTGAGAGATTGTGACATGCTTATCTTTTCACGTCCAAAACAGCTCAACCATTCAGCTTTCACTGACTGGTGGGAAAGGTGGCGAAGTACAGCTGCCAAGAGGCTGGGCGTCTGACCGAACAGCGCTATGTACCAATCAGACATCTGGCAGCGCTGATGGCCTAGGCAGACGTGGACGGACAAGAGTGTATGTTCTGGCCTATCACCGCAGGGTGGTGGATGTAGCAAGTCATCACCCCCCTCTAAAACATACCCACGCTAAGCGCGCGACGATTTGGCATCATCACCCGTACTCACCCTGCAGGGGCACGCAGCGACCTATTGACCGTGCAGAAGCCACACGCCGGGAGGTTAGTAGTTGGGTGGGTGACCACCAGCGAATCCCTCCTGTTGTATGTTTTTGTATAGTCATGATGTATGATCTGATTCGATATCCAGATAACTACACGTTGTTATGAAATCTGCATGCCTTTTATTGTGTGGTCTATGTTGTTTGACCTTCTTATCTGATAACTTCAAGTTATGATCACCCTGCTTGACTATCTCACGAAACCCTTCAAAGCGCTTTTGGCCCCTCAGAACTACTTTAGTCGAGCTCCGTAGGTTTTAGCGTAGCCTGACATGGTCTGACATACTGTTATTGGTATCTAGACATAGAAGTAGCACTAAACAAGGACGCTCTTCCTGTCTTGCCATCTTAGCTCCGTTACTATCGAGCAAACAAGGATACATATGCAGATCATTGTACCAAAGAACCACTCTCTGACTATAAATTGTATCCTAAATGCCTCAGCCCGTAAAGGTAGCTAGACACCTACCATAGCTATATCAATCCTTCTTGAGATACTGAGAAGTACTACTCCCAAACGGCTACGGAATGATCACCGCAAAGACCGACAGTTATAACTCAACATCAGCAGAACTTAGTAAGTGATCAGCACGTTGAACGGTGACAGGATTACAGTAGCGTACGATGTTTATATCTCAGCAGCTATTCCTACGCAACATGAGGTTATATGCCAATGAAACCAGAAATCAAATATATATTGAGTAATATTTTCCTAAGCCGTTTGAACTCATAACGGCAAAATTCCCTACTCATAAAGCCATGGTCAAACAATTACCGCGCGGGATGGGGAATGAACGCGAATCGGGAGTCAGCAAATCAACATAAATTAATTTATATCAGAGACCCCTCGGGTTTCGGTACGTAGCCCCGCTACAACGCGCCCTCCCAACGGTGCAGAACCCCTTAAACGGTGGATACTCTCGCGATGAGTACGTTGAGTACGAAGGTTCCCCTGGTTCCTGATGTTAGTTTATCAATCTCTTTCCCTTCCTAAGTGGGGTGGATGTTTTAGTTGAAACGGCCCTCAACCCTAACGTTTCCCGATTCGGTCATGATAGACATACTTTCGTTCCTTAATCAGGAAATTTCCCGCATTAGATCTCATCGCGTACGTCAACCAGTTCCTCAATCGTACAATAACTCTTGGATTTCTTCCATATAAGCTGATGATCTTCTTCAGGAGGATGTCCGGCCATTCCTCCAGGACAGGGATATTGTTCCCTGCTAATGTACACGTTCGAACAGAGACGCGCATGCGCACCGGTTGATCTTCCGGACTGGCTCCGTTGAACACTTTTATATATAGTGTATAACAGGGACCGGCTGTGCTGCTTGTTCTGTCTTTCATTGGAATATCTCTTTGTCAATTCAACCTCGTTGTCACCAGACGCATATATACAATCACCACCAAAAACAATGCGTGCCTCAACCCTAGCAGCAGGGACAATCGCATCCCTAGCAACCCTCATCCAAGCCTTCACCCACCCAGGTCTCCTCCACACAAACACCGACTTCGAGCGCATAAAAACCAAAGTCCACTCCAACACCGAACCCCAGCTAACAGGCTGGTACAAACTCACCAACAGCTCCTTCGCAAACCCCAGCTACACGCCCCGCCCGCAAGAAACCATCTACCGGGGCAAAGACGGCACGCACGCCGAAAACTACCCTAACTTATACAAAGACATCGCGGCCGCCTACGCCCTAGCCATCGAATGGAAAGTCACCGACGACAAAACCTACGCCGACGCAGCCGTCTCCGTCCTCGACGCCTGGGCCACAACCCTAAAGAGCATCTCGGGGAGCTCGGACAAGTTCCTCGCCTCAGGCATCTACGGGTACGAGTTCGCCAATGCGGCTGAGATCATGCGGGATTACGATGGCTGGGAGGAGAGCAAGTTCACTGCCTTTAAGGATATGATGGTCTCTGTGTTCTATCCCATGAATCATGATTTCTTTGTCCGGCATAATGATGCCAAGATTGATCATTATTGGGCCAATTGGGATCTGTGTAACCTCGCTTCTATGCTCTCGATTGGTGTGCTCGCGGATAACGAGACGATGTTTCAGGAGGCGGTGGATTATTTCAAGAATGGGACTGGCAATGGTGCTATTGAGAAGATGGTTTGGAAGTTGTATGATGTTGACGGTCAGGTTTTGGGTCAGGGGCAGGAGGCCGGGAGGGATCAGGGTCATGCTATGCTGGATTTCGGGCTCTTGGGCGCTATTGCTCAGGCGGCGTTCAATCAGGGGGAGGATTTGTTTGCTTATGGTGATAATCGCATTTTGGCGGGGTAGGCTTTTTCGTTTCCTTCTTGTTCTCCTTTTTCTTCTTTTCTTTGTTTTTTGGTTCTTGGGTTTGGAGACGGAGTTGAAGGTGATGGTATGGACATGGACTTGCTACTAACGTCTACAGAGCTGAATACGCAGCCAAGTATAACCTCGGCAAAGACGTACCCTACACGACGTACCAGAATAGCGACGTGACGCAGACAATCATCAGCGAGAATTCTCGTGGCGATGTGCGTCCTATCTGGGAGCTGCTTTATAATCACTATGGAGTACTCAAGAAGCTGAATGCGACTTGGACGAAGCAGTATCGGGATATGGTGGTTGAGAAGGGCGAGGGTGCTGAGGGTGGTGGTGGTTATTATGGGAGTACCAGTGGTGGGTTTGATCAGTTGGGGTATGGGACTTTGCTTTATACTCTTTAGAGTAGTGTCCTTGTATTGCTTGGATTTGGAAACAGGACTGGGATGAGTTCTGCTGGTGGATTTCATGGAGGAAGGTATTTATTGTAGATGGAGGGAGTCATCTACCTTGATTCTATTCCATGCCGTGACCTTAATATATAGTATAGTCTACCTAATACATTCTCTCACATACTCATTAAACATAAAAGCCTATCTATACAAACCCCCCTCAACAGCAAAGTAAAAAGAACACCACCGAACCCCCAAACCAGACCCCCGTAAACCCACCATCAACAAACACACCCCCAGCAAGCCACAACCCAGTCTACGCCCAGCCATGCATCGCCCAAAACCACGAGACCCAAATCTCCCTCCTGCATAGGGTATCTCACCTCACCCGTGAATTTCAATATCGACTGCCCTAGTATACACCATACTAATCAGACGACCACCCGGAAACCATGAGATAGGGGATTTGAATACAGCCCGCTAGAGGTGATACGCGGACTGTGGCTGCATGGTGATAATCAAATGACTTGATCCCTTTTCTCGTGTATGCTCGCTGAGCTGGAGTTGGGCATTTGGATGTATGTACTTTGGGATGTGGTTATGTTTGCCTTTAATCTTAGTTCTTATCGGGGGAGGGGCTAGATTAGATGGTTGGGATGGGAACTGGTCGGGTGGTGAGCTGGACGGCCGTTGATGCGGGTTGTTTTATAGGCGTCTGGGGAGGGAATGAGATGCCTGTTTGGGGCGTGGGTTCCGGCTTGGGGGTTTGGGTTTGGTGTGGTGAAGAAGCTTTGTTGGGTGTGCTTTTTATGTCGTTTCTAGGTCGTGTTTGTAGTTGGTTATCTTATGGGTGATGCTGGAGGTGAGCTTTGGACTTGTTGCGGGGGGTATGGGTTAGCGGGGTGAGTTGGTGTTGCATGAGTGCGTTCAGCCTGTTTTCTGGTTTAAAATTTGGTTGGAGGGTAGAAGACTACTTCATATTACCCTTTTGTCTATTTAGAAATATGTTGATGTTGACTACATATATACAGAACAAATGGTTGTCGCGAGTCACTGGGTCATAGGTACCCTAAACATCGACACAATATATTTAATGCAACCAGTCCATTTACAAAGAGCAAGCAGCACGATGACATATGTAGACCGAATACATCATTATACAGAGTCCAAATCAGAATCAGGATCAAAACCAAGCATTCAACTCCAGACCAACGTAGAAGCATCGCAGGGACACAAATAAGCAATCAATCACAACTCACCACAAGCCCCCGTGCGACGTCCTTCTACGTCAAAGCTCCAGAAATCCAACTACATACAACACCAGCGACTCTGAATACAATTAAATCGCCCAAAGCAAACTACCCAGTAATGTTCAACGAAAAACCACAATTAAATAGCGCAAGGACCACATGTGCCGGTAGAACAAGGCACTGTACGCACTACATTAGAGAAGACGGAGCACATCACACCGGGCGAAGTACGCGCGACATCCCACGCAGTTAGCCTGAGTCTGCAAACCATCAAGTCTTACCTACATGCGCCATTATCCAATACGGATACATCCGCGCACAGCCCTGCCGTAAATTAATATCGATTGCTTACAAGCGAAGAGTATGGCGGGGTCTAGGACAGCTGGAGTTAAGGGTACATATCTCCAGCTTGGGGTGATATCGGGTTTACTCCGGCAGTCCGGCTATAGGTATCAGTATTACAGGTTGTTCTTTTTTTTTTTTTTTTTTTTTTTTTTTTTTTTTTTTTTTTTT